>JAYESA010000011.1:173442764-174025264 GCA_036927795.1 Iris macrosiphon | reverse complement strand
GTAGCAGTGGGTTAGACTTTGTAGTTGTTAGTCTTCTGTGTTATCTTATCGTGCTTAGATTCGTGATTGAGTACATTGTGATTATCATTATGAAATTGCTCCTCCGTTTGGAGTTGAGATCTTGACAGGTTTATATATTGATTGCGTGAGATTGTTAGCTAGATAGTTGACCTAGACAACGTTCTACCGCCGATGCTGCGGCGCAGGCTGGACGTACCCACGACTCATGCCCAATTTTCCGGGTGCGGGTTGTGACATATATTTTCAGGATTTTTAACTTAGTTTATTTCTACATACAACATCAAATAAAATAATGTATTTAACAAAAATTAATCTCGGTTAGGTGTTCTTCGCATAACAAAAAGAAAAATCAAATTCGGATCTCTGTGGTGGGAGATACGAGTCCGTGAACATGGGTAGTTACCGCAGTTTTCTGTGATCCAAAAGTTGTTATTTTTTGCCAACTTGGTCGTTGTTTTCGCCTAGGGTTACGAGTTGTTCGAGGTAAAATAATATACAGAGATGGAAGGGAGATAGGTCATGAACATACTGGTGAAGACGGGGTCGAGTTTGGTCGAGCGATGGCGCAGGAATTGAAGCCTGAACAGGGGTACGCTGCAGTGTAATCCTGTCGTGATGCGGGATCGCGGTCACGGACGAGCGGCGGTTCCGGCGGTGAACGACGGCTCTGGGGCTCCAGTTGTCGGTGGTTCTTGGTCGGCGTCGGCGCTCAGATGGGGAGATTAGATTTTAGGGTTAGGGTTTGAGGTTTGAGAAGTATATATGTGTATATATATACTGCGGGGTCGAATACACGCGGGGGGGGGGGGGTTGTTTGCAGCCGCTGCTGCTGATGCTTAGTCTAACGGGTGTGGGTAGGTTAGAACCAGGTAGGGTTTGTTAGGATATGGGTTTGGGTTTTAAGCGGGTTAGAGTAGGAATTAGCTAATGGGTTTTAATCCATTTTCATTTTTCTTTTCTTTTTCTTTCTTTCTCTAATTCTTTTCTAATTTCTATTTCTTTTAACTTTATATATATATATATATATATATATATATATATATATATATATATATATATATATATATATATATATATATATATATAATTCGAGGAACTTATTTTTGTGCATACTATTAATCTATCAACTGTTCACAGGGTCTTCTACATGTAATTAATTAAGAAAAAATTACGGTTGCTCCATAAATCCCAAATGCATCAAACACCTAGCATAAAAATCTAATAAATTCTATTTCTTCTAATTAGCTACTAAATACTAAAAATTAATTAAAAAGATTAATACGGTTTTTAAAATTAGGGGTTTTATATTCTACCCAACTTATAAAAATTTCGTCATCGAAATTGACATGAACCCATTATCATAAAAATTACTATAGCTATTACACTACATTGCTATCTAGCGGTACTTCCTAAAAGTCATGGTCTGTTATTCTAACACTTCCTTATTTATTGTCCATACTCTATTCTATTTCTAACTCATCTACACTATCCAACTTACAAAAATTCTACTAGTAGTCAAAGTATCTTGAGGTTATTGGACGAATTTATTTATTGGGTCGAGAATCTTGGAACACCTGTCTGGAATCTCATAACTATGATTTTTCTTTGTAACCGTCAAGTATCGTAGTCTAATACTGCCATGCCATCTGACCAATATGTCTGTAAATACTTCGACTACTCTACTATAACGGTCTAGCTGCAGCTGTCGCTACTTCGCCAGCGATTTGTCATAGTTGTCAGTTCGTAACAAGTGCCTTCAACTCTTTTCTAGGCATAGTCTAAGTTTTAGGGTAACAATTAAGGTCTTAACTAAAAACTATTAGGAGTATGAACTACTTTAAACAATTTAACAAATTTCTATTAGGCTAAATGATGCTACTTAAGGGTTAAATTAATAAAGAATACAGATACTGCTATAATGCATAAACATAAGGGTTATTATTAAGAAATCATCCTTTAATTATCAATCATTTACTAAACCATTTACGTTTTAACTATCAAAATGAGGGTGAGGTTGCAGCAATTCAAATAATTTATAATGGCACGAAAGGATACGACTATGATAGGAAGAGTTCAGCATGAGATAAGGAATGGATATGGAAGAGAAGATGAGCCACCCAAGGGGCGAGATGGTGATAGGAGGAGAATACTACTACTGCTACGCGCGTCATCTATTAGCATCGCGTATATGCCATCTGGGTAGAATATCAATACATCTTCATAACTGCTAAACTACCTTATATAAAATTCTACGTCTACTATGCACCTAAGATCTCGTGTCACATAGGGGGTCATGAGTATGAAATGACACATATAACTAAGGTCGTACCTATATCTACGACTTCCTGTGCCCGCGCTCCTTATTTGTCATCATGAGTGCTTGGCCTATGGGGTATATCTGGTACTATCTGTGTATCAACTTATACTAAGCACGAACGTTCGTCTTTCCGAAATAGGGAAAGACGAAAAATAACAATAAAGAGTTCAAGGAGGAGGTGATAGGATACAAGTACGGAATCAAAAGGGATTAGAGAATTCGAGAGGAAATTGCCAAGACAGTTGTGGATTGAAATCTTATTTTGGTACATTCCTATTCGCATGTTCACATCAGAACAGTTATGTACCTGACATAATATGCTCTGACCAGTCTAGAGGGCAAGTATATTCGTCTAACAAGTTGAGTCAACTATATCTCAATCCACATAAAGTAGTGATACAAAGAGCGAACCAAGCGCACTACGATTGATCAGACCATAATACACCGATTCTGATTTAGACAATGTATTAGTGTGGGCCCTCAATAATACATATGTCATGAACAAGCTCAATAAAAGAATAAGCTTGCAAAACTAGGCTATAATAGTAGCATAAGTCGAGGTAGTACAAAAATATAAGTACGCTTGATTATGATGGAGGAAGGTACAAAATAATTTAAGTTCACCAAGAAGATCGGTGTTGTGCCTCTACAGTTTTCATAATAACTCATTGTCAAGGTCTCTAGTCGACCAAATGGGTGTATGGGCCTCTAAGTTCTATAGTCTGAATAAACACTATCTTTTATGCAAGTCTACAGTTGGTGTCATTCAATTACACTTTATTAATGGGGCAATAGGTCTATGTGTTACTAGGTTATGAGGCATACTACCCAACTTACAATAATTTAACTAATAGTGTTATTGCATACTAGAGTATATATTCTTAGTATAAATTATCTTCATAACCCCTATCAAGCACGAAAGATAAGATAATATTGACGTAGAGAAGGGATCACGCAAGATGCAATGCAAGCAATCAAATGAGAATAGGAAACAAATCAAGGGAGGTGATTAAATAAGTGGATGAGATCCTATATTCTAATCCTATGTGCAGGCTTGCTCGGTACAGTAACGTAACCGAGACAATATGCTCTTGACCTGCATGGTCCACCATAAAATATGTCACGCCCCAGTCCCAAAATACGTAGGACTAGGAACACGTAAGCATGCAGTCGTATGTATATGGCAACTCCAATATATGGATACCATAATACACACGTACGCTGTAATATGAATATAAACTCACATATGGTATAAATATAGTCATAAGTCACAGATATACTAATCTCATCCACACAATAAGTCATAGAAAAGAAATAACTAAACTAGAATAATGAGTCTGAATAATCCAAAATAATAGTCGAGTGGAGACAAATCCACTACCAATGACTATATCAATACTAAAATAAGGGAGAAGGGTAAATTTCTAATATAAAATAAGGTGATGATATAAAGGTATCAGCGAAGAGATCCATCGCTAGAGATAATCAATGATGCTCCGAGGTAAGACCTCCCCGAAAGAGATAAGTAGTAAGTCATGATCCGTGCTCCTACGAATAGTCATGAAAATCTACACCTGGAAAGGGACCAGGTCCTCAGAGGGACGTAACAAGATACATAGAAGCAAGCCAATTTGAATACAGTAAACATACATAAGGTTTGAAAATATATAAGTATGCTGTATAAGACAATCTATATAAATACAAATGAGGACAACTTTTCAACGTATGGGCAAGGGTAGGCTACTCGATCTAAGCCTCACAACTGACACACCCGTCTAGAACATCAGAAAATGACATACCGCGGGGGTAGCGACCAGCGTGTGACTCGAGAAATTGACATACCATAGGGTAGCAACCAGCGCGACACACTACCGTAGTGCGAGCTAGATACTACAATTTACCATAGTGGTTATAGCCCATACGCCTACTGATTGTCCTCTCATGATACTAGTTGTCAAGTGTGTATCAACATATCTAATATATAGTAATAACTGAAAAAAATACACATGCAATGAATATACAAAAATATAATAAGCATGTAAAATATTGTAAGCAATTTGGCAAGGTATCTTGCCTGGTAAGAAAGCTGCAAAGTGTAACGTCCAGGAGTCATGCACACAGGATCAGAAGCTACGACCCCAGAATGAACGTCTCCGGATGATGAAATAAATATCACCAATGTTCCCAGAATAAGCGAGATAGCTAGAAAATACTACCATTTCGTCCAATTTGGACACAGGAGCAAAACGGTAATTTCGGATCAAAACAGGCTCCACATATGGGCCACCTTGTACCGAAAAGCATGTCAGGGGTAAAGGTCTCTAAATGGAATAAATTATAGGTTAAACCAATTCTAAACGTCAATACGAACCCAACGGTACGTCCAATTTTGTATTCCGGTGAGTCGTACACAAATTCGTCCAAAAAGTCAACCGTGGGCCCGCAAATAGGCAACTTGGTCAACTATATCAGAATCGTATGAAACTTGGGTCACGGGACCAGCGTGATACCATGAATCCAATGGCGCAAGTTTCATCGCGTTCTGACGAGCGTACACTAAATAGTGCGGTGTTTTGCAAAAGTCGCGACACGGGGACTTTTCGCGGATACGGGTTGATTCCGATGCGCACACGCGTCCGAACCAGTTTTCGCAAAAGCCCACACGTCTGGGTATACCGTACGCACCTTTCGGTGTACTTGGTACACGATGGGGCGGTCCCGTTTGGCGGGGCGCGCTCCGTATCGCAATTTTTGGAAGTTGGAAAAAGTATATTTTTAGGATTTTTAACTTAGTTTATTTCTACATACAGCATCAAATAAAATAATGTATTTAACATAAATTAATCTTGGTTAGGTGGTCTTCGCATACCAAAAAGAAAAACTAAATTCGAATCTCTGTGGTGGGAGATACGAGTCCGTGAACATGGGTAGTTACCGTAGTTTTCTGCGATCTAAAAGTTGTCGTTTTTCGCCAACTTGGTCGTTGTTTTCGCCTAGGGTTACGCGTTGTTCGAGGTAAAATAATATACAGAGATGGAAGGGGGATAGGTCGTGAACATACCGGTGAAGATGGAGTCGAGTTTGGTTGAACGATGGCGCAGAAATTGAAGCCTGAATAGGGGTACGCTGCAGTGTAATCCTGTCGCGATGCGGGGTCGCGGTCACGGACGAGCGGCGGTTCCGGCGGCGAACGGCGGCTCTGGGGCTCCGGTCGGCGGTGGTTCTTGGTCGGCGTCGGCGCTCAGATGGGGAGATTAGAGTTTAGGGTTAGGGTTTGAGGTTTGAGAAGTATATATGTGTATATATATACTGCGGGGTCGAATACACGCGGGGGGGGGGGGGGTTGTTTGCAGCCGCTGCTGCTGATGCTTAGTCTAACGGGTGTGGGTAGGTTAGAATCGGATAGGGTTTGTTAGGATATGTGTTTGGGTTTTAAGCGGGTTAGAGTAGGAATTAGCTAATGGGTTTTAATCCATTTTTCTTTTTCTTTTTCTTTCTTTCTCTAATTCTTTTCTAATTTCTATTTCTATTTCTTTTAACTTTATATATATATATATATATATATATATATATATATATATATATATATATATATATATATATATATAATTGTGCTAATCTATCAACTGTCCACAGGGTCTCCTATATGTAATTAATTAAGGAAAAATTACGGTTGCTCCATAAATCCCAAATGCATCAAACACCTAGCATAAAAATCCAATAAATTCTATTTCTTCTAATTAGCTACTAAATACTAAAAATTAATTAAATAATTAATTAAAAAGATTAATACGATTTTTAAAATTAGGGGTTTTATACGCGTTTTCTCTTACGTCGTACGGCGCACTGCCACACGAGTTAGGCTATTCAATCTTTGCCATGAAACAGATCCTAAGGCAACTAGAAAGATAACATAATAGTTGGTGCATGGAACCTATATTACGTGTTTGGATTTGTCGAGCGGGCGAGTAGCCTCCCCACCAGTACATTCATGTACTGATAACCCGCCAGATTGCTTGTAGGGTGCGGGAGAACCTCGTTAGGTGCAGATGCCTCCTTCGTGTGTGCTAAGGCGTGGAGTTCACTCTGGAGCCTTGGAGTGCTGCGTCCGGAACTGAAGCACATATACAAGACATAATGTTGGAACATCGCCTATGTATCATTCCACAAATGTAGCCACTTAGTACGCTTTTATTATTTCAAGAGAGAGAGGCTCGAGCGATTTGTAATCTCGGCTAAGCGCCGCCTGTAACACTTGTCTAATCAATAAAGAGTTTGCTTTACTTCTATACTTGTGTTATTCAATGCTTCCGCTATTGATGACTCATTGAACTTGTTACCAATCGTCTATGCGTTTATAATTCTGCTGCACTCGGACAATCTGTGCGACTCTGTGGCTTAGACCTCTTACCGCCAGCCAGAACCTCGGCCTTGCACGGGCGTGGCTTACGCTCGTGCGACATCACCCCCAGATGGGTCAAGTGATCAGCCCCTCGGGAGCGCTGGCACAGTGATTCTCGCCTAGCGGGGATGGCCGATTAGCCTGCGGGAGATCGGGGCGTGACAGCTGTCGCTGCTCCTGAGTAAAAGAATCTAATCTTCGGAGGCATCCTGAAGACAGATTGAAACAAAGAAGTCAATACTGTGCGAGATGCGATATCATCAAAAAAGGACAGTGATATTTCAAAGAAATCAATATTCAGAATGATAAAGGTTACAAAATCAATAAGTTAGAAATATTTTCTAGTGGTGATTGAGTATACTTTCATCCTAGATCCTAAGTCCTATATCCTATAGCAGGATTGTAGTAATACTCCAAGTCTGAGTACTACTAACTTGACCTGCATGGACCACCACAAAAATATGTCACGACCCACACCCGGTATAAGGGTACAAGTACGTGGGTACGTCCAGCCTACGTCGTAACATCGAAGGTAGAACATTGTCTAGATCATCAATACTATCTAAATTAGGATTGGAGCGAAGTAAAATGCTTTCGGGGAGTATCCTCTAGTGGCTCGCCGTCTTGCGACCCGTAATGAGTGGAACACAGATCCTCTAGCCAATTATCTAAAAAAAATATCCAATCAGGATTGGAGCAAAGTACAAAACTCTGCAAGCAGCTCCAAATACATGGTAGAGAATATATGACAAGCAATAGTAAAGAATACAAGATGCACAAGTAACTAGAAATAGAAATATAGCTGGAACAGGCATATAAGGACAGTATGAACTGGAAAGTTAAATACAGGCAATATGAAAACAACTACAAGTAGAGAAACTGGAATACTAGATATGTGGTTTAGAGCACAAGTTCGTTATGTGATCGACTTAGGTTGCACATGAGGTAAATAAGGTAACGTGATTATACGTAAGGTGTACAATCAACATACACATGAGGTAAATAGGGCTTGATCACATAACCAACTTCTACTCCCCCTCCCCAACCAATACTTATGGATCCAATCACAACACGTTACGCATATGAATACGATATAGTCATACTAGCATACGAAATAGTGGATGCACAAGAAGCACATAAAATAATACCCGATGCACACGATGAAATACATGTGTAAGGAGTACCCGTTGAACACGGTAGGGGATAACATCTCCTGACATGATCCATATAGTACCAGTCCGTGTAACAATGTGTCGGAGTCAAGTATACAGTTCTAGAATAAGTAATATATACACTATCATAAAATAAAAACTAACAGAGAGATGTACTCGCCTCTGATCATAAGCAAATGAGGTAACTCGGTGTCCGAGCTGGTGCAACACCCCTATTAGGAAATATTATATCAATATGGTATAATAAAGAGAAAGCAAGTTAAGAATGCATTAACATGCTTCTAGGTCCATTATAGGTTCAATACTAGCTAATAGGTCTATCTTGGTCATTTAATTAGCTACTACTAGCTTAACTTAGTTACACTAGGTTGTACTAAGGTTAAAATAATTATCTAGTTTAATGCTAACAACACTAGTTATACTAACTAATCACTAAATATTTATCTTATAAACAATTCTAGCTGAAATCCGCTGACTAACACTAACTGCTACTGATCTCAGTTGATCATCCAGGTAACTGGTTGTCTAAGAATCAATAAAATTGCTACTACTAAACATGGGTGCCACACAACACATATCAAGGTATATTACCTGATACATATGCCTGTGTGTATCACTGATACCTATTTAATATGTTTACTGGTACAATGAACTACACAACTGCCTAAACATGCATTAGTCACTGTAATATAGACCAATACACTGCCTGATACTCTACTTAGAGGTATGCTAACTGATACTCTAATTAACTAGCTATTATAATACTCTAGTTAACTATAATCACTAACTGATAACTAACTGGTAGCTATACTAACCTAGCTTTAACTAACCATCTAACTTGGGATATCACTGATACACCTAGTACCAACATCTAACTAATACCAACTAACCTATACACTGCAACTGACATATACAATACATACTACAATAGCTGACACCACTAGTAAGATTAACTAATAACTAGTACTGACTATATTAACTTAGCTCACTTCTAATATCTCATACTGATTTCAGGTTCACTTGAGAACTGATGCTTCTAAGTATCATAGATATTTTTTCCATACCTGTATCAATATAACACCATCTCCAGAATCTAATACTGAACACAGACATCCTAAATTGTCACGCCCCAGTCCCAAAATATCGAGGGACTAGACACGTGGCAATGGCCAGCAGCACACACCGATGGACAAACCCAATTTAATGGATCCATCGGGGCGTACTTAAGCTGTAATACAACAATAAGGGTCTACTAATCTTATTCACAGAATAAATACATCAATATCATCAAAAGAAAATAAAACATCATCCAGTCACAAGTAAATAAAATCGGGGAACAACCGGATAATAAGTCTGTTACAATTGTTCATTAAACAAGAATTTAAAAGAGTTTAATTATATCAAGACTGAGCATATAAGAAACATATACTCAGGAGAAATCCTCTGCAATCACCTCGTCCTCGGTTCCTGGTTCTGTTCCAACGTATGCACATATTCCTGCTTCTGCTCCTGCTAATGCTCCGTTCCCGTATACCTCTGGATAGACCTCGTCTGCTAATCCTGGGGACATAATCCGAATCCAGGTCCTCAGGGGACATAGCAAGGTATAAAATAACTCATGCCAAAATAAAAGCAGTGCAGCAATAAATGAGACAAAAGGGTAAACTATATAACATGCTAAGTGATATGCAAATGAGAGTTTTAATCATACTCGGGCTGAGACTACTATAGGATCGGTGTCGGAGAAACCCATAGCAGTATTCTCTCGAAGGGCCAGAACTTGTGCCAAAGCTCTGTGTCAGAGACTAATACACCTCCAGATAACAATATATATAATATAATCAGCCTTTGATATGGTAAATCTCTCCCCACCCAATGTAATCATACGTCTCATGTCCTGCTCCAGTGCATTTACGATGCTGTTCCTCAAGTAATCCGCTTCGCGACGCTGAGCTTCTTGATAAATTTGTTGTTGGGCTTGCATCATTGCATAGATTATTTGGAACATCTGTTGCCCATCCATGACTTGTCCTGGTGGGAAAACAGGCATTGGTGGAACGAACTGCGGAGGCGGTGGGATGTCATCTCGCCGAAATCTAGGAGCATGTTGATCTGCTTGGCTGCCTTGTTGAGTAGAGGGATCTCCGCTCAATGGCGTCACTTCATCTTCTCCGTAGGTGGCTACAGCACCTATTGGTGTGTTTGCTGGAGTTTCGTCGTTTGCTCTGGAATCCATTACTCTGCATCCAAAAA
Organism: Iris macrosiphon; assembly: GCA_036927795.1. Taxonomy (NCBI): domain Eukaryota; kingdom Viridiplantae; phylum Streptophyta; class Magnoliopsida; order Asparagales; family Iridaceae; genus Iris; species Iris macrosiphon. The sequence goes on along the minus strand of JAYESA010000011.1, from coordinate 174,015,099 downwards.
TAAACTATAAGAGGCGCACAGGAATCAAGGCAAGATGCAAGTCAAAAATTTAATTTAAATCTGATATAGATATCAAGAATGATTCAAGCAAGTGGATGAGATCCTAAAACTTATCATATCCTTAGTGCAGGCTTGCTCGGTCCCTAAGTTGAAACCGAATAATTTAGTCGTTGACCTGCATGGGCCACCACAAAAACTATGTCACGCCCCAGTCCCAAAATGCCGAGGGACTGGACGCACGGCAATGGCCAGCAGCACACACCGATGGACAAACCCAATTTAATGGATCCATCAGGGCGCACTTAAGCTATAGTACAACAATAAATAGGTCCAATAATACCAGTCACAATCTATTCTAATCTCATCCACAACAGATAATCACAGATCCAATGCCAGAATAAATGCAAATAAAATAAACTAACAATCTCAATAAAAGTGTCTCGGAGAATAATCCGAGAACAAGTCTGGTACATCAATGAAATAGACTGAAAATGGAATAACTATAAACTGGAATAAATGAGTATCTCAATCCAATACTCAGGAGAAGTCCTCTGGTACGATCTCGTCCTCAGATCCTGGTTCTGCTCCAATACATGCACCTGCTCCTGCTTCTGCTAATGCTAATGCTCCGGTCCCGTATACCTCGGGGTAGATCTCGTCAGCTAACCCTGGGGACACAATCCGAATCCAGGTCCTCAGGGGACATAGCAAGGTACAAGAAAGCTCATGCCAAAGTAATATCAGTGCAGCAATAAATAAAATAATAGGGTAAATATGTAACCAGCTAAGTGATATGCAAGTTGAGAGTTCTAGTCATACTCGGGCTGAGGCTACTACAGGATCAGTGTCAAAGAAACCATAGCAGTATTTTCTCGAAGGGCCAGTACGGTACCCCAGATCTGTTGCCAGAGTCTAAGGCACTTCCATTAAATTATTGTATATATATAGTCAGCCTTTTGTATGATAAATCTCTCCCCACCAAATGTAATCTCACGTCTCATGTCCATGACACGCAGGATCATATCTAATGCAACAAGTCTGGATAAAATCTAAGCATATAGTATCTCTGTCAAGTCCTGTATCCTATACAGAATCACCACAAATATCTCAGGAATATCCTGTCTCATGAACAGTGTCAAGTGTCCTGGGTCGTATGGTACTTGATAAGACAAGTACGAGAATATAAAGTGTCACGAATGTCCATCTCTAGATGACCGTACCCAACACCGCGTACGGTGTTGGCACCCGACTAATAATCGGACGCTAAGTACGTCACACGGTCCTAGATTAAGCATGCACAGCAATATAATGAAGCAAGAAAAATATATAACAATACTGCAGAGTTTGGCAAGGTACACTTGCCTGGGGTCCTGGCTCCAACTGTGGCTCTGGTCTCTGTGTGATCTGCAGGTACTACTCCGGTTGCTGAAATAAACATCACCATCATATCCAGAAAATATCAATCAGTTAGAAACGCCTGTCCTTGAGTCCAATTTGGAGACAAGGGCAAAAATAACATTTCGGGGTTAAAGCGGGGTCCACATGTGGGCCACTTCGTACCAAAAAGCGTGCTAGGATCAAAGGTCTCCAAATTTGCCAAACTCAGTGTCAACAAGTCAGGAATGATGATACGAACCCAACAGAACTTCCAGGATTGGATTCCGATGAGCCGTTCTCAAAATTGCCCGTCAAGCGGGGCCGTGGGGCCCACGACACGCGATTTTGTCAACGTTCTCAGAATCGAACCAAACTTGGATCACAGGACCAGCGTATCGCTACGAGTCCGATGACGTAAGTTTCGTTTCGATCCGACGTGTGCACACAAAGTTAGGGCACAATTCAGAAAAGTCGGATATAGGGCGATGTCCGCGGATACGCGTTGATCCCGGTGTGCACGCACACCCGAATCGACTTCTGCGAAATCCCACACGTCCGTATCAATGACGCGTACGTATCTGTGAAGACCGCGTGCGACCAAGTCGTCTCGTTTGGTAGGGCGTACCCAGTTCTGGGGTGTATCGGGTCGTCGTTTTTCCTGTTTTTGGATCGCGGTGTGCGATCACCACAGGACGCGATGCCCCGAGCGGTTTGTCCGGGCACCGAGAGGGTCATACAGGCTTCGCAACGCAATTTACGGAATCGAAATCAGAGCTACGAGCAAGAAGATATGAGTACCTGAACTGGGCTGAAAAATCGAGGATAAAACCGTGTCCGACACGACACAGGACACTGTGTCCTGTGTCCGAATTAGGAATTAGGGTTAGGGTTAGGGATTGGTGGCCGGCGGAGCTGCGGCAGAGGGCGGCCGGGCTGAGGCGGAGGGGGCCGGGGGCAGTGGTGGCACGCGGCGGCCGGGGCTCGTCGTCGTCGTCGTCGCAGGCGGCGCGGGGAGCGGCCGGAGCTGCGGTCGCTGCGGTTTGCTGCTGCTGCCGGTGCTCGTCGACGAGGAGAGGAGGAGGGAGGAGAGACTGATGACGGGGACGGCGAGGCAGTCGGGGGTAGAAGAGGATGGCTAGGGCGGAGGAAGAGGGAGACAGTCGTCGAGGGTGGACGGGGGTGACTGAGCCGAGGGAGGAGACGACGGGGAGGAGCTAGGCGGAGAGGGGCTGTGACCAGCGCGGGGCTGCGGGTGTCGGGCACGGCGGATGAGGAGTTTGGCTGCTAGGGCTGGTTAGGGTTTCGGCCATGGGCGGATGGGCTTTATAGGCGTTGCCGGAACAGGGATTCCGGTAGGAATCCGACTAGAATTAGGGTTAGGGTTTAGTTTAGGATTCAGATTGGGTATTGGGTTTGGGTTAACGGGTCCGCGGGTCGGGTTCATATGAATCCGGCCCGATTCGTTAGTAATTAAAAGCGGGTCGGGTTTGTGGATTTCGGGTCGGGTTTAGATCCGACCCGACCCAATACGGTTTGGGTTTGGTTCAGCTGAACCCGGTCCGGTTTGGTTTATTTAAAATAAACCCGGTTTAATTAGGGGTTAATTCGGTTTACTCTAAAATAGTTTTTTAGGGCTTTTAAAAATGCTTCCGGAGTCCCATAAATTCCCGAAAAATTATCCTATGTCCAGTTTTCAATTTTACACCATAAAATATTATTTTCATAATATTTTAATATTATTTAATAGCAATTAAAAATCATTTAATTACCAATTACCTAGGTTTTAATTTCAGAAAAATCCCGGAAAATTCCAAAAAATTGTGAAAATCCAAATTAAAAATTCTTGAAAAAAATTCGGGGGATTATAATCTACCCCCTTAAGAGGATTGCATCCTCGCAATTAAAGAATAACCGGTCAAGAGATGACACGGTTTGCAGACATTTGGTCGAAGCTCATCACGATCGAGAAAATCAAGGTTGAGGGTGTAAGAATAAAGGGATAAATTATTTCCCTAAGCACTAAAAGTTATGTAATTTCCCGGATGAAGGAAATATAGAAGATTACAGTTTTTAGAAAACTAGGTTATCACTTATCATACTAGGTTATCAATTATTAGCAAGTTCAAAAATTTCTAGGTTAAGGCTAGGGTCACGAACCAACAGGCACGAACTAAAGCAATACTAGAACAAAAAAAAAACTACGAAAACTTACGCGCATTAGCTACTCCATGAATCTGCGCGTCCTCCAAAGTCATCGCGAAAGCTTGTCCGCATCCTTGAGGTGGTGTCCTCTGCTGTTGTTGGGCCTGCTGGAAGAGTGCTGGTCGAGGTGCCAAGGGTGGCCGTGGTTGATATCCTCCTGGTGCTGGTAGAGCTTGTTGGTTTGCTCTTGGTGCTCCTTCTCTACGCTCAGGGCAGTCTCTCACTGCATGCTGTCTGGATCCGCAACCTAAGCATAGTCCGAATTTACGTCTACACTCCTTCTCAATATGGTCTATCTTGTCGCAGTAGTGACAAGTAGGAAGAGTTAGTGATTTGGATACAACTCCCTGTGGTGCTTGATGCAGATGTGGTTTCTTTGCAGCTTCTCCATGCGGTGCTCGGGCTGGTGCTGATGTGGAAGGTCGCTTCAGACCGGTCTCTCTCCTGGTGACGCGCTCCATGCGTCGGGCTGCAGCAAGGACGTCTGAGTAGGATGTGGGTGCAACGGATCCAATTAGTTTCTGCAGCTCAATGTTTAGTCCGTCGAAGAACTTCTCGGCCTTCTCTTCTGTCACGACCCGCACCCGAAAGTTCGGGCACGAGTGCGTGGGTACGTCCAGCCTACGCCGCAGAGTCGGCGGTAGTACGCTGTCTAGGTCAATCCATAATTACTAACTAGCTCATTCACAACAACATAGGCAAGATAATAATGAGAATAGAAACTTAAATTTTGCAACTGAAATGAATGTGACAACAATTCAAATATTTAGTACAGGAATTCCAAAATAAAATCGGGGACAAACCCGATTAAATAAGATGAGAACAGAAAAAAAAAGGATAGCTACTACTAGCTACTCAGCAGCAGGGGTCTCCTGAGTGGGTTCTGGCTCCTCATAGGTATCATCTGTACCCTCATAAGGACCATAATAAGTAGGGGCAAGATCCTCATCATCGCCTAAATCAACAGATCCAGTCAGGAAAGGAGCAAAGTACACATTGCACAACAATGTTAAACTAAATATTTATGACAATTAAACATTGACTATCATGTTAAGGAATATGCATAAAGGAAAGTTAATATCTCAGAGTCAAAACTATAAACAGGAATATGAGAAAACAGAAGTAAACGAGCAGGAAAAGAAACTACACAGTCAGCAAGAATATAACATGACCTGAAGTTATCTGTATGAAACTTGTGTTTGTTTTTAGAATACTTAGTTGGCATGCAGGGGTTTATAAGGCTAATCCGGCCGTCATGAACGGCTATTAGTCACGAGTAATCGGGATCCGGCTGATGGACAGTCGTGTACCAACAGCTATTATTCACGGCAAGGGGAAAGGTAACTACATGCCTTTCAGTATTCTCCCACCCGACATGAAAGACAAGACATGAATTCCAATATTCAAGACATGAAATATAGTATTCTAATACTACGTGTAATCAGCAAGAGTACTAGTAGAGCAGGGAATTTAATTATCACAATATAAAGATTAACTTGAAGTGCAGGTACTTGCCTGTTGTTTGGATCTGATTAAATGGGTTCTTGGGGGAAAGTCCAGAGATGAGTCCAAAAGCTGAAACAGACATTACCATCACTCTCAGAAGATGTCAAATAGCAAGAAACGCCTGTCCTTGGGTCCAATTTGGAGACAAGAGCAAAAACGGCAGTTTCGGGTCAAAACGGGGTCCGCCGTTGGGCCCACTTTGCACCGAAAAACGTGTCCGGGTCAAAAGTCTCCAAATTCACCAAAATTAGTGTCAACAGGTCAGGAACGCTGATACGAACCCAACGGAACTTCCAGATTTGGATTCCGATGAGCCGAACACGAAATCGCCCGTCGAGCGGGGCCTGTGGGGCCCACGACACGCGATTTCGTCAACGTTCTCAGAATCGGACCAAACTTGACCCACAGGACCAGCGTATCGCTACGAGTCCGATGGCGCAAGTTTCGTCTCGATCTGACGAGTGTGCACGAAGTTAGGGCGAATTGCAGAAAAGCCGGATACGGGGTGATGTCCGCGGATACGCGTTGATTCCGGTGTGCACGCACACCCGAATCAGCTTCCGCGAAGTCTCACACGTCCGTAGCGACGAGGCGCACGTATCTGTGAAGACCGTGCGCGACCAAGTCGTCCCGTTTGGCGGGACGTACTCCGTTTCGGGGTGAAACAGGGTCTGGTTTTTCCTGTTTTTGGATCGCGGTGTGCGATCACCACAGGACGCGGTGTCCCGAACAGTTTGTCCGGACACCGAGAGGGTCATACAGGCTTCACAACGCAATTTACAGAATCGAAAACGGAGATCAGGGTTGCAAGTTACGAGTACCTGAAGGGGACCGAGAAATCGGGGGTTGGACCGTGTCCGACACGCGTGTTCGTGTCCTGTCTGCGAATCCCGTGTCCGGGTCTGTGTCCGCGGGGTGTCCGGTGCTCCTCAGCCGTGTCCGGTGCTGCTGGAGGATACGCTGGAGGCTGGCGAGGTCGGGCCGGGGCTACGGCGGCTGCTGCGGCTCCGGCGGAGGGGAGACAGCAGCGGGGAGGTGTCGGACTCGGGGTCGGCTCCGCCTGGGGAGGAGGAGGAAAGGAAGGGGAGAGGAGGAGACGCGGGAGGTGGTGGACGGCGGGTCTGGACGGCGGGCGGATCGCGCAGGGGCTGAAGGGAAGTCGGCGGCGGTTTCCGGCGGGTTAGGGTTAGGGCTCGGGTCTGTGGGGGAGGAAGAGGGCGGAGGCGAGGGGATTTATAGGGGTTCGGGGCGGGGAAGGCCGGGGCGTCGAGGGCGGAAGAATCGGAGGGGAGACGCGGACGTGGGGAGGTTCTCCGGCCACGTCGCCGGAGAACGCGGTGGGCGGCGGGATTTTCGGTCGTGGGGAGAACGGTAGGGGTGACCGGGTAATGGGTCGGGTCGGACGCGGATCCGGGTCTGGCCGACCCGCCCGACCCGCTAAGGAGATGGTTGGGCTGGGCTGCCTAATGGGCTCGGCCCACTGGGCCGGGCCGGGCCCAAAACTGAATAAAATAAATATAATAAATATATTAATATTAATAATAATAATAATAAAACAGAATTTAATTAATAATTAGAAAAATTAGTTTTTAGACTTTTAAAAATAGGTCTGAGGCCCAATAAATTCCAGAAAAATTACCCTAAGTCCAACTTTTCATTTTACACCCAAAAAAATTATTTTTATGATATTTTAATATTATTTATTGCTAATTAAAAATCATTTATTAATTGAAAACCCTGATTTTAATTACAGAAAATTCCCAAAAAATTCCAGAAAATTGGGAAAAATCCAAGATTTAATAATTTGAAAATTTAGGGGGTTTACAACCTACCCAACTTACAAAAATTTCGTCCTCGAAATTTAAGAATAATAATGGGACGAAAAGAAAAGCCGGAAATTACAACATACCTCAGGGTTCAAAAAGATAGGGGTATCGCTCTCTAATCTCGTCTTCACGCTCCCAGGTGGACTCGCCGGGAGAATGATGCTTCCAAGCTACGCGAACCAGGGAGATAACCTGGTTCCATAGGATTTTCTCCGAGCGATCCAGGATCTCCACGGGTTGCTCTTGGTAAGTCAGACTTGGGCCTACTTCGAGCTCTGAGTGATCCAAAATGTGGCTGGGGTCTGACATGTACTTTCTCAGCTGCGACACGTGGAAGACGTTATGGACTCCTTCCAGAGAGGGTGGCAATGCCAGACGGTATGCCACTTCTCCGATTTTCTCCTGAATGCCAAAAGGTCCAATGAATCTTGGGCTGAGTTTTTCACTTCTTCCGAACCTAATGGTGCCACGTGTCGGGAAAATCTTCAAGAATACCAGCTCTCCAACCTCAAATTCTAAGGGCCTTCGGTGGCTATTTGCCCAATGTCGTTGCCTGTCTTGAGCCACTCGAAGTCTGTCCCTTATTTGCTTTACCTTCTCAGCTGAATCGATCACCATCTCTGGTCCCAGCAGGGCTCTTTCTCCAACGTCGTCCCATGATAGCGGGGTACGACATCTTCGTCCATACAGAGCTTCAAATGGAGTCATCTCGATGCTGGCTTGATAACTGTTATTATAAGAGAACTCCACCAGATGTAGGTAGTCCTCCCAGGATCCTCCAAAATCCAGAACACATGTACGGAGCATATCTTCAAGTGTCTGGATTGTACGTTCCGATTGTCCATCGGTTTGGGGATGATAAGCTGTGCTGAATTTGAGTTGCGTCTCCAAGCTGGCCTGTAAGCTCTTCCAGAAGTGAGAGGTGAATCTTGAATCTCGGTCGGAGACAATGCTTACTGGAACTCCATGCAGCCTGACAATATGCCTGATATATAAATCTGCCAGCTTTTCTGTAGATAGCCCTACTTTGAAAGGTAGAAAGTGTGCCGACTTGGTCAGTCTATCTACTATCACCCAGATTGCATCCTTTCCACTAGGTGTCCTCGGAAGTCCGGAAACAAAATCCATTGTGATATGTTCCCACTTCCACTCCGGAATAGGTAGGGGTTGGAGCAATCCTCCAGGTCTTTGTCTTTCTACCTTGACCTGCTGGCACACTAAACAACGAGATACGAACCTGGCTACTTCTCTTTTCATGCCATGCCACCAAACATGCGTTCTCAGGTCCTTGTACATCTTGTTGGCTCCTGGGTGTATAGAGTATTGCGATCTGTGCGCCTCCTGCATGATTTCTTCTCTTATGTCTCCTTGAGGTACACATAATCTATCGCCATGCCTCAGTGATCCATCTTCATGAATTCTGAATTCTTCTACTAGTCCCGCTTGCACTTGACCTCGAAGGCTTCGCAGGCCTTCGTCCTGAAATTGCGTCTCCTTGATCTTGTCCATTAAGGTAGACTGAATCTGCAAGTTCATCATTTGGCCTTCTTTTCTTGGGATAATTACTTCGATACCTAAACTTTCCAAGTCCTCCAGCAGGTGTCTGTCCATAGTCAAGTACATCGCCATAGGATACCTGCTTAGAGCATCAGCAACTACATTTGCCTTCCCAGGGTGATATTGAAGAGTGATATCAAAGTCTTTCATTAGTTCCAGCCACCTTCTTTGCCTCATGTTTAGCTCTTTCTGAGTGAAGATATATTTTAGACTTTTATGGTCCGTAAATATTTCCACCATTTCTCCATAAAGATAATGCTTCCAAAGTTTAAGAGCAAAAATGACAGCTGCCAATTCTAAATCATGGGTTGGATAATTCTTTTCATGTGGTCGAAGCTGTCTAGAGGCATATGCTATTACTTTCTTATTCTGCTCCAATACACAACCTAGACCTTTTCCAGAAGCATCACTATAAATAGCGAAACCTCCGGTTCCAGAAGGTAAGGTCAGAATAGGGGCAGTAGTCAGTCTTTTCTTCAATTCCTCAAAAGCATGCTGACATTCATCAGTCCAGGTGAACTCTTCATCTTTTCTTGTTAATTTTGTCATGGGCTCCGCAATTCTAGCAAAGTCCTTCACAAACTTCCGATAGTAGCCAGCTAGTCCCAGGAAACTTCTAATCTCAGCTACAGAGTCTGGAGTGGGCCAGGATTCTACTGCAGCTATCTTCTTAGGGTCTACTGCTATTCCATCTCCAGTCACAACATGTCCCAAGAATTCTACTTTGTCTAGGAAGAAAGCACATTTAGACAATTTTCCATAAAGCTTTTCCTTCCTCAAAGTCTCCAATGCTAGCCTCAAATGTTCTTCATGTTCTTCGGGGGTCTTGGAGTAGATCAAAATATCGTCAATAAAGACCACTACAAATTCGTCTAGGTATGGCTGGAAAACTCTGTTCATTAGGTTCATAAAAACTGCTGGTGCATTCGTCAACCCGAACGGCATCACTAAGAATTCGTAATGTCCGTTCCGGGTATTGAAAGCAGTTTTAGGGATGTCTTCTTTTCTCACCCTTACTTGGTGGTAACCAGACCTCAAATCAATCTTTGAAAACACCCGAGCTCCACTCAACTGATCAAATAAGTCATCTATCCTGGGCAGGGGATACTTATTCTTAATTGTTAAGGCATTTAAGGCCCTATAGTCAATACACATTCTGGATGTTCCGTCCTTCTTGGGCACAATAGTACTGGAGCTGCCCAAGGTGAGACACTAGACCTAATGAAACCTTTGTCTTCTAGTTCTTTGATTTGCTCATTTAGTTCTATTATCTCCTTCTTGTTGATTCTGTAGGGGTTCTGAGATACTGGTGCTGCTCCTGGCACTAAGTCAATGGAGAATTCAACTTCTCGGTCTGGGGGTAAACCTGGGAGATCCTCAGGGAAGACATCAAGGTATTCAGAGATGATAGGTGGCAATTCTTCTGTTACTAGGGCTCCACAAATTATGTTATTACCCATTTCTCTAGAACCTCTAGCAAATTCAAATTCTGGCTTGTCAGGGGGCCTGAAGATTACACTACCTCTGTGACAGTCTATGGTGGCATGATGTTGACTTAACCAATCCATACCCAGTATAATGTCAAAACTGGGCACTGGCATTACAAGTAGTCTAGCATACAGTACTCTTCCACATAATGTAATAGGACAATTGTTACAGGCATCACTAACCGGGATGATTCCTCCACCGGTAATGATCTTATAACAATTCCTAAAGGGTTTAGTGATTAAGTTATGCTTCATAAGGAAATCTACTGACATGAATGAATGAGAAGCTCCAGAGTCGAATAAAGTAATAGCTGGTATTGAATTTATAAGCACAGAACCTGTGATCACGTCTGCTGTGGCCTCAGCTTCTTCCAGAGTCATTGCATAAGCACGGCCTTGCTGCGGTGCACCCCTCTGTTGCTGTTGGTGCTGAGCAAAGCGTTGTTGTTGTGTTGGAAGCGGGGGTCCCCTCTGTTGTGCTGCTGGGGGCCTGGCCTGGACTGGAGCCTTTGGTGCAGCTGGGCGTCCTTGAGCAGCAGGACAGTCCCTCAATTGATGTGCTGGGGAGCCACAATAGAGACAGGCACCTAGCCTCTTTCTACAGTCTTGCCAAGTGTGGCCTGGTTTTTGGCAATAGTTGCAAGGGGGAGCTCGCTGGTTCTGACCTTGAGCCTGGGGTGCTGGAGCTCGAGGGAGAGGACGCTGAGTTTGCTGCGGGGCCCTCTGCTGTTGTTGTTGTTGTTGAAAAGGGCGTTTGTTGGGTCCCGCATTCCCGGTATCTCTTTCTCGTTTCAGTTTGTGCCCCATATCTCTCTCGACGCCTTGTGCCACGCTCAGGATTTCCTCATAGGTGCGAGCTCGGCTGGTGGTGACAGCAAGGCGGATATCCGGAGATAGCCCCTTCTTGAATCTACGGGCTCTGTCCTCCGGGGTACGAACTATGTACTCCGCAAAGTGGCTTAACCTACTAAATTCAGCAGTATATTCATCAACAGTCATGTTACCTTGTTCCAGTCTCTCGAATTGGCTTTCGAGAGCTTCCCGAGCCACTTCGGGGTAGAATTTCTCCTTGAATAGCCTCTTGAAGTCTTCCCAGGTGATGTCGGGAGCAGATAGTTGGGGTTCATCTCTGAACCAGGTTCGAGCAATGTCGAACAGTTGCAGGCTTGCGGACTCCACTTTGAGATCATCAGGAACCCGAGCAGTCTTCAGGAGTCTCTCGACGTTCTCTATCCACTCATCGGCGTAGAGAATGCCCTCAGTTCCGTAAAATTCCAGGGGTCTCAGATTCTTGAAGTCTTTGGCACTCCCTGGCCTCTTGAGTGACGACTCCTGGGGCTTAAGAGCTTCTGAGAGGCTGGTTCGCAGAAGTGTCGTCTGTTCTTTCTGGGATTCCACCAATCCCTGGAACACTCCTAGCAGTTGTGCCCCATCTAGGGTAACTGCCGGGACAGATGGAGGCGGCGGGAGTGCAAGAGTCTCGGGCACATTCTGCTCAGCTGGTTCTGATGTGCCTCCTACTGTGTTCCTGGTCTGGACCATTCTGAAAGATTAAGGGATAGGAAGATCAGAATAGAAATACTTGGAAATCAAAGGCGATAGGAAAAATTGAGCAGCAATGATATCAAAAATTGAAATAAGGACGCTATACTGTGAATGAGCTTTTCCTAGAATCCTCAATTTTATTCCATACCCTGTCCTAGGGTATTACCCTATTTTAGGATAGGACCTGCATGGGCCACCATAAAAATGTGTCACGACCCGCACCCGGAAGTTCGGGCACGAGTGTGTGGGTACGTCCAGCCTACGCCGCAGAGTCGGCGGTAGTACGCTGTCTAGGTCAATCCATAATTACTAACTAGCTCATTCACAACAACATAGGCAAGATAATAATGAGAATAGAAACTTAAATTTTGCAACTGAAATGAATGTGACAACAATTCAAATGTTTAGTACAGGAATTCCAAAATAAAATCGGGGACAAACCCGATTAAATAAGATGAGAACAGAAAAAAAAAGGATAGCTACTACTAGCTACTCAGCAGCAGGGGTCTCCTGGGTGGGTTCTGGCTCCTCATAGGTATCATCTGTACCCTCATAAGGACCATAATAAGTAGGGGCAAGATCCTCATCATCGCCTAAATTAACAGATCCAGTCAGGAAAGGAGCAAAGTACACAGTGCACAACAATGTTAAACTAAATATTTATGACAATTAAACATTGACTATCATGTTAAGGAATATGCATAAAGGAAAGTTAATATCTCAGAGTCAAAACTATAAACAGGAATATGAGAAAACAGAAGTAAACGAGCAGGAAAAGAAACTACACAGTCAGCAAGAATATAACATGACCTGAAGTTATCTGTATGAAACTTGTGTTTGTTTTTAGAATACTTAGTTGGCATGCAGGGGTTTATAAGGCTAATCCGGCCGTCATGAACGGCTATTAGTCACGAGTAATCGGGATCCGGCTGATGGACAGTCGTGTACCAACAGCTATTATTCACGGCAAGGGGAAGGGTAACTACATGCCTTTCAGTATTCTCCCACCCGACATGAAAGACAAGACATGAATTCCAATATTCAAGACATAAAATATAGTATTCTAACACTACGTGTAATCAGCAAGAGTACTATGGAATTTAATTATCACAATATAAAGATTAACTTGAAGTGCAGGTACTTGCCTGTTGTTTGGATCTGATTAAATGGGTTCTTGGGGGAAAGTCCAGAGATGAGTCCAAAAGCTGAAACAGACATTACCATCACTCTCAGAAGATGTCAAATAGCTAGAAACGCCTGTCCTTGGGTCCAATTTGGAGACAAGAGCAAAAACGACAGTTTCGGGTCAAAACGGGGTCCGCCGTTGGGCCCGCTTTGCACCGAAAAATGTGTCCGGGTCAAAAGTCTCCAAATTCACCAAACTTAGTGTCAACAGGTCAGGAACGCTGATACGAACCCAACGGAACTTCCAGATTTGGATTCCGATGAGCCGAACACGAAATCGCCCGTCGAGCGGGGCCTATGGGGCCCACGACACGCGATTTCGTCAACGTTCTCAGAATCGGACCAAACTTGACCCACAGGACCAGCGTATCGCTACGAGTCCGATGGCGCAAGTTTCGTCTCGATCTGACGAGTGTGCACGAAGTTAGGGCGAATTACAGAAAAGCCGGATACGGGGTGATGTCCGCGGATACGCGTTGATTCCGGTGTGCACGCACACCCGAATTAGCTTCCGCGAAGTCTCACACGTCCGTAGCGACGAGGCGCACGTATCTGTGAAGACCGTGCGCGACCAAGTCATCCCGTTTGGCGGGACGTACTCCGTTCCGGGGTGAAACAGGGTCTGGTTTTTCCTGTTTTTGGATCGCGGTGTGCGATCACCACAGGACGCGGTGTCCCGAACAGTTTGTCCGGACACCGAGAGGATCATACAGGCTTCACAACGCAATTTACAGAATCAAAAACGGAGATCAGGGTTGCAAGTTACGAGTACCTGAAGGGGACCGAGAAATCGGGGGTTGGACCGTGTCCGACACGCGTGTTCGTGTCCTGTCTGCGAATCCCGTGTCCGGGTCTGTGTCCGCGGGGTGTCTGGTGCTCCTCAGCCGTGTCCGGTGCTGCTGGAGGATACGCCGGAGGCTGGCGAGGTCGGGCCGGGGCTACGGCGGCTGCTGCGGCTCCGGCGGAGGGGAGACAGCAGCGGGGAGGTGTCGGACTCGGGGTCGGCTCCGCCTGGGGAGGAGGAGGAAAGGAAGGGGAGAGGAGGAGACGCGGGAGGTGGTGGACGGCGGGTCTGGACGGCGGGCGGATCGCGCAGGGGCTGAGGGGAAGTCGACGGCGGTTTCCGGCGGGTTAGGGTTAGGGCTCGGGTCTGTGGGGGAGGAAGAGGGCGGAGGCGAGGGGATTTATAGGGGTTCGGGGCGGGGAAGGCCGGGGCGTCGAGGGCGGAAGAATCGGAGGGGAGACGCGGACGTGGGGAGGTTCTCCGGCCACGTCGCCGGAGAACGCGGTGGGCGGCGGAATTTTCGGTCGTGGGGAGAACGGTAGGGGTGACCGGGTAATGGGTCGGGTCGGGCGCGGATCCGGGTCTGGCCGACCCGCCCGACCCGCTAAGGAGATGGTTGGGCTGGGCTGCCTAATGGGCTCGGCCCACTGGGCCGGGCCGGGCCCAAAACTGAATAAAATAAATATAATAAATATATTAATATTAATAATAATAATAATAAAACAGAATTTAATTAATAATTAGGAAAATTAGTTTTTAGACTTTTAAAAATAGGTCTGAGGCCCAATAAATTCCAGAAAAATTACCCTAAGTCCAACTTTTCATTTTACACCCAAAAATATTATTTTCATGATATTTTAATATTACTTATTGCTAATTAAAAATCATTTATTAATTGAAAACCCTGATTTTAATTACAGAAAATTCCCAAAAAATTCCAGAAAATTGGGAAAAATCCAAGATTTAATAATTTGAAAATTTAGGGGGTTTACATCTTCTTCTGTCGGAATCAAGGTTGGGGCGAAGCGACTCAGACGAATAAATTCTGCGTATTATTCTTCCACTGTCATAGTATCCTGAGTGAGGCGGTTGAACTTGTCCCGCAGTTCTGATCGAGCGATGGCTGGAATGTACATCTCCTGAAAGAGTCTGGAGAACTCCTCCCAAGTGACTCGGTCTGGTCCGAGCCGTGTCTCCTCAGACAGCCACCAGTGATGTGCATTGCCCGTCAATTGTATTCTGACGGCAGTCATCCAACGTTCCCTTGGAAGCTCAGCTGCTTCTAATTGATGTCGTATGTTGGTAAGCCACTCATGAACTTATGTGGGCTCCTCCTTGCCTGAGAAGGTGCGGGGCTTCAGCTGGCGGAAGTCGGTGATAGAGCCCGTCGGTTACCGTCGAGTTGGTGGGTTGGCCTGCTCCAGTGCATTTACGATGCTGTTCCTCAAGTAATCCGCTTCACGACGCTGAGCTTCTTGATAAATTTGTTGTTGGGCTTGCATCATTGCGTAGATCATTTGGAATATCTGTTGCCCATCCATGACTTGTCCTGGTGGGAAAACAGGCATTGGTGGAACGAACTGCGGAGGCGGTGGGATGTCATCTCGCCGAAATCTAGGAGCATGCTGATCTGCTTGGCTGCCTTGTTGAGTAGAGGGATCTCCGCTCAATGGCGTCACTTTATCTTCTCCGTAGGTGGCTACAGCACCTATTGGTGTGTTTGCTGGAGTTTCGTCGTTTGCTCTGGAATCCATTACTCTGCATCCAAAAATAAACTATAAGAGGCACACAGGAATCAAGGCAAGATGCAAGTCAAAAATTTAATTTGAATCTGATATAGATATCAAGAACGATTCAAGCAAGTGGATGAGATCCTAAAACTTATCCTATCCTTAGTGCAGGCTTGCTCGGTCCCTAAGTTGAAACCAAATAATTTAGTCGTTGACCTGCATGGGCCACCACAAAAACCATGTCACGCCCCAGTCCCAAAATGCCGAGGGACTGGACGCGCGGCAATGGCCAGCAGCACACACCGATGGACAAACCCAATTTAATGGATCCATCAGGGCGCACTTAAGCTGTAGTACAACAATAAATAGGTCCAATAATACCAGTCACAATCTATTCTAATCTCATCCACAACAGATAATCACAGATCCAATGCCAGAATAAATGCAAATAAAATAAACTAACAATCTCAATAAAAGTGTCTCGGAGAATAATCCGAGAACAAGTCTGGTACATCAATGAAATAGACTGAAAATAGAATGTCTCGGAGAATAATCCGAGAACAAGTCTGGTACATCAATGAAATAGACTGAAAATAGAATGTCTCTGTCAAGTCCTGTATCCTATACAGAATCACCACGAATATCTCGAGAATATCCTGTCTCATGAACAGTGTCAAGTGTCCTGGGTCGTATGGTACATGATAAGACAAGTACGAGAATATAAAGTGTCACGAATGTCCATCTCTAGATGACCGTACCCAACACCGCGTATGGTGTTGGCACCCGACTAATAATCGGACGCTAAGTACGTCACACGGTCCTAGATTAAGCATGCACAGCAATATAATGAAGCAAGAAAAATATATAACAATACTGCAGAGTTTGGCAAGGTACACTTGCCTGGGGTCCTGGCTCCAACTGTGGCTCTGGTCTCTGTGTGATCTGCAGGTACTACTCCGGTTGCTGAAATAAACATCACCATCATATCCAGAAAATATCAATCAGTTAGAAACGCCTGTCCTTGAGTCCAATTTGGAGACAAGGGCAAAAATGATATTTCGGGGTTAAAGCGGGGTCCACATGTGGGCCACTTCGTACCGAAAAGTGTGCTAGGGTCAAAGGTCTCCAAATTTGCCAAACTCAGTGTCAACAAGTCAGGAATGATGATACGAACCCAACGGAACTTCCAGGATTGGATTCCGATGAGCCGTTCTCAAAATCGCCCGTCAAGCGGGGCCGTGGGGCCCACGACACGCGATTTCGTCAACGTTCTCAGAATCGAACCAAACTTGGATCACAGGACCAGCGTATCGCTACGAGTCCGATGACGCAAGTTTCGTTTTGATCCGACATGTGCACACAAAGTTAGGGCACAATTCAAAAAAGTCGGATACGGGGCGATGTCCGCGGATACGCGTTGATCCCGGTGTGCACGCACACCCGAATCGACTTCTGCGAAATCCCACACGTCCGTATCAACGACGCGCACGTATCTGTGAAGACCGCGTGTGACCAAGTCGTCCCGTTTGGCGGGACGTACCCAGTTCCAGGGTGAATCGGGTCATCGTTTTTCCTGTTTTCGGATCGCGGTGTGCGATCACCACAGGACGCGATGCCCCGAGCGGTTTGTCCGGGCACCGAGAGGGTCATACAGGCTTCGCAACACAATTTACGGAATTGAAATCAGAGCTACGAGCAAGAAGATATGAGTACCTGAACTGGACTAAAAAATCGAGGATAAAACCGTGTCCGACACGACACAGAACACTGTGTCCTGTGTCCGAATTAGGAATTAGGGTTAGGGTTAGGGATTGGTGGCCGGCGGAGCTGCGGCGGAGGGCGGCCGGGCTGAGGCGAAGGGGGCCTGGGGCAGTGGGGGCACGCGGCGGCCGGGGCTCGTCGTCGTCGTCGCAGGCGGCGCGGGGAGCGGCCGGAGCTGCTGCCGCTGTGGTTTGCTGCTGCTGCCGGTGCTCGTCGACGAGGAGAGGAGGAGGGAGGAGAGACTGATGACGGGGACGACGAGGCAGTCGGGGGTGGAAGAGGATGGCTAGGGCAGAGGAAGAGGGAGACAGTCGTCGAGGGTGGACGGGGGTGACTGAGCCGAGGGAGGAGACGACGGGGAGGAGCTAGGCGGAGAGGGGCTATGACCGGCGCGGGGCTGCGGGTGTCGGGCACGGCGGATGAGGAGTTCGGCTGCAAGGGCTGGTTAGGGTTTCGGCCATGGGCGGAGGGGCTTTATAGGCGTTGCCGGAACAGGGATTCTGGTAGGAATCCGACTAGAATTAGGGTTAGGGTTTAGTTTAGGATTAAGATTGGGTATTGGGTTTGGGTTAACGGGTCCGCGGGTCGGGTTCATATGAATCCGGTCCGATTCGTTAGTAATTAAAAGCGGGTCGGGTTTGCGGGTTTCGGGTCGGGTTTAGATCCGACCCGACCCAATACGGTTTGGGTTTGGTTCAGCTGAACCCGGTCCGGTTTGGTTTGTTTAAAATAAACCCGGTTTAATTAGGGGTTAATTCGGTTTACTCTAAAATAGTTTTTTAGGGCTTTTAAAAATGCTTCCGGAGTCCCATAAATTCTCGAAAAATTACCCTATGTCCAGTTTTTAATTTTACACCATAAAATATTATTTCCATAATATTTTAATATTATTTAATAGCAATTAAAAATTATTTAATTACCAATTACCTAGGTTTTAATTTCAGAAAAATCCCAGAATAATTCCAGAAAATTATGAAAATCCAACTTAAAAATTCTTGAAAAAAATCCGAGGGATTACACAGGACCAGCGTATTTCTAAGAGTCCGATGGCGCAAGTTTCGTTTCGATCCGACGTGTGTACACAAAGTTACAACGAGATCCAAAACAGGCCGATACGGGACGTTGTCGGCGGATACGCGTTGATTCCGGTGTGCACGCACATCCAAATCAACTTCTGCAAAATCTCGCACGTCCGTATCAACGGCGTGCACCTTTCGATGAAGACCGCATGCAACCAAGTCGTCTCGTTTGGCGGGGCGTACTCAGTTTCAGGGGAAAATAGGATATTTATTTTCCTGTTTTTGGGTCGCGATTCGCGATCACCACAGGACGCGACACATCGAGCGGATTGCACGAGCATCGAGAGGGTCACGCAGGGTTCGCGTCACAACAGACGGAACAGAAAACGGGGCAACGAGGAGAGAGAAAAAGCTACCTGAACAGGGCTCCGTGGAAATCGGGATTCTCGTGTCCGCGAGGCGACACGACACAAGGGGACATGGTGTCCACTGTACAACTAGGGCTAGGGTTTCTGCCGGAGATCTTCGCCGGAGCTGGTGGCTGCTCGTCGGGGCTGGGTCGTCAGGCGGAGGCGCTGCTGGTCGGGGCTGCTACTGCGTGGAACGAGGCAGGGGGCGACGTCGGGGCTCGGGTCGAGCGGAGGCGGCTCTGCGGAGGTTGTGCGGGGGTTCGTCGGCTCCGGGAGGGAGAGGGCGGCCGGGGCTAGGACTGAGGGTGCTGGCGGCCAAGGCGCTGCGGGATTCGTCGAGGTCAGGCGGAGGAAGGAGGGCGGTGGCAGGGGTGGAGTGAGGCGGCAACGGGGACGAGCTTCGGTGGCGGACAACCGGAGGAGGAGGGTTTAAATAGAGATAGAGGGAGGGGAAGCGGTGGTCGGTGCGGGGGAGCCGGAGCGGCGCTGGGGAGCGGAGCGTCGACCGTTGCGGAGGCGAGGGAGGCTGAGCGGCGGCGGCGGCGGTTGCAGGAAGCCGGAGCGGCGCCGGGGAGAGGGATAGTCGGGGAAGAGGAGAAGTTGGGGGTTAGGGTTTGCAGCGGGTTAACGGGTCCGGGTCGGGTTCGATTCGGATCCGATCCGACCCGACCCGTTAAGAGTTGGGTTCGGTCCGGATTGGTTTAGCCGGTTCGGGTTGGTTTGGTTCAACTGAACCGGGTTTAATTCAGGGTTTAATTAGGATTTATTTGATTTATTTAAAACTTGATTTTTAGGGTTTTAAAAATACTTTCGGGGTCCAATAAATTCTCGAAAAATTACCCTATGTCTAATTTTTTATTTCACACCAGAAAATATTATTTTCATAATATTTTAATATTATTTAACATCATTTAAAAATCATTTAATTACAAAATACCTTAATTTTAATTACAGAAAAATCTCAGAAAATTCCAGAAAATTATAAAAAATCCATTTTAAAAATTCCTGAAAAATTAGGGGGTTTACAATCTACCCCCTTAAGAGGATTGCGTCCTCGCAATCAAAGAATAACCGGTCAACAGAGATGACACGGTTGCAAGCATTGATCGATGCACATCACTATCAAGAAGAATCATGGTTGAGGGTTTTGAGAAGAACACATAGGAAAATTTATTTCCCTAAGCATTAAAAGTTATACAATTTCCCAGATGAAGGAAATCTAGAAGACTATAATTTTAGAAAACTAGGTTATCATTTATAAAAACATATTAGGTTATCAATTATTAGCAAGTTTAAAATTACTAGGTTAAGGCTAGGGTCACGAACCAACATGCACGAGCTAAAGCAATACTAGACGAGATAGCTACGAAAACTTACGCGCATTAGCTACTCCATGAGTCTGTGCGTCCTCCAAGGTCATCGCGAAAGCTTGTCCGCGTCCTTGCGGTGGATTCCTCTGCGGTTGCTGGGCCTGCTGGAAGAGTGCTGATCTGCTTGATTGCTTTGTTGAGATGATTGTCCTCTATCTTCTGGTGTTACTTCATCTTCGTAGGTGACCACAGCACCTTGAGGTGTTCCTGCAGGAGTCTCGTTGCTTGATTGTGATTCCATTACTCTGCATCCAAAATAAACTATAAAAGGCGCACAGGAATCAAGGTAGGATGCAAGTCAAGAAATAAATTCGAATCCGATATAGATGTCAAGAACGATTCAAGCAAGTGGATGAGATCCTAAAAACTTATCCTATTCTTATTGCAGGCTTACTCAGTCCCTAAGTTAAAACCGAATAATTTAGTCGTAGACCTGCATGGACCACCACAAAAATCATGTCACGCCCCTGTCCCAAAATATCGAGGGACTAGACACGTGACAATGGCCAGCAGCACACACCGATGGACAAACCCAATTTAATGGATCCATCGGGGCGTACTTAAGCTGTAATACAACAATAAGGGTCTACTAATCTCATCCACAGAATAAATACATCAATATCATCAAAAGAAAATAAAATATCATCCAGTCACAAATAAATAAAATCGGGGAACAACCCGATAATAAGTCTGTTACAATTGTTTATTAAACAAGAATTTAAAAGAGTTTAATTGTATCAAGACTGAGCATATAAGAAACATATACTCAGGAGAAATCCTCTGTAATTACCTCGTCCTCGGTTCCTGGTTCTGTTCCAACGTATGCACCTGTTCCTGCTTTTGCTCCTGCTAATGCTCCGTTCCCGTATACCTCTGGATAGACCTCGTCTGCTAATCCTGGGGACATAATCCGGATCCAGGTCCTCAGGGGACATAGCAAGGTACAAAATAACTCATGCCAAAATAAAAGCAGTGCAACAATAAATGCGACAAAAGGGTAAACTATATAACCTGCTAAGTGATATGCAAATGAGAGTTTTAATCATACTCGGGCTGAGACTACTATAGGATCGGTGTCGAAGAAACCCATAGCAGTATTCTCTCGAAGGGCCAGAACTTGTGCCAAAACTTTGTGTCAGAGACTAAGACACCTCCAGATAACAATATATATAATATAATCAGCCTTTGATATGGTAAATCTCTTCCCACCTAATGTAATCACACGTCTCATGTCCATGACACGCAGGATCAAAACTAATGCAGCAAGTCATAATAAGATCTAAGAAAATAATGTCTATGTCATGAAACCTGTATCCTATACAGAATCATCTTAAATATTTCAGAAAGATTCTGTCTCATGATTAGTGTCAGGTGTCCTGGGTATGACGTACTTGATATTGCAAGCACGAGAATATAAAGGGTCACGATATCCATCTCTAGGTGACATTACACAACTCCGCGTACGGTGTTGGCATCTGACTATTAATCGGACGCTTAGTAAGTCACACGGTCCTAGGTTAAGCATGTACAACAGATAAATAAGTCAAGAAAATATGTAACAAGAACTGCAATGTTGGCAAGGTACACTTGCCTGGGGTTCTGACTCCAACTGTACCTCTGGTCTCAGTGGGACTTGCTGGTACTCCTCCGGTTGCTGAAATAGACATCACCATCAGATTCAGAAAATATCAAATAGCTAGAAATGCCTGTCCTTGAGTCCAATTTGGACACAGGGGCAAAAATGACAGTTTTGGTCAAAGCGGGGTCCACATGTGGGCCGATTCGTACCGAAAAATGTGTCAAGAATAAAGGTCTCCAAATTCGTCAAACTTAGTGTCAACAAGTCCAGAATGATGATACGAACCCAACGGAACTTCCAGAATTGGATTCCGATGAGCCGGTCACAAAATCGCCCGTCAAGTGGAGCCGCGGGGCCCACGATACGCGATTTTGTCAACGTTCTCAGAATCGAACCAAACTTTGGTCACAGGACCAGCGTATTGCTACGAGTACGATGGCGCAAGTTTCGTTTTGATTCGACGTGTGTACCCAAAGTTACAACGAGATCTAGAACAGGCCGATACGGGGCGTTGTCGGCGAATACGCGTTGATTCCGGTGTGCACGCACATCCAAATCAACTTCTGCGAAATCCTGCACGTCCGTATCAACAGCGCACACCTTTCAGTGAAGACCGCACGCGACCAAGTCGTCCCGTTTGGCGGGACGCACTCAGTTCCGGGGGAAAATGGGTTATTTATTTTCCTGTTTTGGATCTCGGTTCGCGATCACCACAGGACGCGACACACCGAGCGGGTTGCACGGACATCGAGAGGGTCATGCAGGGTTCGCGTCACAACAGATGGAACGAAAAACGGGACAACGATGAGAGAAAAAATAGCTACCTGAACAGGGCTCCGTGGAAACCGGGATTCTCGTGTCCGCGAGGCGACACGACACAAGGGGACACGGTGTCCACTGTACAACTAGGGTTAGGGTTTCTGCCGGAGATCTTCGCCGGAGCTGGTGGCTGCGCTGGCGGCTGCTCGCCGGGGCTGGGTCGTCAGGCGGAGGCGCTGCTGGCCGGGGCTGCTACGGCGTGGGACGAGGCAGGGGGCGACGCCGGGGCTCGGGTCGAGCGGAGGCGGCTCTACGGAGGTGCTGCGGGGGTTCGTTGGCTCCGGGAGGGAGAGGGCGGCCGGGGCTAGGGCTGAGGGTGCTGGCCGGCCAAGGCGCTGCGGGATTCGTAGAGGTTGGGCGGAGGAAAGAGGGCGGTGGCAGCGGCGGAGTGAGGCGGCAGCGGGGACGGGCTTTGGTGGCAGACAGCCGGAGGAGGAGGGTTTTAATAGAGATAGAGGGAGGGGAAGCGGTGGCCGGTGCGGGGGAGCCGGAGCGGCGTTGGGGAGCGGAGCGTCGGCCATTGCGGAGGCGAGGGAGGCTGAGCGGCGGCGGCGGCGGCGGTTGCAGGAAGCTGGAGCGGCGCCGGGGAGAGGGATAGTCGGGGAAGAGCAGAAGTTGGGGGTTAGGGTTTGCAGCGGGTTAACGGGTCCGGGTCGGGTTCGATTCGGATCCGACCCGACCCATTAAGAGTTGGGTTCGGTTCGGATTAGTTTAGCACGGTTCGGGTTGGTTTGGTTCAACTGAACCGGGTTTAATTAGGGTTTATTTGGTTTATTTAAAACTTGATTTTTAGGATTTTAAAAATGCTTTCGGGGTCCAATAAATTCCCGAAAAATTACCTTATGTCTAATTTTTTATTTCACACCAGAAAATATTATTTTCATATTATTTTAATATTATTTAACATCATTTAAAAATTATTTAATTATAAAATATCTTAGTTTTAATTACAGAAAAATCCCAAAAAATTCCAGAAAATTGTGAAAAATCCATTTTAAAAATTCCTGAAAAATCAGGGGGTTTACATAAATACCTGAACATCAATTATCTACACATGTTAAGTCCACAATACCAGGCTAACTCTTCACTGCAAATGCAGAGAACTGCACTGCATTGCCCCTTTTACCCGAGCCCCCAATGCCTGATGCCCTCTGCTGATAACAACTCACACACTCATCCTAACACTAACCAATCAATGCACTGACCACTTGAGCACTTCACCTTGCACAACAATAATCCCTCAATGTCAGCACCCATAAACACAAGTATCATATTAACACATGATCACTCCCTTTCTCACTTTGCCGATACTGCCATTGATTTATACCCGGCATCCAAGTACTGATATGGAGTACCCCAGGTTGACACCACCTGCAACATTCCCATATACTCCAACATTTACCCTCCCCTCACTGCTCGAGTCCACAATTGTTGTGCACTGAATACTAAACTAAATAACAAACTAGACATTCTAACAAACACTTAGAATACATAATCTAGAATACTCATGATACACCTCAAGTTAAGTGCTAAATTGTCAATTATTCCACAATACACTTTCTTATATATCAAATACTCAATATAATAACCAATACAACTTGCTACAATAGAAATTAAGGGAAATCACACAAATTATCCAAAATAAATTCCGTATCACACGGTATCATAAAATACCATGATACGGCCTACTCGTATCCATTTGTGGACACGTACCTAGTCCCACAACCCCGATCTAAGTCTAATTAGATCTAATTGGTCTCATGACACACAATTGATGTGTCAATCTCGTAATTTTTCATATTTGGATACAAATTACCATGTAACTTTCACAATACAAGTCGTATGGACTCAATTCTAGATCCTATGGGTAGCCCTAAGCCAATGGGTGATTCCTAATGGTTAAATGCATGATTTGGAACTCAAATTAGAGATAAATTCAGATCTATACATATTGAAAGATGGATTCCCAATAAAATGCACAATGGACTCGATCCGGACACGATCTCCTTGCCACAAGCTCCTCTTCCAAGTGCTCATTGCAAATCCAAGTTCCAATGCTCCTTGCTAATGAAATTGAGAGGAAAATGAAGGTGAATTTGTGGAGGGATGAGTGAATTTGGAATCTAGAGAATTGGTGATCTCAAAATGAATGAACAAATGGAGATGAGACAGAGAGAGGAGAGCCTTTAAGTGGCCGACCCCATTTTCCCTTCTCCAAGTCACCAACAATTGTCTACAATGTCCCTACATGATGAATTATGAAGGGTAATTAATGATGGCTATTTTAGAAAGTTTTTACACTAATGCAAATTAGTCTAATCCTCCTAATTAATTAGAAGGAATGGGTCTAATGGGTCTAGTCCATGTTGGGCTCACTAGTTGTCATGACAAATCTTATTGGGTTCACTAGTGTCAAGTCTAAATAATAGGCTAGTCCACTATCTATAAATAAATAATACATTTTTTTAAATAAATAGCATTATGATAATTATTAATCACTAGAAATAAATAGACATTCAAAATGACCAAAATATCCTTATTTGGAAAAGTGGGGGTGACACCTCCTTCCGTTCCTCCGTTCCTCTTCGGCCTTCTCCTCCTCCTCCTCCTCCTCTCCTTCTCCTCCTCTTGCTCCTCCGCATCGTGCAGCTCCCCCCCTTCCGACCTCCACGCAGCCCCGCCCTCGTGTCACTTCGCGTAGCCCTCCCTTCTTGACTGTCAAAATTTTGACAGTTCTAGTAATTGAAAGAACTGTCAAAATTTTGACAGTACTAAAAAATTAATATATATTTTTAGGACTGTTAAATTTTTTATAGTCATTTAAAAAAAATCAATTGGGAATGGAAAGTACGAAAAATAATTTTTGGAAATGGCAAACTTGTAATTATCAAGAATACAAATTTGGGTGTCCTGATGGTATTTTTGTTTTTGTTTTTGTTTTTATTTTTTTTAAGTGCCTTTATCGAGGGCCAAAAAAACTGAATTACGTAACAAGCACCAACCCCTCTTACGTCCGTCGCCTTTCCCAAAGCCCTCCGATCTTATCGATCTGGTCGAACAAAACGCACAGCTCCAAATCGAGATGAGACCTCGCGAGAGAGACCAGGACCCGCCGGCGCCGGAATCCTCACCTCCGCCTGCTGCTCGTCTCACCGGAAACCTCAGCAGCATGGTCGTCCGTCCGTCCGACTCCGGCGGAGGAGGAGGGTCCGGAGCGGGAGGCGATTTCGAGAAGGGCGGCGCCGCCAGAAACCGCCGCGAGTCGCCCCTCGGCCGCCGGATCTCGCCGCCGATCGATTTCCGCCGGCGCAGGGAGTCTCCTCCTCCGGTGTTCCGGCGGAGGGAGTCGCCTGTCGTGTTCCAGCGCCGCGGTTCCCCTCCGGATCTATATCGGCGCGGTGGTGGCGGCGGAGCCGGGTCTCCTGCGGCGGCGTTCCGTCCTCGTTCGCGGCGGTTTAGTGACAATCCAGGTCTTACTATTTTGTTCTTTTAGTACATGTTAATTTTTTTTATTTTGATTCCTATTAGATTTGGTTGCATGTTATAGAAGTAGAGGTCCTTGCTAGCAATTCGGCAAACAGGAAAAAAAAAATTCGGGACGAGTATAAATTGGCACAGTACATGTAAAATAGGTTTAAAAAAAAATTCGGTCATATATTCGTCAAACGAGAAACATTTGGGTTATATTTAATTCGTGTTTAGTAAGTTTTATATGAACAAATTGGTCACTAAAAATTGGACATCAAATTTTTTTTTTATCCCTAATAAACAAGCAAACAACTCATTAAATACAAATTTATAAGTCCACACTTATTGATGTAAGTAACAAAACTGTTGAATTTTTTTTTGGTTAATTAAATAGCTGCATCATGCATGTGAGGTTTCTTTTTTTGTATAGACATTTTTTTGTGAATTGTGCCAAGCTGATTAAAAGCCAATAACACCTAATGGCCCTCGGGGGCCATGCTCCCGCCTACGTAGCCCCCGGTCATTGGCCCCAACAACCCCCCCCCCCCCCCCCCCGCATGCTTCCGGACTCCCATTCAAAATTTTCGGAACCCCCCCCCCCCCCCCCCCCCCCCCCCTCTTGGTTAATTAAATGGGTTGTACTGACAGCCACGTTTTTTTGCCGAATTTTTTAATTATTCGTACGGAACACATTTAAAACGTCACAGTCTTAAAATTTAAATTTACATATTAATATGAATCTTTCAAAAGTATGCAAGTATTATATGTTTCTGAAAGATAGGAAAAATTTGCGTATTATACGCGTTTTATTCGGGTGATTGCTAACAAGGGTAGAGGTTATTAGCTTAATTAGATGAAGTTTAGCCTTCTATAAATAGTATTATGTTGATAGTAAGAGTAGATGAACTTTTGTTTATTGGTTGGTAGCTTTTGTTACACGGCACAACGATACGGACACGACACGAATTTCAGCGTGTCAAGGTGTGGTTTGGAGTATCCTGCAACACGGGAGACCACGCCATTGTTGGAGTAACCTTAGGTTTGTTGCTTAGAGGCTGTTTTGATTCCAAGAAGTCCAAGAAGTTTAAAACTGAAAAAAAAAAATGGACAGTGCACTTCTTGTGAGGGCTGTTCGGATGGAGGATTTTTGTCATCTGGCAAATGCAAATCCAAACACTTAGGTTGTGTTTGATTGGTTTTTTTTTTTCTCCCATGAAAAATATTTTCATCACAAAATTTTCACCAATTGTAGTGTTTGATAGCTTATATTTTCCATGAAATTATGTTCCAAAAAACTATCATTTTTTATATTTTTCTCCAAACTGTTGGAAAATAAAACTGGTCCAACCCATAGGAAAATATCATTTTCCATGGAAAATAATGACAATCAAACATCCAAATTAAGTTTTTCATAAGAAAATTTTAAAATTCCATGTAATTTTTCTCCTAGTAAAATAATTATGTGTAATTAATTTATTTTCCACATATTTTCCACGTTGCAATCAAACGCACCCTTATTGTATTTTGTTGAAAGGTGGAATTGATGTCATAGAAGAGCTTTCCTACCCTTTGCATGGGCATGAAATTGTTTTGGGAAGTGCTTGTAATGGAGAAGTAGGAATTTGGACGGGGTGTGTCAACATATTACAAGTCATTAATCTACACTTACTGACATTTTTCGCCCAAAGGGATAAAGGTAACTGATGTTTGAGGAGAAGTGCACTTCCTTCAAACCAAAGTTACTGAACAGATAAAGTGAGAGAGATGAGAAGTGGATGTCTTTAGGACTTCTTGCAATCCATACCGGCCCTTATTCGCATATAGTTAAACCTCAAATGGCCCATCTGTTGTCTTTTGGGCTCAATTGGTCTCCATTTTTTTTCCATGTTGGGTTCACATACATATGCCAATCTATGAGTCTGAAAAATAGTTTACCACTAGGCCCCTGTCATTCAGCTTGGTAATTGGATGACCTAACTCCAAATTTCCACAAATGAAGTCCGCAAAAATAGTTTTTTCTTTGTTTCGAATTGACCTTTTTGTATATTTAAATTTTGTACATGCAAACTTACATGATATTTTCTTAAGGGAAGGACGGTGATGTTGGGTGGTGATATCTGTTACCTTTGTGTTATATTGCATTGCCATATTTTTTGGATATCATATAGGGTGTATGGGGTGTCGTGAGTTTATCATATTTTCGTCTAAGATTTGGCTACCATTTGTTAACTTCTGCAAATATGCCTTTTTTGTCTCTATACTTCTTCTCGACAGGAGACTTCTTTGGGTTTTGAGTTTAACACAATAAAGTGGTGTAGACACATTCTCATCTTCAGCTTTTGCATTCCCATACTTATTTCCTTTTCCTTGCTGTTTCAATTGTTAGTAGAGGATTTTTCATATCTGGCCAGGGTGCTTAAATGTCTTTATCTTTCTTTAGTTTAGTCTTACAGAATAGTGTTTTGGTTAACATGTTGAATAATATTTGCCTGACCATCCACCTCTGCACTGCCCACTGGCAGAATTTATAATTTGAAAGGTTTTCATCTGATGAACACCACTCTTGTTGTATTGCTGTGTACCGACATTGTAGTATGCACTTAGTTGTCTTTTGTTTAATTTGTTCCCTTTGTTGCATGTTCAGTGTAATGGTCAAACACATGGATCTCTACAGTATGCCATATTGAAATGATTTTGCTGTTGTGTTACAGTTTCCAAGTTGCCTGGTCTGGGTGGAAGATCACTGTAACGAAGACAGATTCTATGATGGCTTGCTATTGCACTTGTTTTGCAGAAAATTTCTTGGGTCAAAAGTAGTAGGGTTAGCAACTGATGGATAAAGGCTATTTGTGAATAATTTTGGTTGAAACCTTTAGCTTTATGGTCTTGGGCATCAATATAGAGTTCTGCTTTCCGGAATTAGGTCGTTGATGGTAACTTGGAGTTTGCCATGCTGCACCCTATAGCATCATAACTTGGTGAGGATTATTGTTTGTGAGAGGGTAACACTTTGAGTAGTTCAATTCTTTTGTTTTGGTAACTATGGCATGACTGAATTTGGACTACAAGTTCTTGGCATATTTATCGGACTAAAAATCAGCAAGTTGCAACCTCTTTTAGTATTCGTTTGAAGCTTGCCATCTATTTCTTGACCAAATTATGCCAAATTACTTTGTGGTTAAAATTTTCAAAAAATTGGTACTTATGCTTTCGGTTTTAATCAACATTTCCTACCACCTGGTGCAAAGCTTGTTGGGTTAGAAGTCTTTGCATGAGAGAGCTTTATGGTACGAGCATCACTATCTAGATATGCTGGAGCTGTGAGGAACTGGGAACTGGATTTTGGATTGTAGGACCATGCATTGTTTAGCAAGAATGCTTTCTTGAAATAGGTTGTTCATGGTAGCTTGGAAGGAAAGTATTTTATATGAGATTATTAGCTTTGTGGGATTTTATGTTATAAAGATATCGCGATAAAGGTTCAGAATTTGTGTGGTAAACAAGCAGAGTGACTCGGATGCTGTATGGTCTGGTGTTTACTACTGATGGGAAAGGTACAGCAGTAAGGACAGAAAGTTTGCAGGTTACCACAAATAGTGGTTTTGGGGAATGGGAATGAATGGCTTTTGGTGTTGGGTGGATGTTCAACTTCGACGATTTGCATGGGAGCAGCAATCTTCCTGAGTTTTGTGCAGTAGGTTGAACCATCAAGTGGTTGGCTCAGCAAAGAGATCTCTGATTGGAAACCTCATGTAATAGGGAAAATGGATATCAAACTAGGGTGATGAATATCATAGGAAAGATTGAATAGCTTTGACTCCAGTAAGTGATTCTATGACATAGGTTTTGGTGGGAAGTTTTTTGGGTTACTTATATTGGAAATGTTAAGCAAGTCTCATTTCCCAGAGTGCCTTGATGAGTTATTAAGAATGTTAAGGGAATCTATTCCTTTATGTGCGAGTTACTTTAGACCTGTTAAATTCTGGGTCTTCAAACTCTTGTGTTTATGCACTTCGTGTCTTGGTGCTCTCCTGAGTCTTCATTTAATGTTATGCAGAGGGTTGACAAATGCATGTGATTCAGACTCATGCCATATTAACACAGGATGTTAAGTGTTGCTCAAGTGCAATTAGATTTAGATGCATATATTATTGCAGATATTTTTTTTGTTTCCTATTGTGGTGTTCCGGGTTAAGCCGAAGAATATTTCTTCAGTTGTGGAAATTGGTGGAAGGCACTCTTGACATTTTTTTGGGTTGTCTTACTGGGAATTCATTCTCAGTGACCTCAGGGAGAAGTGATTCCTTTATGAATTCAAATATTAAATTGCCTCATGGAAAATGTGACTTTGTACTGAGCCCCCTCGAAGCATTTACTCAGTCTGTTTAACTATACCCAGAATGAAATGGAGCGCTGATGTTCCAAGCCAATTTTGGTAGCATGAGATATGGGAACTTCACATTGGTTCTTTTTAGTTAAAAAGAGTAGAATGATAGGTTTTCAAGAGTGGTTTCAGCTTATTTCCGCACATAAATATATTGGCCACCTATAATTCAGGGTGTTAGCATATGAAAGCATTGAAATCACTGCACCATTCTTTACCTGAACAGTAAAGAGGGGTTATTCTGAAGGTAACATCTTCTTAAGATTGTACACATGTTGGAATGCATTGGATCATTAGTTTCGAACTTCGTAATTTGTTTACAATATCATTACTCATTTACTGCCAATTTGCTTGTTTCCAGGATATATGCCCCATGCAGGTTCTATTTCGCCGCCTCCACGTCGTCCAAAGTTGGATGATGACTATGATCTTGAGTTTGATCACCCAGTTGGGCAGTACTTTGGTCGTGGGTTTCGAGGTGGGAGGACTGGAGGCAGATTTCGTGATGTTTCTCCACATGAAGGCTTTGGGAGGGGTGGTAGGTCCATTGGAAGAGGACACATGTTGGAACGACGGATATCACCCTCTGGAGGAGATTATGTTCACAGAAATGATCCAAATTTATCTCCCAGAGAAGGTGACTGGATTTGTGGCAACCCTCGGTGAGTTCCATCTGTCTTTGGCTCCTTGACCAACACGTATATTTGCTGACTATTTGAAAAGAAATCATAAATTAGGGTGTAGGAGTCACTATATACATGCTGATATTTTCTTTTCCTGCCAAAAAAACGATCTTTTACTTATCTATCTTTAGTTCTTCAAATACATGCAGTTATCAGTCTTTTGCACTTTGGTCACCTTGAAGAAAGGTCTATATTCTGTCATCTCTATTCATATTTTTTTCATCCTTATTTTACTTCAGACTACACTGTTCCTTCAGGTGTGGGAATCTAAATTTTGCACGACGATCTTATTGCAACAACTGTAATAAGCCTCGATTTGCCCCTGGTCATGCTGGAGTCGACCGCAGTCCTCGAAGGGGTTATTTTACCTCCCCTCCACATGGCTCTCCGCCAAGTTTTGTGGATCCAGCCTTGGGTCGTGGCATAAGAAGGGGAATTAGCAGCTACAGATCCCCTCCTCCTCGTGCCTGGGGCACTGAAGTTTCTAGGGACTTTGGGACTGGTTCACCACCACCAAGGCGTGTAGCTGGAAGGTTTCAGGATCGCGTGCGAAGGGATGATAGGCCCGACTATGAAGATGATTACAGGGGAAGAGACAAATTTGACTGGCCCGTGGGAGATGATTGGAGGAATAGAAGGGACATGCTCATGCCAGCGAGGCGAGGATATGATCAAAGATCTCCATCTCCTCGTGATCGTTGGGTGAGGGATAGGAGTCGATCACCTTTGGGAGCTAGACCAACAAAGGTTTCACATATGGGCCGAGGGCGAGGGGACAGGCGCTTTGATGATTCATATATGGACAGGGGGCGTGTGGACGAGCCAGATCTTGGTCGCAGGGGATTTCATCGGGAGGATGACTCTTTTGCTGGCCGAGGCAGAGGTGTTGATCGGCGAGGCATGGCTCGTGGGAGGAGCAATGGTGATAGGTACTAGCTCTACATAAGATACGTAGGCATAGGTAGGTTGTACCGAGAGGGGTCGAGTGCCTTTTCGCTTTTACTAAATTTGTATATGGTACCCACTTTTTTTGTATTGGGGTTATTGATTGGCCTTCTATTTCTGAATTGAGTGTCTGTCGGCTCTTTTGAAATCTCCAGTTGATTGTGGACTTGTTGGTGGACCTAGTCCAAGCAGAACAATGCAGTAAGCACTTCTTAAGTGAATGCTTATTCTATTTCTTTATGTTATGTTTCTGTTTTTTTTTTTTTTTGGAAGCATGTTATGTTTCTGTTAAAAGTGTGTTTTGTTTCTATAGAAGTGGGATTTGTTTATGACAGGGATAATAGCATTGCTGATATTATTGTGTTACCATTTTGCCTGGCTTCTAGAATTTATTTGGTTGACTTGACTACTCAAGTTTGTGAAAAAGAAAAAAGAACATTTTTTATATATTCTAAAATCAAATTTCTTATAGGAACATCAAAATATATATATATATATATATATATATATATATATATATATATAAAGCCTGTACCTCCATGCAAATATACTAATAAATTTTGGCTTCGGCCATTTGGCAAAAAGGGGGACATACTGACGAACTCGAGTGGTCCTTGTGATTATCGGAGAGAGGCATAAGAGTCCTAGCTGGGTGGCGGTGGATCGAGCCACGGGAGCGTATTATTTTTTTCATAAAAAAAAAGGGTAGGAATTGGGGACAGTGGGTCCAAAAAATATACAATGCAACATGCACAAAGTTCGGAGCGTTACGTCGGACATTTAAAAAAAAATGGGGGACGTACCATTTTAGGGTTTGTTTTGTTTAGCGGAAGTGAGCGGTATTTGGTCCATAATATCGGATTTGAACCCAAATCAGGATAACCCACCGTTTGGTTTCGATGAGAATGTAATGGAAAAACGTCTATTGGGTTTTCTATTCTGACAGAAATTAAATCATGTCTCCTCCATTATACTTGTTTCAACATCCTCTTTCTTCCATAAGAAGTTGGGAGGATTTTGGAGAAAAGGCTCTCCACCTTTTCCCAGCCGGTTCCCCTGGATTTTTTTGGAAGAAATTTCGTTCGGTTGAGCGTTGTAGTCAACTCAACTGCTCGAGCAGTTCCCGCAATTCCTCCCACTGTAAGAAAGAAAATTTTTCCCATTTTCTGTAATTATTTGTTCATGTATGGATTTTTTTTTCTCAAGTCTTAGATCTACTCTGGATCTACCATTTCTCGGCATTGATCTACAATTTTAGCAAAAATCTGTATTTTTTCGGCATAGATCTATCGTATTTCTAGGCATGGTTAATCTTCTTTCTTTGGAACTGTAAAATAATGATTTCTCGATATAGATCTACCATTTCTCGGCATGAATATACACTTTTTGGCAAGAAACTGTCTTTTTCGACAAAGATCTACCATATTTGTCGGCATTTTTTATCTTCTTTTTTTGGAGCGATATTTAATTGTTTATTTTTTACTCCGTTGCAGTTTGCAGTTTTAAGATATGGTCAAATGTTGTTCTTATTTTTTTTTTGTACAAATAATTGTTCCGCACTATCAATTGTGACATTTTTCTGGGATACTATGTTGTATTTGGTCCATAATACTGAAATATTAAGGTATGTGTTGTACAAATAAGTGTTCTGTATGAATTGGGATATTATGGAAATATTATTTAGTTTTTCGGCAAAAAAATTTTTGGGCAGAAAGCGGCTACAATGCAGGAAAAATATTGATGTTGCATTTGATTATTTAGCAATTCTAAATCTGGACAAAGAGACCAATCAAGAAGAAAAAAAAACCTGCATAAAATTTGTTGGAAGGGATAAGCATACCGTTTTTAAAAGTGGTATTTGTATCCCACTTCCTTCTTACAAAGTCAAACAATGAATGGATAAATTTACTACTTTCTACTCCAAAAAAAACAAAGACAGCAAAACAAGAAATTTAGAAAATCACATGATTCCAGTCCGAAATCAAAGTTTACCAAATAATATTTTGTAATCAGTTTTATTTTCCAAATTCAGAATTTTTCTACATATACAAATTGTGGAAAGCAACGTACTACTTCCGTTTTTCATATTTCGTTTACCAAACAGACCCTTATGTAATTTAAATCTTCTCCGGCCCATTTATGTATGACATATAGGGGTCTTGTACAACCTTATGCAGCTAAACTCCTATATAGTGTGTTGGAGATTTTGATTACAGGAATTTGATTTCAATTTGAATTGGACTATACGAAATTTTGGATGCTGTCCGTCTTTATTTAGCAAGTCAATCCTTCAAGTCAAGATAGAACATTTTCAAATTAATTATCTAGATCATCCCCAAGTTAGTAGGTATAAACTAAACTTAATATGCCATTATTCCCAGAAACAGAAAATCTACAGTTTTGCTGAAAATACAAACCATTTTTCTTTTCGTTTCCCATAGAAGTCATAATTAATTAACAAATACAAAAGTCAATAAATGCTCTTTGATACAGCGAAAAAAAAAACTCCTCCAAATCCAACGGCCAAGAATCACCCGCATATAGAACTCCCTCCAGCGTCGTAGACTCCAATATCGCTTTCTAACAACCTGTGCCATAATTTTAGCGGGAAAATCTTACCGTCCTCTTTCCCGGGCAATCCCGACCGTCCAGTCCACCCTTCCTTTAATCGGACGGTTTCAGCCCATCCAGGATTCACCATGTGATCCACTCGCTTTATGTTATTCTCTCCATTATTCAAACATCATTTGAATATCCGACGGCCAACAGCCCTCCTCAAGCAATCCTATGAATTTCGAGCGTCAGATCAGATCAGACGTTCTCGTCCGTTCGATCCAGCACCGACGAATATCCGGCCGTCAAATATTGGAATTTGCGTTCAAAAGTGAAGAGGGGGAGAGAGAGAGGCTTACACTTATTTTTTTTTCCTCTCCTCCTTCTCTCTCCCTTGACAGATCTCCGCCGTCCGATTAGTAACCGACGGGCGAGATCTCGCCGGAATTTCTCGAAATTGGACGGCTGGGATGAAGCAGGAGGTGAAATCAGCGGCGCCGGAGCCGTCGGATTTCGCCGAGAGGAAGCTCGCTCGCCAGCTCGATTTCACGTCGGCTCCGGTGAAGGCTCCGTTTGCCCGCTCGACGATGCCGATCCCGACACCGATGTGAGCTTTCCACTTAGCCCCCTCCAATTTTGACGCTATTTGCTTCTTTTGAACATAATTTGAATTCTAGGGGTTTATTTGTAAAATTCGATTTTGTCACGCAAATAATTTCCCTTTTTTTATTCCTAATTCGAATTGGTAGAGTGATAAAGCTACAATCTTTAGCGTTTTCTTGATTTGATTGCTTTTTTTTTGTAATTTTTTTCCTACTGTTTTCTGTTGACTTCCTAATTATGCAAAAATGTGAATTTAGAATGATAAAATTGTTGTATTTTGAAATATTTCTTATTGCATGTGATAATAGTTCATGTTACTAGTTCTTTTTGAATTCTTGACCTAGAATTTCTAGATCTGGTTCAGTAACTTCCCAGTTGATGACAGCTACGTGTCCGACACGGACGCGGCACTGGTTTTCGGAGTGTCTGTGCTGTTCTTAATCGATTTGTTTGAACTGTATACTTTAGCAAATTTGCATTTGGTGTATCCTGTATATGTGTAAATTTTAGGTGTATTTGGTGTTACTGGGTTCGCTCATCTTTTTATCTTTACTTTGTAGATTATAATCTAGTTAAAGAGTTGGAAATTCATGTCGAAAATTTACATTTTATACCAAAATTTAATGAAAAACCATGTTGCACAAACAAGGACACGACACTATAAAGACACAGTGACACGGACACGTCATCAATTTGGTATCTCCTAGTGTATTTTCTAGTGTTAGTGTCTTGTCAAATATGTATCGGATATGACACAAACATGACACCAATGTTTGGACTTTCTAGTATCCGTGCTTCCTAGATGAAACAATACATGCTTTTGTACAAACCCAATGTTTCCGTAGGAATGCTAGTTTCCGACCTTAAACATTTGAAGAGAATAATTATATATTGGATTCTCTACAACTATTGAAGTATGTGACGGATGTTGGTAGTTTAGTTCTCTAGGAAGTACGTATTGTTTATGCTTCTTCATGATCAAAGAGCATTTTTCTTTTAATTAGGTTCATAGATTCTTAAGAGTTGTGTTTTGCTATGGGCTATCTACTAATTGCCACTGCTTGTCTCTCTCCAGGGTGTCAGAGCCACAAAGATCACGCTCACTGCCCTCATTTGAGGCTAAAGACACGACACCTAAGAAACCGAAGCAATGCAACTGCAAGAATTCAAAATGCCTGAAGCTGTAAGTGTCATTGCTTTGGTAGTGACCTAATTGTATTTTTGAAGATTACTATTGAATGCTTCAATGCTTCGTGCTGTTGATTTGCATTTCATACTGTTAGCATATATTGTTATCTATAATATAAGTATAACCCACTTAATGGTTCATATTATCATAATAAAATAATATCCACAAAATTTAAGTTTCTTGTAGATGATAATGGTCTTGCAATATGTTGTGCATAGAAAGTGCTCGTGTAGTTGAGTTTCTTTCTAGGTGATAGTCAAACTTTAAGTTCCTCTCCCTTTTGTTCTTTCCTTGAAGAAACTCGAGTAAAGGCATTCAAAAACCTTCTTTCGCCGCTGACCTGATTGTTGTTTTTCATCCAAGTCCATCTCCAATTTCAGCTGCTGACCCACTAACAAAGGTCAAAAAGCAGGGATGAATTGCCCAATCCCTGAATGGTATGTACCAAAAAAGAGAAGGGATTTCATCTCACAGGGACAGATTCTTGAATGGAACCACTATAAGGATGAGTTGCCTAATATAATATTTGTGTCGGAAATTTATACACCATGAAGTTTCAGTTATTTTGCTATAGTATTCCAATAACTTAGTAGATGCAATATAATTTATGATACTTTATCACATTCTTAATTGATATGCTATACACTAGTAGCGAAAACTTCCTTTCTTCTGCCTGTTGCATATTTCTATTGTTAGTTTGTTGCTTCTTTGGTGGTTATAATGCATTCTTGTTCATACTAATATAGGAAACTTCATTTTCTATTGTAAGAAATTTACAAGTCTTTTCACCTTTTTGCTACCGCTTCTGTAATGAGTATAATTGGGCCTATATTTCTATATCATTAATCTGATATTTTGTTAAGTATATATTAATTAATAAGTATTTCTATTTGGAAATTAAGTTCAAATACATATGTATTGATTAATCCATTTCAGAGCCATGTTGTAGTTTGAGTTCAGCAATAGTAGAGAACTATATAGGTTCCTACTGTACACTGACTGCTCAATAGGGTGTATGGTGTGGTAAGATCAAATAAGTGATGTTTCCTTGGTACTGACTAAGTCAGCCTTAAAGTCAAAAACTATATTTTTTGTAAAGCTACGGAAAACTTTTGTGCTCCGTCATACTTGAGTTATATATTTATTAATTGACTTAGAAGAGCACAAGTCATATTTGTTCTTACTTATCTATCTAGTTCTCATTAAACTTCTCTTTATCTAAGTGAGACTTAAGTATCAGGTGTACTTGTGATATCAGGCTATTGCGTGCATTGATAAATCAGGATGCCCAAATTGGAATTTCATGTTTTTACTCTCCTGTTTTTGTTGTTATAGTTTTGATACTTAATGTTAGGTACTGCGAGTGCTTTGCAGCTGGGATTTATTGTGATGGGTGCAATTGTGTAAATTGCCAGAACAACGTTGAGAATGATGCTGCAAGGAAGGATGCTGTTGAAGCTCTTCTAGATCGCAATCCGCATGCCTTTAGGCCTAAAATAGACAGTAGTCCACATGCAATCCGAAATAAAAGGGTATACTCTTCTCTTGAAATGTTACTTGGCAGATGCTTTAAATATAGAACCAAATCCTTATTCGTACTTGTTTTGGTTACTAATACCAAGTTGATTTCCTTGAAATTCCAGTTACTTATGTTGATCCAAGACAAAAATGTTCCATTCTCCGTGTTCTGAAGATCTGATAAAAATTGACCATTGTGAAGTGTGACAGTTTATTACTTTATTTTCCTGTAACTAGAATGGCAGGAATAGCTAGAGTAACACAGATGACAGAAAGCATTGACATGCAACCACTTCGTTCATGTGAGATCACAAGTTTATTAAAATCGTTGATGGCCGTCAATTGACTATTCTCATTTCCAGTACAAATACCTAACACATATATGAATCATGATTACTGTTGCTCACTCAACACCATACCCTATATTTCCCTCCCGTGCCTATTGATTACTGAGCATAGATAATATCCACTCACATTTCTCCATCTAATTTTTTTTTGCGCGTATGCTAACTTGATCTTTTGGTAGGCCAGTGCAAGGCTGTTGTTGCTTCTACGTTTTGAGAAAATTCGGGACCATTTTTATTTGGTTTGGTGGATATCTACTCTCCGTCTATATTATGCTGCTGGACATGCACCCACCAAGTGATTACACCCACAAATTGCCTTGGTGATTGTTTATTATAATTTTAGATACTTCTACAAGCACTTAGACATCAAACTTCAGAAAGCTAATGTCCTTCTTCCACTTTCCGAATTAGTCCATTTAGATAAATTTGATTCAGATTTAATATGTACTAACTCTCAAAGTTGTGATAGGAAAGGTAAACAAAGGAAGATGAAACCAAAAAGTAAAAGAAGAGCACTTGAACCAGCATGTCCTGTAGATAGTTGATAGATCTTTTATTGATTGATCCAAACACTTTAATGGGTTTTTCCTTATACAAGTTTTGTAATTAATAATGATTTCATTGGTTCTCTGAAGAGTAACTACTAATTAGCATAGGACAAATTTTTTAAGTGTAGTAAACTGCTTAATAATTATAAATCTTGCTATTTTCATTCTCTTGTGGGGTGGGGGGTGCTGACCCTGGGAGGTGGTCCTATTTTTCAGAAGGAAAATGAAAATGTTAGTATCTTTGCCTAAACATAAAATATATCATTATATGCTAGGAAGAGGCAGGGAAGCTCCCTTTGGTGGGTAAGCATAGTAAAGGTTGTCACTGCAAGAAGTCAGGTTGCCTCAAGAAGTACTGTGAGTGCTTCCAAGCTGGTATTCTCTGCTCTGAAAACTGTAAATGCTTGGACTGCAAGAATCTTGAAGGGAGTGAGGAAAGGCGAGCTCTTTGCATTGGCGACCAAGGAAATAGTGCTACGCACATCCAACAAACAGCAGATGCTGCAATAAATGGAGCACTTGGTTCTTCTCTATACGGATCCCCATTATCTAAAAGGAGAAGGGGCAATGAGCTAATGTTTGGAGCATCAGTGAAGGATCAACTCGTAACCAGGCATACACAATTATCTCAGGTATTTTCTCTTTTGTCTTATTATTAATGTCTATGCTCTGAAAATTTACACATTTGAATAACTGCATACATAAATTATGTAGGGTCTTCCACCTCTTTCTCACCCAACACACACACACACACACACACACACACACACCAAAAATACAAGTACCTCCCAAGTTAGTAGTACAATGTGATTTAGTAACAAATATCAGTATACAAAATGCTAACTGGAGCTTGAATGCGAGTCAAAATTTGTTATTGCTGCTGAGAGTGTCCAGCATGTGTCAGGCTAATAATCTTATGTCGGAACCTGCATCTTCCGTACCGGCGACCTGTGCACCTGCTTCACATTCTAAAGTCACATACAGGTGATAGTCTGTCTTTAGTGATCTCATCTTATACAGTTGTCTCCTTTCTCAGACTTGATCTTCCATGTAGCCAGGAGTAAGTCGATTGATTGAAAGTTTAATTTTTGTCTATTTCAAAGGTCTCCTCTAGCCGACGTTGTTCAGCCGAAGGATGTGAAGGATCTGTGCACCATTTTGGTGCTAGCATCACAACAGGCTTCCAAAATGCTTGCTGGTAACCCAATCTAAATATTCATGTTCCAATTTTCTGGTTTACATGAATCCTATGAACCAATACCTATGCATCTCAATTGATTAGTCAGCATGGAGCCTTTATGCCACTTCCTAGCTGGTTCAATAATTTCTTGTTTTAATCAGATTATTTTTGAGTCATATTTTGTGCTAAAAAACATAAGGGATCTAACATTTTGGACATGTGCCTTTGACTAGCCGGTCCATCTCTTCATAAGTCTTCCTGAAAGAGTGTACATAAAGTTTGCTCGATACTCTGAATTAACTGAAGTGATGTCAATTCGTCCAAGATATTCATGTAAATCAACAGAGAAAGGGGTCGAGTATTGTTGGATACTGAAAATCCAAGTCACATTCCATTGCCCAATTGATGCAAACTAATAGCAAAGGACACAAACATAAAAGCATAGTGTGCAAGTAATGTATGAAAGAGAATCCACATAGTGTTTATTAGAGAGAACATGCAAGACAAGCTCGTATCCTGGTTCATTTTAAACTCGAGCCTTATCTATCTTGTCAAGCAAAATCCTCTTGTAAAGTTGAATTAGAAAATTTGTAACTACGTGTTTATATGGAACCCTTTTACACTATGTATGCATGCCATCCTGCAGCCATTGAACATGTAATTATTGATGCAAGTATAGAACAAATCCAAGCAGATCAGGAATTCTGCGAGGTTGGTTACACAGGGATGTCTTACTAAGGAAAACTGCGAGGATAAGTTGGTCCTGTCAGTTGGCTAAGCTTAGGTGACTTCTTAATATGACAAGTCTGACAATGATTAGGAATCCAGTTGACTAATTAAAATATCTATTTGGCCAACTTTGAATAGTCAGTTCGTTATCTTGCCACATCTGGTCCGCTAAGTTAGTTATCCCTGGATATTATTCTCCTATATTGCCTATTGGACGATGGTATTTGGATGGCAAATCATTTGTATCCAGGCCCCTAATCATCTTTAAGTTTAAACAGTTAGCAAATCTGCCTAACTTAAATGGTTCGAATTGCATTTTAGGAAAATTATGCATACTTCAATTGGCATAAAGATAAACATGGATAATGTTCTTTGGGAGGAAAGTATGTGAATAGATGCAAGGTACTAATGGGGAAAGCTATGGGTCTGGGTACTACAAATTTTTCTGACCCAGTAAATGTTATTGAAGAAATGTCGTTCGGTATTAGTTTAATAGCAAACCTTAGACGCTCAAGATTAACTAGGCAAACTTGATTTATCACTATGTTCCTTTTTTCAACTAAAGCCTCCACCTATTTCAATTAATTCCTATGTTGCAGAGATGGAAATACGAGATGACACAATAGATACACGACAACAAGGATATGGTACCAATTTTGGAGTTTTCAGGCTTCCTAGATGAATCCACTTCAATAAACACCTCTTTTTTCTCTCTGTTTATAATGGATATATTTCATCAGGTAGTTCCATTTATTAACTTTAGATCACCAATAATGCCCACTAAAATGAGAGAGAGCTTTCTCAAACTTACTTTGTAAGTCTTAGATGATTATTCCGCAAGAACCTTCTCTGGGATGCCACTATCTGATCTTGTCATTAATTAGTTTGAACAAATGTGATGTAATTTTTCCATGTCAATTTTCATAATT
Organism: Iris macrosiphon; assembly: GCA_036927795.1. Classification (NCBI taxonomy): domain Eukaryota; kingdom Viridiplantae; phylum Streptophyta; class Magnoliopsida; order Asparagales; family Iridaceae; genus Iris; species Iris macrosiphon. The sequence continues at coordinate 173,973,866 of JAYESA010000011.1, read as the reverse complement.
TTAGTTGGACCGGTGATTTGTTTCTGATGTGAAACTCATGCAAGACTAGTTTTTCTTTAAAATAAAAAACAAATCTTCTTTCAAGGCTGATCCATTTAAAATTACAGCCATACTCGAAAGTCTTTAAAAAAGTCTACCATGATGTATCCAAGACAAACTCCCCAGAGTCAGTATCGGTTTCAGAGATTCTTCGAGATTCTTCTTATGATTATCAATAGCGGTGATTGAAGAAGTTTCAGTGGTCTTTTATCAAAGTTTTGAGAGTTCTTGGTTTTGGGAAAGAAAAGAAGAAGGAGAATATATAATATGTTTAGGCATACTTTTATATATTATTTGTTGTTTCCCGTTAGTTTTGAATTGAATAATATTCAATACTCTTGAATCTTTCACCTATAGTAGATATTGGATCTTTCACCCACAGTAGATTTTGAATCTTTCGCCGGCAATAGATACTATTATTTATTTACTTGCCTATGGACAAAGTAAACCCACAATAGATAGTTTTGAGTGGAATGATATTAAGATGGATGAATTTTTTGAATTTATAGATATACAACTTCGACAATTGGCTGTATGTTGATAATGAATCTTATTGCCACACTTAGCATGTCAATTTTGACACAAATCATATTGCTGACCTTGTTTTTTTTCCGTACTTCATTCTTTTTCTTTTAGTTTTTCTTTACTGAATTGACTAGGAAAGAGATCCCCAATGTTATCCATTGGTGTTATCGGATTGGAGATGCCAAAATAGATACAATTTAGCATATAGGTACTGATTGATAGTGCAAACTTTAATCGCATAGAATAATGATGTAATATTAATAAAACATGTAGATGAAGAATATTGGCCAAGAAACAATGAAAAGAAGGGGAAAACAACAAACCTGTGTATAGGCAAATGGATCCTAGCTAAGGAGCCAAACTGACAAGAAACCTCAACTTACAAAATATAGTGTCGCTCATGAGTCGTGTTTCATGAGACAATGAAGAAACAACAATGGTAAGGACTACCATGTCAAAGTTCATAAGAAATGGATTCTAACTAAGGAGTCAATCTGAGAAGAAACCTCAAGTTCTTTTTGACTTTTTGTATTGAAAAAGTCTTGTAAATACAAGTTTAGAGTGAGATTTCAACAATTGATGGATATCCAAATTTAGCGATCTAGATCGAGTACCATAACAATCTTGATCCCGGTAAGAGATGTACCACGGACTGGAACACTCACAACGGGACATGATTCAATGGGAGTTTAGGTGTACCTGGTAATTATGGACCGACGTTCTTGTCAACACTATTTTTTTTGTTTTGTTTCTTTCTTTTTCTTTTGCCTTTTGCTTTGTTGAAATTTTCTGGGAAAGAGAGCCCCAATTTTGGTATCAGCCAATGTTGGTGGGGGTCAGTACCGTATCGAGCATGCCAAAACCAATGTGATACTGCCAATACATATCAATATCGGCCGGTACCGCGGACCTTGAATCAAACAAATTCAAAACTTGTATATAAACAAACCATCCTTTTAGTGGGTTATGGAATGAGTTAACTTATGTGTAGCTCGTAGGTTGTATTGTTTTCAAAATAAATCTACATCACGCTAAAGCATTTGTTGTATTGTTTAGTCCGTGAATTACACTTGAGGTTCCTGTCTCGTTCAGTAGACTCTTTACTAAAAATACCTTCATTCCATGATCTCTCTCCCTGCCTCTTTTACTCTCACTTCCACCTCACAATGGCTACTTTGTCTCCTTTTATCTCACTCAAGGGTACCTCTGACTATCACTAACTGCTTCCTGACATCAAGGAGGACCTGCCTTTCAATCTTCGGCAACCAGTCCCCTAACTGAGTTGACACTTGGACACTTAATTTTCAACTAGTCACAAATGGAACAGCATAGGCTGATCCAAGCCTTTTGAGAGTGTTCTCTCTTCTGATATTGGTCAGTTAATTGTAGTTGGGTACACCATGCTTGCTCCTAAAGATCTAATGTTAATGGTGGCCAATAATATAAATACCAGCAAGCATTATGTGAACCTTATGAATGCAATAGTTCCATAGTTGACTGGTATGGATCAAATCACTACAGATCTTTAAGCATTATGTTATAACAACAACAAAAACAACTTTAATCTTTCTGTTATAACTTGATAAAAGAAAAGATTGTATGGTATTTGTACAATTAGTTACACGTGTTGGAAGTTCACTGCTTGTGCAAGGTGAGATACTTCCAATCTAACCATATTTTGATAATTTATGATATTATCTAGTTTCTTTTTATCTTTCTTTTGCGGTATTCATAATTAGTCAGATCCCATCAGAAAGACAACATATTTCTAAACTGTAAGATATACAGGATCTACTAGTGTCATTACTTCTTGATGAATCAGCTGGATTAACATGTTAAAAGACGGTCTATGGGCAGCGGAATTTTAAATTCCTTAGATCAAACTTCATACAGTTTCTCTACTGCCTAGTGCTGGGATCTTATTAGGAAACTAAAGTTATATATGTGGGTAGTTCCTGTCCCATCATACATTTTGTATCTGGCTTCCAGTCTAATTCGGAACTTTCTTGTTCTTTGATAATCATGAAGTGTCTGGTGGACTGCATCTAAGTTGTTCCGAATTTACTGAATGGAATCCATCTTTTGATCTGTCAAACTATTTCAATTCTTATAGCATGATAGTGGATGCTTCTTGACTAAATTGCAATACCAAAAGTTGTGTGTGTGTATTTTTGTTTGGGGTGGACTGGGTCTGGACTCTGGAGCTTGTGGGTATGTTTTTGCACTTTTATGCCATATAATTTCTGCGGAAAGTAGTGTGCTTTTGATTAGAGGTGCCGAAGTTTTTATATGGGTTCGGAGAATGCATGCGCACAAACTTGCAAATCTAGAATCGAGTTCATCGAACTTCAATAACAGCTTAGTAGCACCTATTGAGGTTCCCTTAAAAAATTACATCATGAACTTCCAAAAAAAATTAAGACGTCCTTTTGTTGAATTTTCCATACTTCATAGGATTTATCAAACTTATTTGTTTGCTTCAGTCGGATAAAGCCACCACAGCTCACCTTCTAAAGGGTACTTTCTATACACATACTGAATGCAATGTTTAATCACTCAGATAGGAAACTTCAGGAGAGAGCAGCTGAGAGGGAAGATCATGCAGAATGTTCCCTTGCTTCAACGAGTCATGAACAGAATGAGAACGAGAAGCAGAATGCTCGCAAAGCATCAGATGATAACAATATGACGAGAGCCCATTCTGACAAGACAAGTACAGAGGAACCTGGCTCAGAAACTGCTGATGCCCTGAAAGACAGAAGGCCGATGTCCCCTGGAACTCTGGCTCTAATGTGTGATGAGCAGGACCCAATGTTCATGACATTCAAAAGTGACAGCGCATCTCCGAGCCCTTCAGACAGCCAGAACATGACAGAGGCATATGCCGAACAGGAAATGGCCGTTATGTTGAAGTTCCGAGATTTCCTTTGCAATATTTCCAACTGCGCGAGAATGAAAGGTGAGCCAAACTTCTGGTATTACTCTTTCGGTGAGGTTATATACTTATATAGATGTTTCTTCTGTGCAATCAATTAATATTGTTGTACTAACTGCTTCTTGTGTGACCCTCAGTTGATGCCGGTCTGTTCTCTTAAAACCTCTCTATCAATTTGTTATATGTTGTAGGATGTTATTTTTGTGATATTTGAGTTTACAGTGTCGGTTAGATGTCTAGAGGCGGAGGAAGTTAATTTTGAGATATATTTGGATTTGGCCAGTAATTCTTGGTCATAACAGAATTTTAGTAGGGCCAACAACTAGTTATAACCAGAATTTTGGCTGAAGCCCATATTTATTTCTAGTAAAAATCATGCAAATATCGTTATGGATGTCCAAAGCTGCAAAATTGCAGGAGGAAACTATATAAAGTACCATACCGCCGTTTATGCAAGGTTGTTTACAACTTTCCTTTTCATTCAGAGCTGATGGTTGCTTCTTTTTTCGCGTTACAGAAGAGAGGTGCTCTTTGATGGCCGCAAGGTCCGGTACAGCAAGGCACCCCGAGACACCACGGGTTACAGAAGAGATGTCCTCGTCGACAGCCACAAGGTCTGAGACTGTTGCCAATGGGCATCGTAGACTCGAGCAACTGCAACAGAGGCCTTCCCATTCCTTACCTGCACCCCCTCCAGCCCCTGCTGGCGATGGTCCGCCTATGGAACCGGGAAACCAAGTTCTGGAGAAGAGCAGCACGAAACCTAAGGTTGCGGATTCAGTAATTGTACAGAAAGTGTAGGATACTGCTCCTCTCTGAGAGACATTCTCTGCATCCTTTTTTTGGAAGCTCTGAGTTGCTAATTGCTTGTCCCGTTCAAGCACAGCCAGTTTTTATAGTGTCAATTTTGTCTCTCATAATTTTAAGTTTTATTTATGTATATATCTTTGGTTGCTCCTTCAATGGTGTGATATTTCAATAGTGTGTTTATATACACCTGTTTCATAAATCTTGTGTGTTATTCATTCTCATTACTGCCAAAAGAGCTGTCTCCTCTTCCGCTTAGGTATAAAAGAGAAATCTCTATGAATTCCAACTGTTTATTTGAGTTCAAACTGTTGGGAGGAAAAAATAATACTAGTAACACCAAAAATATAGGTCAATTTTTTTTTTTTTATTTAGAAGTTTGCTATCGAGATTTTTTTATTCGTGGCTGTCCAAATATAGGTTAATTTTAGAATCGAGTTCATCGAACTCCTAGCTCAAGTGACACGAGAGGGAGACATTGACTTGGTGGGTTCGATCTCACCAACTAAACTAACTATTATACCAATCAGTGCTTTAAAAACCGGACCGGATCTGTTGGTTCAACCGGTTGACCCGTGAACAGGTCATTTTTTCGGTCCGGTTCACTATTGACCCACTAGTTTTTTAAAATTATACTATAAATGAATATTTCTATAAAGATTAGTGTACATAAGAAATTAGATTTGGGCTACCTAGATTAACCTACTGGTTGAACCGGTTTGACCTGACCTAGTATCTTGGCCGGGTCGATCTTTTGTCAGTTTTTTTTTAAAACATTGATACCTATAGCTTCATATGAGGAGCTAATAGCTAACTAAATAGTCCTCAAAGTGGCAACCTGATTTATTCCGGAGGGTGTAGAGTGGGGACATCTGCATGATCTCTAGGGACGAAACTACATAGTGCAAAATGGGGCCATGGTTGCCCCCTATCTAAATGTCACGTACTACTATGAAATGGTAAATCTCCAGATGTAAAATTTCTTGTTTCATGTAATATTGTCTAATCAATATAACTTTACTTTGTTTTTTGACAAATGAATATTATAGTGTCTTATTACGTAATGTACTTAGGAGGTTAAAAATTAAGGTTTTTGATAAGGGCACTGCCCATTTTACTTGGGGCTAGTCCAGGATTGGGGCTAGCCCACAAAAGAGGAACATTTACTCAGACTAGCCCAAATTTATACTTGGGGCTAGCCCAGGTTTATGAAAGAAAACATTGTTTCTTTGACCGGAGCTTTCCCCCCTCAGCCGACCCCCTCCCTTCGGCCTTACTCCGCTGTCCTCCTCCTCCTTGTCGATGGCTCCCAAAGTCTCGAAAGAAGCAAGGTAGAAATTATCATTCTCCTTGTGCTATTGTATTTGAAAAAATGTCCAAAAATTATACGAAATCATCTTGCATGTTGAAAATTTTGAGTTATTTTCTTTCAAATGAGGGCATACTAGTCCTTGGCGGAGTCTATGATGTAGTTTAGACATAGAAGTCGTTTGGAACATGATTCTAGGGCGTACAATGTCGAGACTGCTCGACATTGTCGAGCTGTATCGAGCGGGACTGTAGAATTTCCTACAGTCCCATATATATTTAGGACTGTAGGAAATTCGACAGTCCTATATATATATAGGACTGTCGAATTTTCTACAGTCCTAAATATATATGGGACTGTAGGAAATTCTACAGTCCTAAAAGTTTAGGACTGTTGAGAAAACTGCAGTCCTGTATACTTACAGGACTGTAGAAATGGCTACAGTCCTGGGGAAAAATTCACTTATTATGTTAAAATAGAAATTAATTTTTGTCTGTATCTTATAGTCATGCCCCTGGAAAGGACACTGTGGATGAAGAAATGAGAAGATGCCCTACTGCGTCGATGCGTAAGCAACGCACGGTTTCGCAAGGCGTGACTATCCGCGAGGCCGAGGCACGCCCTGAAGTGAGGAGACGTCCATTGACGAAGAAGATTGCCACAAAGAGACGTGCTCCTCCTAGTTCTTCCGGCTCTTCTTCCTCCTCCGATGAGGACATGCCAAATGTTCCAAATCGGCCTACTGATGGTTCAGGACCTTCTCAGCCTGCAGATAGTCCTGTCGAGAGTCTTCCACGAACTCTCGGAAACCGGCCTACTAATGGTTCGGGACCTTCTGAGCAGGCAGATAGTCCAGGCGACACTCGTCCAAACGGTTGCTCTATGTTACCGTCGATCGAAAACCATATTGCATACCAAATATGGAACAATCCGGTAAGTACATTACGTTATGATACATTTATATATAGTTGTAAGTTCAAAGTTTATTTTACATAGAGGTTTAATTTCATCCAATTGTTGACTTTTCAGGAGAGTGGTCGTATGTTGACGGTAATCAACCATGGCAAAAAATGCAATTCATGGCGGTATGAATTACTGGGAGATGATGTGAAGTCAAAAATCAGTCCCACCGGTCTGCAATATTTGGGTAGCTACTCATATACGACGGTGGATAATGCACTGATTTCAGCATTTGTAGAACGGTGGCATCCAGAGACCAACACTTTCCATCTACCCAATGGGGAGTTGACGATTACCCTTGATGACGTCCATCATATATTGGGACTTAGGGTTGATGGTCGTCCCATGCAGAATCATACTTTTGATGATTCGAGCATCAACTATTACGACTATATGGTGGATTATGTATCAGGGTGTCTGGGAGTTGATGCCACTAGTTTTACTAGTATTCGAGAATTCAAGAAGTCCTACGGACTTTCTCTAAAATATTTGGAGGAGATATTCGCTGAGACGGCCCCTGAAATTGATAATAGCGAAAATGTGGCCCGCGGATATATTCAGTTCATCTTAGGGGCTGTCGGCATTACCGATAAGTCTGGAACGTCCATAAATGCGAAATATCTCATCAATTTGGACAACATTGATACGGTGGAGCAAATTTCTTGGGGAAGCGGTATACTGGCATACCTTTACCGCGAGCTTGGTACGGCATCCCGTGTGGGTTCGAAGACTATTTCCGGATGCCAGACTCTACTCCATGTATAGATATATCTTTGTCAACTTGTTTACATAAATTGAAATTGTGTTGTTTATTTTTGGACTAATATATTTCCGGTAACGTGTAGGCATGGATATACGAGCACTTTCCAACCCTGCAGAGGGCGAGCCTGAACCGAGGGTATGACGAGAACATGCCAAGAATGTGCCGATGGAAGCCAAGTAAGGTAGATGCCAAACGTTCTCACACATTGGCCGCTCTACGGCATGCACTCGAAGAAATGACACAGAAGAGGTGAATTTAGACCTAATATTGTACTTAATTGGTATGAATTTACTACGTTATGCTAAATGACGTTATGCTACATTTTATGCGGTGCAGATTGTATGGGATCCATACCGTGATTTGCGACAGACTACCCGTCCGTTGCAACCAGTCGCCTTATATCACTTGTCATGAGATCGAGGAGGCTTATATGCCGGATAGAGTGCTACGTCAGTTTGGCTACGTACAAACTGTCCCAAGGCGAACTTTGCAAATGATAACTCCTCCGCGCGGTACAAAACCGCTAAACTATATACCTGCACAATTCAACTGGGTATCGCACTTCTTCACCGAGTGGCAACGCCACGTCATTAGAGATACCGGCCGGCTAGCAGCAGTCAATATGGCGGAGTGCAGCGACGACTACCTCGCCTACTACGCCGGTATCGGACTACCGACCTTGTTCCAACGCGGAGGGGATATTGTGCGTGTACCGTCAGATCTTCCTCCCAAATCGGTCTTATATACTGCACTGGTCAAGATGGTGAGCCTACTTGTAGAGTTTAAGTTTGATATTTGTCACTGTGACTAACAATTATTTTTATTTTTAATGAATAGGCAAGGAAAGTTAAGAAGTTGGGAAGAAGCCTCGTCAGTTGCCAGGGTTCCAATTATATGACAATCAATGACGAACTCCAAAATATCGACAACGCTGAAGAATATCCTTTCTTGGATACGAGAGAGCAACGCACGAAGAGGCGCCATGACGTTTGAACAATCATGACTTGTGACAATTTGAGTTGTAAACGTTGTAAAACTTTAAACTATAATTTGAGTTGTAAACGTTGTAAAAGTTTGATTGAATATGACTTGTAACAATTTGACTTGTGACAATTTGAGTTAATTTTGCTATGTTGTGACACTATGAGTTTATTTTGCCTTGATATAACTATTTTGATCTGTATACTGTGCATATTGGTCAGTGGGTTAATTGTTTATTTTGATCTGTATATATTTTCTCAAAATTGACAGGGAGAAAACTTTAGGACTGTCACAATTTTGACAGTCCTAGTTTACACTAGGACTGTCAAAATAGTGACAATCCTAAAGTTATATATTTTCTCAAAATTGACAGGGAGAAAACTTTAGGACTGTCACAATTTTGACAGTCCTAGTTTACACTAGGACTGTTAAAATTGTGACAGTCCTAAAGTTATATATTTCCTCAAAATTGACAGGGAGAAAACTTTAGGACTGTCACAATTTTGACAGTCCTAGTTTACACTAGGACTATCAAAATTGTGACAGTCCTAAAGTTATATATTTCCTCAAAATTGACAGGGAGAAAACTTTAGGACTGTCACAATTTTGACAGTCCTAGTTTACACTAGGACTGTCAAAATTGTGACAGTCCTAAAGTTATATAAATGTACATATTGACAGTGAGTAAACTTTAGGACTGTCACAATTTTGACAGTCCTAGTGTAAACTAGGACTGTCAAAATTGTGACAGTCCTAAGTTATTGGTAGCAATGCGCATTATACAATCAAAATCTTCATAACTCTTTTCATTACAATAGGTACAACATATAGTTCAATATACACTTAAACATACATGGATCAACACAATATACATCTTCACATGGGGCAGTATCAATCGATTAAAATATCAAAGTAGTCGTCCGACATAATTTTTGGATCCTCCATCTTCATCATCTTCTTATAGGCCGCCATTGCATCCATGTAGGGTGTCGTCTATGCGATCGCTTCCTCAGGTGCGTATTTATACCAAAGCGTAGAAGGTGGCGGAATAGGAGAATGAGCGATCAACCTTGGGATGACGAAGTGTTGTCCGACAAGCCCAATGCAACATAGAGTGGATACTCGGTGTTCGGCCGGGGGGCACACATTGGAAAGAAAGTATTGTTAATACCCTGTGAGATAATTACAATAGGTAACTTATACCTATTAGAGAAGACGTAAGCAGCAGGCGGGACATCCATGTAATGCTCTGGTCCGGTAACTGTTTCCGTACAAGGTATGCCTGCCAACAAATCTCCAACAATTTCTTCGCCAAGTATCTGGCTATAGAAGGCTAGTCGCGACTCCAACTCCTCGTACAGCTCTGCCCTAACCTGTCGCCATCCTGCTTCCACTGAATAGCCTAGTTGTCTTGCTAGTGCATGGTATCCACAGTGGCCATCCGCAGGAACATCATCAATAGTCCAAATGAAGTTCCGTATCTCAGGTAGGTATTTTTCAATGTATAGACTATAAGAAACATAAAAGTTTTGAACACCCTCCGCCGTGACTGCATCTATCATTTTCTGTTTCTTCCCCCTTCGAATAGTTAGCTTAGGAATTCGAACAAGGGACTTCGCCTCCAAACTGCGTTCGACAAGTTCAAATAAGGATGGATCTCTTTTAGTTGACTCCTCCTCCTTCTTTTTGGCTCTACTCTTTCTTGAGTGTGGTCTTCCCTTAGGAGTTCGAACAACGGATGGCTCTTGCAATCGAGTAGTTGCCGGGACTGCAATCTCTTGGATTTTAAACTCAATGGATTTTAAACTCCGATTCATGCTTTGCAATATTGAGGCTCATCTCAAATGATGCTACAATATCGTTCACCGTGGCAATAGTCATCAAATGAATCGATTGCCAAACAGAGACAAAATTACCGACCGATGAGCGTAGATATCTTTTTAAACATGAGTGTGCCCCTTCGACCTGGTTCGTAGTGATCGTGCCATAATGCTTCACCATGTTGGTCCATGCTAACACGAATTGCTCTTTATGTGGTCCTAGCCAAGTATCTTTGATATAAGATATGCATGTCGGGTTGCTTGGCTCCCACTTTTGTTGGAACATGTACCATGCTGCCTCGTAACTGTCTGTAGTACTTGCTCGCCATACAAGACTCCAATCACTGTAGAATTCTTCGAAGCGAAGCATGTCTATTTTACCGTCCACAGTTTCAAATTTTTTCTTGCATTGAGCATGGATATTTCTATTTATATGCCAAGTGCATAGTAGTCTATGCGCATGAGGAAATACAATATCTATAGCATTTATCAACGCATATTCTCTGTCAGTAACAAAAACAGACGGCTCTTTGTAACCTGTGTAAAGGGATTGTAGTTTCCTCAACGCCCATGTGTAATCCTCTACTGTCTCACTATTCATAAAACAAAAAGCGACTGCAAATATTTTTCCCGTACACGTAAACCCGACAACATGCAAAAGAGGCATCTTGAACTTGTTGGTCTTATATGTACAATCAAGGACCAACACGTCTGCGAAGGACCGAGCCATATGTGTGCAATCAGGATGAGCCCAAAACAATGAAAGGAGTTCATCAGTTTGTGGATGTCTTCTATGGTACTCCACGTAGTGATGCTCCCCAAGCAACTTCAATACTTGCTGCATCGCCATTCTTCCTTTCATACTATTGCATTTCGCTCTGGCCAAACTATTATAGATCGTCCTCATGGTAGACTTGTTCCCATCTTGTTTTTGTCGCACAGCAGAAAAAATTTGTTTCGGTGCAACTCCTGAAAGGAACAAGTCTTCAACCAACTTTTTTTCATCCTCCTTCAGACGTGCCACGTAGGCATGACCCGTAACCGTCCCTGGAATAGGATGATTGTGTCTTCCATTCTTAACTTCGATTATCCACTTCACATCTTCAACTTTTACAATCAACACCTTCAATGGACAACCACATTTTCTCGTCCCAACATTTTTCTTAGGGATTTCTTTTTCAACAACACCCTTTTTTTTATGATCCCTAAACACACCTCCTCTTTCGCATCCAAGCTCAAGATATTTTCGGCCCGGCCGAGATCGGATGGATCTTGCAATGACAATAACTACGTTATGTCGTCTCCCAACTTCTCTGCACCACTCTATTGCTTCTTCATGGCTTGCAAATTCAATATCCGTTGTGAAAATATCATCCACATCAACACCAACGCCAGGGTGTACCACAATCTCTGAACAAGGTTCCTATAACCAATATAAAAAAATATATAAATTAATAACTTCATCTAAATATCAAGGACTGTCACTATTTTGACAGTCCAATTTTTATATAGGACTGTCATAATTATGACAGTCCTACTTTTAATTAGGACTGTCGAATTTATGACAGTCCTATATTTATATAGGACTGTGTAATATTTGACAGTCCTATATTTATATAGGACTGTCTAATGTTTACAGTCCTAACTCGTGACTGTCAAATTAGGGTTGTCGTTTTACGTATCGAACGTGCTTCGGAACAACCAACTTGTTCTTCGGAACGTCCGGAGTGCATAATTAATGAATTGGACGATCCGACTTCGTCATCGAACATTTTTTCATGCATTGTTCCTACATTAATTAAAAGAAACTAAATCTTTTTCGCACAATTGCAAAACTTATTCAACGTAGCTTGTCGAAGACATACCGTTATAAGTATTTTCCTTGGAGTATCACCAAAGTTAAATACTCCTCCAACCACAACTACCTATTTCCAAATTTAGGTTTGGCCTTGGTGGAATGAGGGTTTCTTAAGTCTAGGTGGAATGCCAAAAATAGAAACCCATTCCACTTTTATACTTTGGTGTGGGGCAGCCCCAAGTGTGGCAAACTTGTAATTTTGGGAAATGGACTGTCAAAATTTTGACAGTCCTAACAATTTTTAGGACTGTCATATTTTTGACAGTCCTAACTAGGTTAGGACTGTCAAAATTGTGACAGTCCTTCCTACTTTTAGGACTGTCGATATTTTGACAGTCCTTCCATGTGGTAGGACTGTCAAAATTTCGACAGTCCTGATTATAACAGTGGGCTAGCCCCGAGTAACTTTCATGATGGCAAACTTGTAATTTTTTCTAATTTTTCAATGGGCTAGCCCCGAGTAAATTGTGTAGTGCCCTTATAAATTGCCAAAATTAAGGAAAGAAATGATTGATATTGAGGACAAAATTGATTTGAACTTCATCAAACCCAAAACCCAAGTAGCAAAACCACACAACACATCCTTATAAGGTTAGTTTAGTTTGGGCCAAAGCTACTTTTTGGATGTCTTCGTCAAAACTACTTATATTATCAAAACTGGATAATTTTCAGTGTAGTGACCATATTTTTTTTTATATTTCTTTATTATGGTGAATATATTTTACTTTTATAGAAAAAAAAATTCAATTATAATAAATTTACAATTTACGTCCACCATTTGGTTTGTCTTTGGCACTCTCCTAGGTAGCTGGACCGTGCCCCTAAAATGTATTCAACCGACTCTTGTGGTCAGTAAGAAAAGGTATAATCTTCCGGGCTAGACGGACGGTCTCGGAATCAAATTGCGGAAAAGGTGTGGGACACTGGGTCCAAATGGACATACAACGCAACATGCATAAATTTCATATGCATTGTCGGGCATCGCAAAATAAAAAAATACGTGCCCAGTCTTTTTCCATTGAAATATTGGTCCAGACGTAAACAAATTATTTGTGAGGTTGGAGATTCATTTGGCTAACTAGATTTTGGATGTAAACTTTAGAAGATTATTCGAAAGGAAGTTTGTGGCCGAGGCCACATAATTGGTTTTGTATTATTGATAGAAATGATTGATGTTTTAATGTTTATTGGTATCAATCATAAGGCCTAACAGTCTCAAGTCCTCAAGTATTATGACCCGTTGTCATTTTTGCCACTAGTTTGGGAGCGTGACAATTTTTAGTATCCTAGCATTACTGGACCCAACCTGACTAATAATCGCAGCACTAGACAGTTTCATTAGTTCGGTCGGAAATATCGCAAAACACTATGTTTTTTTTTTTTTTGGGTGATATGTCCTGTCTACCGGAACAAAGTTTTCAATGGAAGATTTAAACCGTGCTTATTCTCACGGAAGATTTCTATCGCAAAACACTTACTATGTTGTGCCTTTGTATTCTTACCGAGTTGTGTCGTATCTGCATACATAGGTCAAGACTAAACCCAAGTACATTAATACTCAATAGGTTCCATGTCCATATCGATCATGTGCTTACTGTGTCGTGTTGTTATAAATGCAACATAGATCAAGGCTAAACCCAAGTACATTAATAATAATTAACCATAAGAACAGACTTTCAAAAAATAAAGTTCACATCACTGAAAGTGTGAAGTGTGAGGCTTTTTTTTGTTGGTTATTAGAACTTAACCAAGAGTAGACTAAGGTTTCATTGCTAGGGCTGTAAATGAATCGAGCCAAAACGAGCTTGGCTTGACCATAATTAATCAAGTTCGAGCTTGGTAAAAAAATTTATTTTAGAATTTGAGCTTGACTCAAACTTGTTTATATTAAGTTTGAACTTGACTTGGTTTGAATTCGAGCTTGGTTTGATAAACAAGCTTGATAAGCAAGCCTGATAAGCTCAAAATAAAGTTCATTAAGTTTGATTTCAAGCTCCTTCAGCTTTATTTCAAGCTCATTAAGCTTGATTTCAATCTTAACGAGTTCGATTTCAAACTAGTTAGACTTGAATTCAAATACATATAATATTAACAATTTATTTATAAAAATTTAATTTAAAAAATTCCTTAATATCAATTATTAAGGACAAATAAATATATAATGCACACAACCATATTGTTAACAAACATACATAAAATTACAATTCAACAAAGAACAAATTTAAATAACAAAACAAATTGGTAGACTATCAGCAACGAGTTCCTAAACGAGCTTCTAAATAAGCCAGCTTACGAGTCAGCTCGCAAACTCATAAACGAACCAGCTCGCGAGCTCAAACAATAGCCTAGTACTTCTAAGCTTGAAATTGGCTCGTTTATTACACGAGCTCAAAAATGAAACTTGAACTTAGCTTGTTTATTAAACAAACCGAGTTCAAACTAGCTTTTATTGAGCCGCGCTTCAAGCAGCTCGCGGACGGCTTGGCTCATTTGCAGCCCTACTACTCTTTGCCACACAAAGTGATGCAGTTGAGAGCACTAAATTTAATGTCAAATGGCCGGCTGCCAGAGTATCAAAAAGGTGATGGTGGGCTAATGAATATATGGAAACTTCTGGTGACCAGGCAACAGTTGAGTCCGAAATTACTGATCTTTACGAGGCTTAACAATGATAATTTGTTAACAAAGAGAAACTAATTACATATGCAACACAACTTCTGAGAGAAGCAATAAATAGATATGCAATTACATTTATAGATCTATATTATGATTATTATCAACCCACCGGAACAGCAAAAGCAGCAGCAGAAAATAGTGAAGCACTTTCACCTTTATTTAGTATTCTTACTTGCATTTAATTCAGGCAAACAGATCCAGATAAATAAAATATTATCCCCGAATTCATTTCAAACCGTACTTCTTATTTTCTGTAATGTCCTGTGGCGAGATACTGGAGGCCTCTAGTATTGCTATCTGAAGGCGAACTCTTGAACCTTGAAGCAATGGCTAAAGAAAATAATCACAGACGTGCCCTCGAAGCCCTTGCTGGAGCCAAATTAGTCGTGCTCTGCAGAATGGTAACAAAATATTAGCAAGTTTGTTGCAGAATGATATGTTAGGTCAGGTAGTGCAGAACAAACACCTAAAATTCAAGTTGTTTTAACTCGTATGCTTCAGGAAACTCTAAAGACAAACCACCAAAGAATGATAATTAACAAATTCAACTAAAATCTTGACATTTCAATAGAAAAACAATGTTAGATTCTAGGTTTTTCGATTGTGCCAAAGAAATGCCTCGTCCTTCTAATCGTGCTTCAAAGAAGTTTATTAAGAAGAATACTGATGCAGGAGGTGGTTGTTAGGTTTTGCTTAAATTTGATTTAGGTTTAGTTTCCATTATTTGTTTGGATTTGGATTATTTACTTTAAGTTGGATGTAGATTTAGTTTAGATTATTTGATTTAAATTTAGTTTAGATTTGGAAAAGATTGAGATGGTTGAGATTTGATTTAAATTATGTAGGGCATGGGTGAAAACCTATAAATAAAGCTCCACAGCTAATGCAACGTGGGGATTGATTTTTATTTTGTGAAACTTGTGCTATTGGCATATTTTATTTCAGAATTTTGACAGGGTTTCTCCTAAATTTTGAAGAGTTCTCCCTTGTGAAACTTCTCTTGGAAGATCCTACAAGAGTCTTTCAATCACATATTGATTTGCATCATTGGTATCAAAGTCCCAATTGCGGCATCCACTTAACAAGGAACGAATCAATGGCACAAAGAGGAGCGCGAGGTCGTTGTGGAGGAAATCGGAAGTGAGACCTCGAAGATGTTGATGTGGAAGATCTAAGGAGGACAAGTTCAAGAATTAAGGGAAGCGTTCAACGCTTCAACTCGGCGGTACCAATATGATGGTCGTGAAAGCTACAAGGATCGAAATCTCTTCTCTCATCCAAGTGACAAATCAAACTCTGGGTAAAAAATGGATCTAAATCGACACGATGTGATCAAAGGGAATAACAATAATCAACATTACATACGATGGTAACATGAAAGTCGAATTACCGGAGTCCTCGAGACGAGTAGATTAAAAGGCCTACATGGATTGAGTGAGGGAAGTGGATCTTGTGGAAACTAAAGGGACCACACATCGGTGTATTAGGATAATCTGAAGTAGAAACAGGAGCGAGCCGAAAACCGAAGATCGTCACGTGGAAGCATATGCAAGAGAAATTGAAGAAGTCCGTATATGAGGATTATACCGAGTCTTAGCATGTCAGGTGACCGCACGGTCGAGTTTGCGGAAGAATTCGAAATATTGATGAGGTACAAGATAGTGGAGGCCGAACAACAAAACAAACTATTGCAAGAAGTATAAGAAAGCGGTAGTAGTAGGTTTGCAAGAGTACTCTACTTACGAGGATGACAATAAATTAGTCGTGAAAGTAGAGAATAGCGTCAACAGAAAGGGAAGCAACAACAACGGTCAAACAACTTTCGCAGGTGAGTTGACGCATGAACCTCCGACATGATTAGCGACACGCAGAAAAACATTGGAGTTGACAACCCCAACAATAATAGGAATGGAGGGAACAAACATGGTAGGAAAGCGAGATGCATCAAGAGGCAAAAAGCTAGTTCGTTGTTTCAAGTGTCAAGGATTCAGATGCTAACGATTGGCTATCCTAATCCGAGGGTGGTTACTATGCCTGAAATACAAGATCAGAACAAATATGAAGATTCAGGACCTATTTTTAATGAAGCAACAATGTCACTTCCCATTCAGTTTTTCGTATTTATACGGATATTTTATCTGTATCTTGTATATCTGTATTTTTTTCTGTATCAAGTACCGATGCGGTATTTTGTACTTTATACTAGCATAGATGTTTCCGATACTGGACCCAGGCAATCGATAGGTCTAAAAATAATTGACCGACTTATGCAATATGATTTGGATTTCTATTTTCGGCGATATAACTATATGTGAGACCACCTTAAGACTCCTAGATAAACCATTGGCAATGCCATAGACCCGTATTAGATCCCGTACATAGACTAACATACACTATATGTGAGACCACCTTAGACTCCTAGATAAACCATTGGCAATGCCATAGACCCGTATTAGATCCCGTACATAGACTAACACACGCTAAAAATCCTCAAAATATATTTTTTCCTATCTAAGCAGTATACCGTTCGGGGGCTACAACGCAAGTCAGCAGTGCTGGCTAGATTACCTTATTACCCATTGGGCCATTAGTTTTTTTGTGGAGGGTGGTGATTGGTGGGGGCTTTGGATCCTTGAAGTGGCAGCCATCTAATGCCTGCAACTCACCCTCCTTTCTCTCTCTTTACATAATCTATTTATTTCTATCCCTTCACTCTTTTCTCACTTCTCTCTACCGTAGCCATCTCCTTCACTTCCTTATTCTTGAGATGACCTAAGGGATCCGGTCCTAGATCATATAGTGGCTTCCCACCCTATGCTCTAAGGAGTAGATAGGTCAGTGCCAGAGTTATCAGCACCATTGATAGCACCATTCAAAGGTCTGGCGATAGCAGTTCAACTATTGGCACAACATCTCTTACCCACTAAGACACACATGTTTCGACAACAGAGGCCACAGTATGGCCAGACTCAAAAGGCAACAACAGATCAGGCCACAACACAACACAGGGTCATGGACATGCATTCACTCATCTTTGGAGGAGATAGTAGCACCAGGCGACGTGGTGGCAAATACCATTTTCGTCGCTTCATCACCTGCAGTAGTTTGTTTGATTCGCATGCATCCCATTAATTTGTATCGGCACAATTTGTGACATTGATTGGATTGATGTTTGAGGAATTACCAAAGATGCTGAATTAATATATCCACGGGTAATGGGTTCGTAGGAATTGCTAAAGTAAGCTTAAGCGTGTTTAGTCGTAGTGTGTGGGCATATGCTACCTGCGACATTGATCGAGTTCCCTAGGATAACTTTGATGTTATTCCAGACATGGACTAGTTAAAGAGAAAGTAATGCGACGATCGACTGTCGGGAGGGATGAGTCACTCTCCGCATTCCAGACAAGGAGTTCACCTTCGTCTGAAGAGAAAAGGATTATT
The DNA here is from genome assembly GCA_036927795.1 of Iris macrosiphon. Taxonomy (NCBI): domain Eukaryota; kingdom Viridiplantae; phylum Streptophyta; class Magnoliopsida; order Asparagales; family Iridaceae; genus Iris; species Iris macrosiphon. The sequence goes on along the minus strand of JAYESA010000011.1, from coordinate 173,955,752 downwards.
CGAGAGACAGGCTATGTTATATTAAGTGTGTGGTGAGATGAGGCGATGAAGCTGGTGCCTCGCTTAAGCGCGCTTAAGCGGTGCTTAAGCGTCGCCTAAGCGCTTAGTTAACGCTTCACCCATTTTTACCTACCTACATGTAAAATACTCTATATACACATAAATTTTAATATATTTTTCATACAACCCTATTAGTATATGCATGAATAACAATACCAATTATCAATCAAGTAAAGAGACTATAAATACTATAATCAAAATACAAAGTCATCAAAATACCATGGTCAAGTGATTTTTGTTCGTTTTTTTAAAGCTTGACGCTTTTTCCAGCGCCAAGTAGTAGGCGAGGCGCTGTTAAGTGCCGCATAAGCGCAAGTCCATTTTTTGGGACGAGATTTTCCTAAGCGAGGCGTCCAAGTCTCCAAAACCGCTTAAGCGCGCTTTTTAAAACATAAGAGGCAGGTTGCTAGCAACAATTGCAGAGGAAGCATAGATTCCCAAAGTAGTTAGGAGTTCCTCGATGTATTTTAAGATCTTACAGGCATGCCAGCGGTTATAGCTGTTGAGTTTTATATCGAGTTGATACCATGGGTAGACTCTATTTCCAGCAGTCTACAAGATTTTCCAGTCAGAGTTGGACAAGCTATACCAACATGTAGAGGATTTGAAGGTCAAAGGATTCATTCGGTCCAGTAAATCTCCTTGGAGAGCACAAGTGGTATTGGTGAACAAGAAAGATAGTTCATCGCGTTTATACGTTAATTACAGACAATTAGACACGTTGACTATCAAGAACAAGTATCATTTGTCCAAGATTGACGACTTGTTTGATCAGCGAAACCCCATCGCACTGCTATATAGTGTTAAAGATTATTTGATTGCTAGTTAATGTTATCACATACATGATTTTTCGTCTCACCAAGACTGTTCTGCATAACCCTCGCCAGAGGGGATTTAGCTGGAAGCTTATGAAATTATCCAGAATGTGGAGTTTTTCTTGAAGCCATGAAGCTTCTCTATATTTCTAGAAGTTCTGGAATCTTCCATGTAAATATTTCGGACCTAGAAGTTTCATGTAAAGTATTAGAAGTTTCTTGTAAGGCCCTTAGGAGGCAATAAATAAGTGGGAGCTTCATTTGTTTCTCACCACCGAATCTTGTAAGCTTCTTTCAATATAGTGAAGCCTTTCAAGTTTCACTTTTGTCCCACACTACTCTCTTCTTTCTTAGCAATCTAGCTAATGAACGGTTCGGGGAATGATTGCACGGATCTTCGAGGAGAAAGCTTGTGCGTTGCACGAGTCAAAGTGTATAACAAATACTAAATCCGTGATAAGTAGTATCAGAGCGAAGGTCGATCGTTGTCATGTCGACATTCGAAATCGTCCACGAGGAGTGTCCTGCATCGTTCAAGGAGAAATGCAAGAACACCAGGAGAGACAAGAGCAAGGAGCCGTCGTTGGAACGTGTCCTTGGCGAGTAGGTGTCCCGAATAAAGATCTTGGAAAAGGGCATGACGGATGTAGAGTTGCAAGTTGAGAAAAATCAAGTGGCTTACAAGGAGTTCTCTTATAGATTGGAGAGTGATGTTGCCAATGCCATGACGCTGTTACGAGAGCAACTTCGTGAGATGCAAGCCGAGTTTGAGGATGAACACAAGGCGACTCGTAAAGAGATTGCAGAATTACGAGAGGAACTTAAGACCAAGACCACAATTTTTGAGAAGGCTATTGCCAATGGTGGGTCTTCAAATAGGGAAGCGGGGACCAAAGGTGAAGTACCCCAAGCCAAAATCCTTCAAAGATGCTCGAGATGCGAAAGAAGTAGATAAGGTAAATACTACATATCTTTACTTTACCGGTGATGTTATGTGGTGGTGGCGTCGTAGGTGCGTTAAAAAAAAGGGGTTTGTGCTCGATCGAGACATGGAAAGATCTCAAGAAGGAGATTACTTGTTTCATTCACTAGGTTTACACGACTATATCATATCCAGTTGGACTAGAGTCATGTCACATCAACAATTAGGCACAATTCCAAGATCTAAGTGCTATAAGTTCCAGTATATTCCAGATAAGGGCCAGGTTCAAGTTCTGCTACACAATACCAACCACTAACCAAACTTAGTGGGTTTACAATTTGTACCCATATCCTACCATTAAGGGTTCCACGTGTGACTACTTAAAGATCAAAAAGGAATCCAGCCCTACATACATGATAGTACTACGAGAGTTTGAATTCTAAAGATCCATCTGCGAGAAATGAGGAAAATGGATCCATATGTAGGCTCAATCTATTATCCAACAATGTATTCAATATTGCCAAGGACCTATCTATGAACCCTATAAGAAAAGGATCGATCTTTAGGATCCATTTATGACCCAAATGAAATGGATCTTATGAGACCTCTCTTATTAGACAAAATCGTTACCAGGAAGTAGACGCTGGGAAAAAATGATGGTCATGGGTCTAACAGTTGGAATCACTACAAACCCTAGAAGACAGAATGTAAAAGGGTTATTTTAGCCCATTTGCACCCGACAAAACCTTTTCTATAAATTTTAATTTCCCAGAGTTATTAGCATCCTCTGTCCCAGTCTACGACTACATAAAACTCATCCATCAACCACCTGGAACCTCCCTAGATTTGGGAATACAGTTACATGTTTTTAAATATGAACAAGCCCATATGTCCCATTTTGACCCTATCATCATCCTTGAAGCCTCGGATTCTTTCTCCACGCGGTCTAGAAACCCTAGACCACTTCTTGTATCATCTTAGATTAACCTTCAAGCCAAATGATCTAAGATTAGCTCTGCAACAAGTGACACCAATAAAGATATTCAAGTAGCAGCATTTCCAACAAGGTTAAATGTCTGTTCAATTGTAAGCAGACATAGTATACCACAAAAAGAAACAGGAGAAGAGAGAGCAAACAATGCTAAAGTACGTACCAGAGACAGGCCTTTCTTAGCTCTTTCTTCCAAATACAATGATGGTTTGAAGAAACCACCATAGGTTTCAGCCCACTTACTGAGTCTTGAATATATGTAACCAGCTCCAACAGTATCAGCCCAGAACACAAGACCGCCCCTGTGGATAAAACAACAATATTAGGCTAATGGTGGCAGTCTAACTTGAGATGTAATATACTAGAAATTTAAATATTTAATACGAGTTAGTGAACCTACTATAGTATTCCCATGGAAAGTAAAAGCACTACTTAGGGAATTGAATAGTACATAATAATGCCTTTTCTCATTTAGCAGAAAAAGAATCATGCATTAGTATAACCTATTTACATATCTGCACAATGATAAGAACATAAAAATGATAAATTTTAGAATTAGCTAAACAGCTTGTGCATCTCTCAAATTTAACCACCAAGATGCTAGTCTTAAGACTTGACACGACAACTTCTCTTGAATCACAACTCACTACTTAAAAAATTGCGAGGATTTTTTTAAACAATAAAAACTAGATCACTTAAATATCGAATCTTCATTAACTGCCCAATCTCTAACAATAAAGTTAGAGAGGGGTCAGTTAGTAAACTGAACCATAGCTAAGTTCATCATGAAATAAGTCAAGCTTTAAACCATAAAAACCGTAAATTACTTTTATAGGTCCAGTTGGTAAGTTATGCTCTATGGTTGACAAGGGTCAGAGGAGCAATGAAGAGGGGCAACTCTCCGGAAGAGAACAACCTGTTACGAGGTGAGTTATTAGGAATTCTACTCAATCCTTTTAATGCATATATGATCACAAAAGTCACTGCAAGCCGTTTTGTTCCGATCAGGGCATCAGGTTCCGGCACACACACACATAAAGTTTGGATATGTCTGTGTTCACACTTATAGTACGTTAGAGCATGTCATTTAACAGGGATAATAGACGTCGTTGAATGTAATGATAACACAAATCTTGGCTTGCACTTATTGAAATCAAGAAAACCAAGTTGTTACCAGAAAATGCAAAGTTTGTGGGTAATGAAATTATTCATTTTCAATGGACACAAGTCACTGAACCCACTTGTATCTTGAACCATTAAACCTATTTGGGTTGATGCAGCCTATAATCTATGTTGTTCTGGGCGCTAGGCGAGGCGACATGCCTTCCTGCCTCGCCTAGTCACGCCAAGGCGTCGTCCAGGAACTTGGGTACTTCTATGTTGCACATATATATTTTTCCTTGATGTGCAAATATGTTTGACCCAAGCGAATTGCCACAACCAGGAGAAAATAACCCATGTTGAGACAATAAGTTAACCCATGTTGAGACAATAAGTTTTCTATCTGGGCCTAGGCACACCTAGGCGTCGCCTGTGACAACATAGCCTATAATATGGTTTATTTTTTCGCTCGACCAGGTCTACTATTGGGTTCTTGTCGGGTTTAGCCAGTCACTTCTCATTTGAGCCAACATCCTATATATAACCTTCTCTCATTCATGGAATGATTTTAGTTTTCATCATAGAGAGAAGCAGAGATGAGAGTTAGGCTTTACAATACCACCTCGCCACCTCATCATCAGGGACCAGTGGCAAAAAGAGTACCAGGCGTCGGTCCCTACTACCGACTCTTTTGATGAATAGAAATACCAATCATTTCTTGTACTGCACCAATCTCAGGCATCCCAGAATACTCAAGGTTTCATATCCTAAGCAAATTCTCAAGAAACTGCTAGAAAAGCTGCTCTACGAGGCCAAGGTAAGTCCCTCTTCCGTGTGTGTGTGTGTGTGTGTGTGTGTGAGTGAGAGAGAGAGAGAGAGAGAGAGAGAGAGAGAGAGAGAGAGGGGGATTTTTTTTTCTTTTGGTTTCACTTGGTTTTGGCTTGTATCAGCCGAAACTCATCCATTAATGTCCAAATCAATAACCCAAGGCCCGATTCTGATTTAATCAGATTTCTTTTAGTAGGTTTTGGATTTGGTATATTCAAACTAGATCTAAATGGTTGATACATGAACATGTAACAATTCATACAAATTGTTCCATGTATTGCAACCCAGGTTATGGATATCATCTGATTTTTGGAAGGTGGATCAAAGTCCATACAGAACTTATATTCATTTTAAATCTGTATGAAGTCCTATATATTTGTGTGTCCGTCAGAGCTACAATACATGGGGAAATCTGAGTATTCAGATTGAAACAGTTCCTGCCTGCACGGCCAGTTGTCGAAATTAATAATTGGCATCCTTTTATGGTGTGCAAAAGTAAAACGCACATGAAAATAGTAATACCGTGAAACCTCCAACTTCATGCTTTATGTGGTCAAAAGCCAATGCTTATAAATATCTCAAGGGACAAGTCTTTCTTACAAAGATTACAGTTAATAGAAAAACCTCAAAACAATTGATTCTTAGTCGACATGTCATTGATCTTTATAGATCAAGTAATCAGAGAATCATCCAACATCTGTCATGATACACATCTGCTTCCCTCCCTTCCCTGAGTGTGTGTGCCGGATGCAAGTTTGTTTTCCAATATGAGTATGTTGTTAATGAATATGAATGTTTGCCTATGTACGAGTGAGCTATATGTATGTAAACAGGTAAGCAGCAAGTCCTTTTTAGTTGAAGCCCAAAGATGTTGTCCCACAACAACACCGAGTCGGTTTGAAATGCATCTTGCAGAAAAATGAATACGTAACCAGGAACTTTTACGGCGTCTACCATCATTTCCAAGTACTTAAAAAGATTTTTTGAACAAATAACTCGGCAAGAAATACAAAATGTGATGTATCATTATCACTCACCTATATTTGGGAAAACCCATTCCAAGAACTGATGCAACGTCAAGATCTGATGCTCGGACAACTACTCCTTCATCCATTACTCTGCACGCTTCATTCACTACTGGAAAGAATATCATCTCCAAAATATCCTGATCACTGACATTTACAGGCTGCCACAAACCTTGACCATGTTAATGATTAACACATCGGTTTAACTTAATAAAAGCATGCAGAATATATATATATATATATATATATATATATATATAGAGAGAGAGAGAGAGAGAGAGAGAGAGAGAGAGAGACCTTCCCCCCTGGCATGATGCTAGTACGCCTTCTGGATTCCTCAATGACAGCTTGCACACTAGGATCAGGTTTTGGCTTGCTACCCTTCTCATATAAATAGTATCCCTTTCCATTGGCTTTTCCTATTATAAGAAAGCAGTACATGAAATAGTCTCTGAAATCTGAACATTTAAGGAAATTGCAGGTGGCAAGCCAAAAGAGAAGAAGGTTTTCACTTATGTACCATGTCTTCCGTTTTCTACCATTAACTCCACAAGATCAGATTCAAAAGTTCGACCCTTAAAAGCAGAAGCAAAAATTCCCCTAACAGCTAAAGCAACTCCATAGCCAGCCACGTCCCCAAGTCTGTTAATATCAACGTGTATTCAGCATAGGTGGTGTAGAAAGATATGTATAAACGAAGTTAGACAAGAAAGCTATTTCATCCCCATAAATACAAAATTATCTTCAACTTGAAAATCTGGCAACACGAGAAATCATGTCAATGGTCTTGGTCCACATAAATGCATGTGGAGGGTGCTGACTTACAAAATTATGAATGCAAGTCAGTCAGGCAACAAACCCACAAAATTATTTGCGAGTAGTATGCATCCAACTTTCAAGTTAAAAAGAAGTCTTCCTACTGCTGTCCAGACTCCAGAATAACTTCACAGAGCTACTATAGTGCAACCAATAAACAGGTCATAGAAGGTACAATGGAACAGCAAAGGGGCAAGTACTAGAAAATTATCAATACAAATATCTGCAATAAGGACAGTAGGTGAACAAAATCAAGTCCATGAAAAAAAATATAAATTTTTAGGTAGAAACATTCAACTACGTGTATCAGAACAGCGATAAAGTATGCTGACGTATGATGACCAACATAGAGAGGGAAGACTAGACAAATTCGTCGCATAATATGTGATGTTCCAGCCTTCTCTGAACGAATTATTGTAAAGTACATAACATAATGAGGGAAACCCTGTGTGATCTTAACTTGTCTTAAAAATCTTCCACTTAATTCACTTCTTTTATGCTGAAATGTAGAAAATCTACCTTTTACTGAATAATATCTTAATGTCATCTTAAACATGGTTAAAGGGGGTTAGTCAATTCAAAATTCAAATTTCAGAAACACAGTGTGAGTGTGATTTCAGAATCATAATCACAGCGTTTTCGGACAAAACATAGTGATTAATGAATGCATGCGACTGTGATGTGATTGTGAAACCACACCACACCCACATTGTGTTTCTATTAATCATCTAAAAAAAAAAATCTTTAATATAGAAGCGCTGAGTAATTGCGATTTAGTTTTCATCAACTAAAAGAAATTTAAATTTAAGTAAAATACTATTACTTCGAATTTAAATAAAATAAAATATTACTTTTGTTAGATAAATTCAAATCTGAATATTGTAAACTAGATTAACACGTGTAGCTGACTCCAAAAATTTTGGAATAAGGATTTTTGTTGTTGTTGTATAAACAAATGTGTACATTTAAATTGAATAAATTATTAAATATTTGTTTAAAGTAGCAATTGTATAAAAAATTATGAACTTAAGTTTGCATTATAATAAATATGATAACTTAGGGGAATATATATATATAGGATCCGGATCGAGAGCCCCACTTATAAAGTCCCGTCACTGTGGTCCGTTGGATGGTGCTTTAAGTAATCTAATCTTGACCGTTGATCAAAACAACGGTCAAGATTAGATGACTTAAAGACGATCCAACGGCTAGAAATGACGGAACTTTTGGGGGACTTTATAAGCGGGGCTCTTGATCCGAATATATATACACATGTGTGTCAAGACTTGGTAGCTCAAGTGGCTAGAGTGGAGACATAAGACCCTAGTGGGCGGTGCTTGAATCCCGATGGGAGCAAACATGAACAATATATATTACTGGATATTTATGGATTTGTTAATCTACCTTGTCTATAAACAAAAAATATATTTAATTTTGTTATTCCATTTAAAAATAAATCAGAGACTTCCATATTTCATCTAAGAAAAAAATTGGTTAAAAATGGTACAAAAAGTATTGGATGTAAATTTGTTAGATAATGACCAATAGGAAATAGCCAATGTAGATTAAGATATACAAAAAAAAAATGTTTGACCAAGATTTGTGGCTCAGGTTTTAGGCCCTAAATACTTTTTCTTCCAAAATCTGATGAATTGAGTTTGGAGCTTCTAATTAGGGTTTCTTTCTTTCTTCTAAAATCTTATTTAATGAAATCTAATGCATGATATTAATAGTTAAATCAATAAATAAAAATTATATGAGAAAAATTAAGTTCAAACTCATAGTTTGAAGTATCGGCCGATACCGATCCGATACGGCCGATACCGATACAGTTTGGCATGTCCCGATCCGATACCGACCGATACCCGATACTGACCGATACCGACATTAGAGGTCTCTTTTCCGGTCAATTCGGCAAAAAAAATTGAATTAAAAAGACCAATTAGCAAGGGCGTAAAAGCATAGTAAGGTCGTAAAAGCATATAAATGAGGAAAACTTATCAATCGCATATAAATCAATCGACAATGGTGACTACTATTTAATTCAATTTCAAAAATACTAAGAAACAACACTAAAAATACTTTAAATTATGCATAAATGTATAAAATATATTTTCTAAAATGTTAATAATTTACTAATAGTTGTTTGCTTTCCGATACCAAAAAATCCGATACTCCGATCCGAAACCGCCGATACTACCGATACCGCCGATCCCGATACTCATTGGAATGGTCCGATACCGATTCCTATACCGATACTTTGAACCTTACTTCAAAGATACATAGAATAATCTCTTATGATAAAAAATCCAAACTAAAAGATGATTGATTGGAGAAAAAAAAAGATACATAAATCTTAGTGTTACACAATTAATTAAAAGAAAAAGATAAAAGAGCACACCTAGTTCAGATGCAAAGAACAAAAAAAAAATTTAATGGAATCAATTTCTCCCGGACCATCGAATCCAAATCACAACTCGATCCAACAAGAATTTTTGAGCTATAAGTCTTCATGTCTTAGTCACCGGATTGGTGGATTCATTCTTCTGTAAATAGAAAGTTGATTGGAGGCTTCCAATAGATAGATGGAGGAGACAAATATCATGGAGAAAAAGAAGTTATTAGTGGAGGAAGAAGTACGGGAATAGAAGAAAAAAAAAAGTTTGATATAACCAAATAAATAATGAGATTTTGAAACCGTATGGATGAGGGCTACGATTCCAACGGGCCAAATGGAATGTTGTTAGGTGCTGAAATCTACAATTTAATAACTGTAATTGACTAATCCATGATTTCAAAATCTCCCCCTGCGATTATAAAATTCTAATTGACTAACACCCCACCCCACCACCCAAGAACCAAATGGATACAGAGCAGTAAATCTACAGAAAAATAAAAGGTAGTGTAGAAGGCCAAAATATGAGTGAGAAAATAAGAGTACCACTGTGAGCCTGTAAGGAGAGTTTAAGAAAGCAAGATGGAAGAAAAAAAATATACAGAAAAGAATTTCAAAAACAGTAAAAATTATCCTCACACCACCTAGTAAAGGGAACACTTCATAAAGAATGTTGTTTATTTTGTAAAGTTGCTGACCTGTAGGAAGAATGATTAATGACTTTAAATAATAAGAAACACCTTTTTTCCAAAATTTCAAATTGGTTACAGAATCATATATAGTTTCTTCTTGCCATTCATGTAGAGGAATCCCAATATTGGAGTAAGGAGGCTTACTGGAAAGGACCCATTGGCATGCCAAAATTGCTGATCACTTTATCGATTCTGAACACATCAATGCCTAGATGTACCAACATAGTTGCTGCTTGGCTATATGGAAAGAAGGTGCGATTAACAGCAAAACCTGTGCAGTTCCCCACCACAACAGGCACTTTCTTTATGGCCTTTCCAACTGTCATCAGATCAAGAATAACCTGTGGAGAAGTCTTCTCTGTCCGTACAATTTCCAGCAGAGGCATCACATGTGCAGGGCTGTACATAATCATCAATTTTAAAATTTAGAACCCACATATCTGTAAATAGTGACCATATTTTTACATATGAGAGTAACCGACATACTGACATGTGGTAAACGATGGTAGGAAAACTTATACAAGTATCCATTATACTTTTTCGGAGTAGAAAGCCCAATCCATCATTCTACGCAAAATGTAAAACACAAGATAAAATATATATGTACTAGAACCCGAAGAAGCTGGTAAGATATGAAATAATCTCACCTAGCACTCTCATCAAATAACTTGTCTGGATAACTGAATCTAACCAAGTCATGTTTCTGTGTATTGATACAGCTAACCTAATTGAAGGACTTCTCATTCTGTTTAATTTTACTTTTGGACAAAAATACTTCAATGATTAGGGGATGTTAACTCCTTATATGAGTCAGCATACATTCTGGAACAGATACGTAGGTCAAACAACAACATAGGTACAATTTGTTTAGATTAAAGATAAACCATGGAGTTGAGAACATTAAACTAGTCATTGACCTTTGGAACCTGGATAATCCCTTAACGAGCAGACCTTGTTATTTTCCCATGGAAACAATGGGAGTTCCCTTGGGAAAACAATGCAAGTGGATAACATTAAGTGGTAAGAAATTCTCTTTATTTCCATACTTTTCTCTCTCAATATATGTGGCTGAAAGATCAAGCGATACAATATAGATCTGTGAAGATTTGGTAAGTAGACAAAATGCAAAGCCATTCATCTAATCCACCCCTGTTTTCTCCAATTTTCTCCTTATTACCTGTTCCTTTTTCGTTCATGGTAGTAATGGGCTAAATACGGCCACCCTCAAGCCCCATAACTTCCATCTCCAGTGCAAGCAGCCTCTCTTCTCCTTCAAGAAAATGATACATCTCGACATGCATTACAATTTATCTTCATGTGTGGTTTCGCCTATGTGTGCAGGTTTTTGTTAGATCTATTGTTTTCACCTTTGGACATTCCCCACATTTTGTGTATTGCTGTCCAAGAACCTATTCACAACATGTTACCCCCTCTATTGGAAGTTGCACTTGTTCACTTCTAAATAACCGTCAGCTTTAGTCTTGTTGTGAGATTTTGACCTAGCACTTTAAATGACTATTTGAATTCTTGTCTTTTTTTACTCAATCTACAAATTGCAGTGTTTGATCTTTATACTTGACCGGCAGTGATGAAAGATTACTCAATTTCTGATGAAGTCACTACTAAATTTGACCAAAGGACTTGACTTCAAACCTAGGAAGCATGAACACTCCAAATTTGGTGTCTTGTCCATGTCGGGCACCATGTCTGACATGACATGGAAATTCCAAAATACCCTACAACATGCCAAATTGGAGCCTTGTCGTGTCACTGTCTCAGTATCATGTTGTGTCGTATTAGTGTCAATGCAACTAAATCACATCAACTACGATATTGACGTATGCATTTCCTAGGGAGTTTGGGATTGCCTAAGTTTGCATAAAGATCTAGATCTCAGGTTGTCTTACACAATAAAGGTTATTTGCACCAGATGTCACATAAGCTTGTTGGTTTGTTCATTTTTAATCCTTAATACTATAAATGATGTCACAAGAGGAAGCATGATGTACTTCCGGTTGGAGATATAAGTTGGTAGAGAACATGTAACGGGTGAGGACTAGTCTTTTCACCTAAACTTAAATGAACTTGACTGGTTAATAGCATTGGATATTTCTTTAGGTCAAAAGCCCAGCTTAGAGACTACTGTGATATTTGATAACAACGAACTTGGAGCTAACCAAGTATGCTGGAAAAATCTTTGGTTTATAGAATCAAGAGGAGAGGCCAAAATCCTAACTTCTGCAATTTGAAAGATAGCATTAGCCAGTGTTTACAGAATTTATCCTCATTCTGTAGGTCTACATTGTGTAAATGCCTCTCAAGGAAAATTTAAAAAAAAAAATCACCCTGAAACTTTCCACTACACAATATCAGAGTAAGGAGCATTCGGTTGTTGTATATGGCTCGTGTTCAACTACGGAGTGCTACAGACGCCGTCCGATAATCGGCGAAGCCCGGGATGATGAAGCAGCAATACAGGGCACAAAAGAGCCAAGAGTAACATGGCGTCATACTACCAATATATCCCTGGCATACTAATGAAGTGTGTTTTCTTTCCAGCAAGTTTTGAGCAGAAATTTGTGCTCACTAAACATACCGACATTATACCGCCGACAATACGGCCGGTTTGACGTTGTGACTCAGGTTCAGACTGAAAATGGGAACAATTCAAATTTGATGAGCTAGCTTCGACGGTCCATATTGCTCCCAACTTTGGAAGGTTGGGGATCCTATTTAAGGGTCCCTTGAGCCTTAGGTCTAGTTTGGCTTGAAGTTTTTAAGGAGGCTTTGCAAGATAAATTTTTTGGAGGCAATTAGAGAGGCGTTAAAGAAGAGCTCTCGTAAGGAGAGATTTTCACATTACGGTTGTAATCCTTGTAAGTTTTCTCTCTTGTTGATTCAATAAAGTTATTTCTCCTCCTATCCCGCGGAAGGATGTTGAGTTTGACCGAACCATGTTAAATATTGCATGTTGTGTTTGTTTTTTTTTGCTACTATTTGGATTATCGTGCCTTGTTATTCTTGTCGTCGTAAGTTATTTGTGTGTGAGCTTTCGCATGTCGCGCAAAAAATGGTATCAAAGCATAGGGAAATTGTCAGGATTCAACTTCTTGGATATATGTAAACAGTAGGTGATAAACAGTAGATGACGACATTGGTCCATTATCTATCTTCTTAGACAATGATTCTTAAAATTGTTGGCTTGTTAAGGTCGAGGAAGATTTTCAATATTTCAAATTTTGAGATGACGAGTCACAAGGTTAATAGCACCAAGTTCGAGGTAGAGAAATTCAATGGAAAAGAAAACTTCTCTTTCTAGTAGAGAAGAGTCAAGGCTATCATCGTGAAAAAAGGAGTATTTAAGGCCGTCGCCGGTACAAACACAAAACATGTCGTTATGATGGGTGATGCATGGGATGACATGGATCAAAGCGCACAGAATGAGATAGAACTTTGTCTAATGGATGAGGTGATGTACAATGTTATGTCCGAGACTTCAGCGATAGGATTATGGTTGAAGCTAGATAGCTTGTATATGAGAAAGTTCATGTCTAATAAGTTGTATCTCAAGAAACAACTCTAAAGTTTAGACATAAAGAAAGGAATCAAAATTCTTAACCATCTGAACAACTTCAACAAGATTGTTAGTAATCTTCCATATCTCAAAGTTAAAGGAGGACGACAACAATTTTTCCCCTACCTTTACTTCCCAGGTCTTATGACCATTTGGTGACAGTGATCATTTATAAAAAGCAGACCATCGAGGTGGGAGATATGACAACTCCTCTTGCTAATAAGATTATGAAGATCCAAATCCAATTGAGGAGTCATCGGAGTTGATCGCTAATGAAAGGAGAATGTCGAAGAATAAGAATGAAGGCAAGAGTTGTCGAGGAAAGACCAAATCATCCGGACAAGAAAGCGATGGTTGCTTCTTTTGCAGACAATCAGGAAACACGAATAAACAATTTCCGGAGTACAGGCAGTGGTTTGGAAGAAGGGTAAAGACGTCAATTCAAGCAGTCACCGTCAAGCCAGTGTTGAGTGTTGCACATGAAGCCGAGGATTTATCATGTTATATAATTACCGCGCATAGAGGGAATGATACATTCTCTGAAGTTTGGATTCTTTACTATCGGTGTTCATACCATATGTGTCCGAACACGGAGTAGTTCGACACCTGTAAGAAGTTCACCGATGGTGGTGGTTCTCATGGATAAGAATACATGGGCAAGACCCTTGGAGTAGGAAACATCAAGCATTGTATTTTGATGGTTTGGTGTAGACACTTGTGAACGTGAGACACGTACCGTATCTAAAAAAGAACCTCATTTCTTTGGGAGCGTGAGACGCAACAAGATGTAAGTTTATTGGCAAAGCCAATTTGCTAAAGATAGTGAAGGACAACTTGTTGGTCATGAACGGGCATAAATTGTCGTCAAACTTGTATCAATTGGACCGAAGCATGATCATTGGTAGTACGACTGTTGTTAAAAAAAAGAGGTAGAGGATATCGCAATTCTATGACATATACGCATATACCACATGAGTGTGAGAGGTCCTCGTGAGTTGCACAAGAGGGAGTTGCTAAAAGACCCTAAGGGTGTAATCTAGATTTTCACAAGTATTGCATGATGGGCAAGCATAATAAATTTGGCTACAAGCAGGTCGTGCACAAAATCAATGAAATCCTCGATTACATTCACTCGGACATACAGGGCCATAATTGATTCGATCAAAGGGAGTTGTCAAGTACCATGCCACCTTCATTGATACTTTCTTACGGAAAGTACGAATTTATTTCCTTAAACAGAAGTTAGAGACATTTGTTAGATTCCGAGTGTAGACGGTTATGGAAAAGCAAAAGAGACGAACGATGAAGTATTTGCGAATAGATAATGCGAGTACACCTTGACAAAGTTTCAAGACTACTGCAAAAAGAATGGCATACAAAGACAATGGATAGTTCCAGGATGTCCCAAGCAAAATGGGGTAGCGAAGCGCATAAACAAAACACTACTAGGACAAGACAGGAGTATGCAGTTGCAAGCCGGCCTTATGGAGAACTTCTGGGCAGAAACAGTAGGTCATGCATGTTATTTGGACAACAGATTACCATCTACCACCATCGATCTTCATATTCCTAATAAGGTATGGAAAGGAGAGCGAGTCAATTATGCTTCTTTGCATGTGTTTACGTGCCCTTCGTATTCACTCGTGAATCATAACGAAAAATCAAGCCAGAGGCAAAAGCCAGAATGGTGTTTTTTTTTGGGATGGAAACATGGAGCCAAAGGCTACTAAGTTATGGAGTCCAAAAAACAGAAGGGTATTTACAAGCCATCATGTGATCTTCGATGAGACTTCTATGTTGAAAAATATAAAAAAAATGTTTAAGGAGAAGACGAGTAACACATTAGGCGACGACGAATCAGTGGAGGTTCTTGGCACTCACGAGTATGGACTTTGAATCACCACTATAGCCTATATGTGCTGAGAAGGACGGGCAATTTAGAGTGATGGAGAATGAGGACCAATCCTAGCATATGACCCAAAGGCAATCACATTCAGAAGATCGAGGCGTACACACAAGGTATCAATGTAATACGGTTTCGAAGATATGGTTGCATTTGTCTTGATCACAAAAACAGAAGATTGAGGCAATTATAACGAGGCCATTAGGCAAGATGACATAAATTCCTGAAATAAATACCATGACGGAGGAGATAAAAAGTCACTTCGGAAGAATGGTACGTGAGAAACTTGGTCAAGCTAGCGAAGGACAAAAAGAACTATTGGCTGAAAATAGGTATTCAAAAAGGACAATAAGAAATAGAAGGAACGTTTAGTCGCGAAAGGATATGCTCGAAGGAGGGGGTTGACTACAACAAGATATTGTCGCCTACGATGAAGCATATTTCTATTTGAGTATTATTAACATTGGTAGCGACTTAAAATACGGAGTTGGAACAAATGGATGTGAAAATGACATTTATGCACTAAGAGTTGAAAAAGAAGATCTTCATGAGGCACTCATATGAATTAAACAAACCGACAAGGAGGATCACGTATGTGAGTTCAAGCGGTTTCTATATGGGTTGATGCATTCTCCCCGACATTAGTACAAGGGCTTCGATTCTTTTACATTGAAGACCAGTTTCTATCGATGTGATTACGATATCTGCATCTACTCGAGGAGGCTCAAGGATAGGTAGTCGATCTTCCCTTATATCTTAATGACATGTTGATTGCTTCCAAGAGTATGACGGAGATAAGGGCACTAAAAGCTTCAATGCAAAATTTGACAATAAAGATTTAGGTGGATTACAAAAGATCTTTATGATGGAAATTCATCGAGATAGGAAGTTCAGAAAACTTTGGCTATCCCAAAGAAAGTACATAGAGATGCTAGAGAAATTAAGCATAAATGACTCTGAACAGGTGAGCAACTCGATCTTCTGTCATTTCAAGTTATCAAAAAAGAAGAAAGTAAAGATGTCTCAAGTTTCGTATGCGAGTGCGATGGGATCATTGATGTATGCTATGGTGTGCAACCGCCATATACGCAATCAGTTTGGTAAACCGATACATGTTAAATCCAAGGATGCTACATTAGAAGGTCGTAAAGTGGATATTTCGGTATCTTAAAGACTCTAAATATCTCAGTTCGTTAATTCACAAGCCAGAACACAGATCGAGACGCTTGCATGGGTATGTAGATACCGATTACGCTGGTGAGTTGGATAAGAGAAGATCAACTACAGACCATCTATAAACACTAGCAGATTTTTCAGTTAGTTGAAAGTCAACGCTTAAGAAAATCGTGGCATTTTTCACTACGAAGTCAGAATACATGGGACATTAGTTGACGCATCGGAGGAGGCCCTGTTGTTAAGAGGTATTGTTAGCGAGTTTGATTTCGGAAAGGTGCATGTTTCAGTGTTTTGTGACATTCAAAGCATATCTTGTGAAGAATTCGGTATTACTACAATTGGATGAAACACATTGACATTCGGTATTACGAGATACGAGAGTGATGCAATAAGGAGATTGATCTTTTGAATATCGATATTATGGTGCAACCCGGTGGACATGCTAACAAAGGTGATTCCTATGGACAAGTTCAAGTCCACATTGACTTCCATTCAGTACTATGGTTAGATAAACATTCTCAGCCTTGGAAGGAGAATCATAGGAGTTTTGCAGTTATGGGTAAAATCAGATGCAATTTTGCGATTCTTGATAAAGACCTTGTCAGCGGTCATATTCAGTTTTAGACAAAACTTTGTCGTTGGTTAGTTTTGCACTTCTAGCTAAAGACCGTGTTGGTTGGAAGAAAACCAAAGTGTAAGCAAAAGTTAAAGGAGCATGGAGTATCGAAAAAATTGTATGAGGTGGCTAGTTAACAACAAGCCAAGGTGGAGATTGATGTAAATGGCTCGTGTTCAACTATGGTGTGCTCCGGGAGGTACAATGATAGCGATCAAAAGCAAAAGAGTAGTCGAAACAGTGACATGGAACTCAAAAGGGCCAAGAGTATCGGAGAGAGAGACCACCGCATAGTGATAAAATAGATTTTTGTAGCAAGTTTCGGGTACATTTTTGTTGTGCTCACTAAGCATACCGACCATATGCAATTGGCTCGGGTTCAAGCTGAAAAAAATATGAAAGGTTTGCATTTGTGGAGCTAACTTCGATGGTCCAGATTGCTCTTGACTTTTGAAGGTTGTGGATCGTATTTAAGGGTCTCCTTGAGTCCTAGGTCTGGTTTGGCTTTAGGTTTTTAGGAGGCTTCGCAAGAGAAAGTTCTTAGAGGCCATTAAGTATATATATATATATATATATATATATATAGAGAGAGAGAGAGAGAGAGAGAGAAGTTGTAGGAGAGTCCATTAGAGATATCTTGAGAGAGTTTCGCATTACGGTTTGTATGTGTAATCCATGTAATGTTTTCTCTCTTGTTGATTCAATAAAGTTATTTCTTTCCTTGTCATGTGGAATAGTTCGAACTTGACCGAACAACGTTAATTATTGTGTGTGTGTTTGTTCTTGTTGCTATTGTTTGGATTATTGTGCATTGTTATTATCGTCATCATATGGTTATTTGTGACTCGACTTGTTAGATATTATGGAGGTTCAGTGAGCACCATGCCGAATCTCCCTACCCTTTCCTTCTGTGAGCTTCCGCATCATAAAAAATAGGGCACTCGTTAAAACACTATTGTGGTAAGCACAATATGTAACTTATCATAGTGGCCACCCCTCCTTCCCATATTTCTCCCAACTTTTCTATATATTGTTCAAAATTACTTTTACAAATAAAGATAAATGTAATGCTGATTTTACACAGAGGAACGCTAACCCAATTCTCTCTTCATCTATTTGTACTTATTCCAATCCTCTAAATCTTGTATCATTCATCTCAAGCAGAGGCTTACAAATCAGTGAACTCTCTCTCCACAAGCGCTACTGTCCTCCACTTTCTCACATATCATGCTCCATCTATTTTCCATTTTTTTTCCTCAGGCATCATATTCTCCTTTAATCCACAATTACTTGACTCACTTCTTTCAGGTTTCCTTTTTATGCATGTGTTTCATAGAATTAGATGGTGGTTCAGGTTACATTACTTTCCCCAGAACCTACTTGCCCTCGCTTTCCCCTATGCTAATGTTTTGCCTATAGTCTGTGCATACTTTGTCTCGTTGTGAGCATTTTGAATGAAGTTTTACCATGTAGTTTTTCACAACTTACCAACTGGATAGATGTTTTAGAGTTTAGAAAGGTTTCTATTATAGAAACCACAGGGTGAACTTAGCTGTATTGTCATTGAGCTTGAAGATGAAATCCAATCAAGTCTTCCATAATTCAAGTGGCAGCTGGGAACCAAGGATTGCATCACTGCCATATCCAACCAAAGCCAGTCACACATGTTGTGTAACCTTTTTTAGAATATGGACCAGTCTTGAGCTGTCACCCCTGGGATTTGATCCCAGGACCTCCCTTCTCCTCCCTAGCTAAACCAAAACCTCAACCAACTGGTTACCAAACCTTTGGTGACTCATGTTATGTATTTTTATTATTTCGAAAACCAAAAGGTTCTACTGTAGAGAATTGTATTCCATGATTTTCTTTCCTAGTAGTTGATACTGCTCATATATTTGGCATAGTTTGCAGTATCGGCCGATACCGATCAGATACGGCCGATACCGATACAATTTGGTATGTCCAAATCCGATACCGACTTTAGATGTCTCTTTTCCAATCAATTCGATAAAGAAAATTGAATGAAAAAGACCAATTAGTAATGGTGTAAAAGCACAATAAGGTTGTAAAAGCATATAACAGAGGAAAACTTATAATCAATCGACAAGTGTGACTACTATTTCATTCAATTTAAAAAATACTAAGAAACAACACTGAAAATACTTAAAATTATGCATAAATGTATAAAATATATTTTCTAAAATGTTAATAGTTTACTAATAGTTATTTGCTTTCCGATACCAAAAAATCCGATACTCCGATCCGAAACTGATACTTTGAACCTTGGTATTTGGTGAAGATCTTTATATTCAATATTTAAGAATAAATAACTAGTTTCACTTTCGAAAATCGAGAAAACGGTTACATGAAACAAAAAGATGTCTTTGTATAAGAAAACAAGATCACACCCACCAGTAAAGTAAGGACATATGCTGTACAATAGTAAAAAACATATGTGGGCAATATATTCAGAGGCTGTCATCAAATACAATCACTGCCACACTATCCATCCTAGTGGTTTCGAAATATCTCTTAAACTAGTAATTCCATTATGTATCGGCAAAGATGAATCATACCTGAAAAAATGTGCCCCCACGATGCGGTCTTGTGATGCTGTCTTCTCTCCAATAATATTCAGATCAATAGTCGAAGTGTTGGTTGCTAAAATGCAATGTGGAGGACAGATTCTTTCAATCTCACTAAATATGGACTGCTTCAGTGGAACCTTTTCAATAACGGCCTAAAGAACCAAATAACATAAATAAGTTCTCCGATACATCACTCCACGCTGTGTTTAATAAATGATCGCAAGGGTTATATATCCTTTAGCACCATAACCTACTTGCAGGGACCTGTGCTTTTAGAGAACAAGCATAAACATACAAGTACACATATAAAGGAGTTATGCTCATGCTCCTCAAATATAACAAATGAAAATTTCATGATACATCCGACAACCTCCTTAGTTTTAAGTTGAAATCAAATATTCTCCCACCCCTCTCGAGACCAAGTGAGGAAATCCTTGATATATAACTAGCTCAAAGGTATTTATTTTGGTGCAGACCCAATTGATGGCACAAGTCCAATGACCTTTTGTCCATGATTCTCGAACAAAATATAGAAGATTTAGTAAAAAGTTCTTAACTGTGAGCTAAACCAACCTCATTACCCTCTTGAACTTTTTGAAAATTGTGTGTTACCAAAAAAGAAATCGTGCAATCCTTGAGCCTCCTCTGATCTCCAACCCCTTTTACTCAACTAGTTGAATACCACCCTCAGGTACAGGTTCAGATCTTATTCAAATCCATAACCCATTGAGCTCACTCCACTCGTCAGACTCACTTCGGAGGGTCCTCTACATTTGTTGTAACTGAACCGGCTTGGGGACCTGACAATTAAATTAGGATTCAAGAAATCCCAATACTGCTAAGATATTTTTCAGGATTGTCGATAAATTTATACTTATAGACCTTCCATCCTAATCTCGTTCGACGGATGGAACTTCTATTATTCTAATTATGTCATACGTGCAAAGAATAGCAACCATTTGTGGAAGAAAACAAAAGAAATGAGAGTGAAATTACTTACATAAAAGAAGGCAAGGGTTCTAAGGGCCCAGGTAGACTGCTTAAGTGACTAGAAAATGTTGATGATTCCAGAATTAGTTAGGCTTAGTCACAGAAATCCTTACACAGATTTAATGTGGCCAGGGTTCCAGTTAATTCTAACCACACCATTACCAGACCACAAACTACATCCAACCTGATCTATCCCTAACCAAACCCAACCGAGTTCTATCAGAATAACTTGAAATTACAATATTTAAATAGGACGATATGTCATCATATATTATACCATATATTCGTTTCTCAAGCTTTAAAGGTCTCTACAATGAAATGTTTTCCATGCAGTACACCATCCAAAATGTGATAAACAGTCCCATCCACACGTACAACCATAATAGCTCTTTTTCCTTGACCTCTTTCCTTGTGAACATGCACTAAAACCCCACGCTATGTTATGAAGCCCCGATATCTATTCTACACACCGGATAGAAGATGAAAGTTTGATTGGTTTTTATTGAAGTGCTTGGATCTTATGTGTACAGGTTAACCATTTTGGCAACTTGAGCCAAGTGATGTATACACGTGATGCTCATGCAAGAGTCATGTCCCGGTGGACCAGGGTATGACAAGGGGTATCTGAGCTACCTAGTGGGTCGTGTTCCACTGGAATGAGAATGGACCTTGCACAGGTTGCGATCTCATGTCTTGAGTGGGGAGATTGTGCAACCTTGATATATAGTCACACATCAGATAGAAGATGAGAGTTCGATTGGTCTATATTGGAGTGCTTGGGTCTTATGTGTATATCTAGGTTAACCATTTTGACAAGTTGAGCCAAACGATGTGCCCATGATGCTCATGCTTGGGTCCTATCCCAACGATCTCATGGGTTTGGTGCAACAATGGCATCATCATTGCCACTACCCATGGCTGATTGCTTGAAAGTAGAGCAAAAATCAGTAAAGGGGAAGATGAGCTCGAATCATCGCATGCTCGAGTAGAAATTGATGATCTAAGGTTGAAAAAAAAGAGGAAGAGGACGTGCATGATAAGCCCTTGCTCATGGATAATCATTTCCATCTATAAACAACTGAATTTGAAAGTTCAAAATGCAATTAAAATGTTACTTCTACATTCGCGGCTGCTTCATTTTTTTCTCCCATTAATCCAACCTGATTAAACCAACCCAAGTTGTCCCAACATGATGTCCTTTAACCTTTAACCCATACCTACGGTAGAATAACAGAGTTTTCTTGTGTAACGAAGACTGTGTTGGCTTGGTATAGTCATATCCACCCCACTTACCACTCCTGTCATACACATACGAATATAGGAGAAAGATCTATTATTCCTGGGTAAAGGGCGTCTAATGCCACGAGGCTCCCACTTACACATGGTTTGGAGCAGGGACGGGGCTGAATTTTTGCTTATGTGCTTTATAGTCTTCTTTGTCCGATTGTTATTTTATGTTTTATAAAATTTTACAATTGAATTGTTGACTAGCTAGTAAGTAGATGGGGATTTTAACCAAGCGGTCTCAAGTTCAATTCCCTTTAGCCTCATTATGCCTTATTTACAGTTATATTTTCAACTTTTTCTTTATAAATTCTATTAAATGTACCCTAAAAATTATAACTTAAGGTAATTTCGTCACCCCTCAATTGTTTTCTAGTTTAAGGTATTTTTGTCACCCTTCATTCCATGACTCGAACCTGTATCCTCCAGGGTACAAGCAACAAGCCCTATTGTTGAGCTAATACTAACCAAAATCGTTGTCTTACTTGAAAAACTTCATGGTAGGTCATGAACGCCACTTCTATAATCATAAAGAAAGCCTCATGCTATTTATTTTTGTATCACCAAATAGTTGTCTGTATCACCAAATAATTGTTTAGTGATATATGAAGGGCCAACCAAATGGATGATACATTTAACTATAAAATACACCCCTAATAAAATTCACAAGCTTTATCCCGTATAATATGGCGTTGATTAGATCAGATATTTTACATCCCATAAGATCCATATTTGGGGGATAAAACTGTTTTGAATACCAAAGATCTTCTGAATGTAGCAAACCATTTTTTCAGTTACTATGAAGGCCAGTGACATTCTCCTACTTACTTCGTAGTTCGTACATAACTCTGGTGATGTTCACAAAAATCAGCAATCCTTCATTCATTCTAAATATGTACATCAAAATTAACACTGATATATTTATCCAATTAAAGAACTACCTTGTCCTACGGAAACTTGTATTGAACGAGAAAACTAATTAAAATTTTCATATGAATAGATTTAGTTAGCTGTTTATCCAAAAAAAAGTAAATGGGAAGATGAAGAAAATTGTAGAAGAGTATTACCCCCATTACATTAAATTACACACACACACACACACACACACAAACACATGCGTGTGTCCCCAACTTTAATAAGCCAACAAGGACATTTAATGGAAATAAATATTGGGTACAATGATAAAATACAAACATACATATAAGGGCGAAGGTTAGGATTGTACCAAAAAAATTCTCCATCAAATGCCCTCGTTGACTCATTAAAGTTAGGGATTTTGGTAAATAAACTTACCTTTTTTTCTATTTGGGTCCTTTTTAATGGTTTTCATCATTATCCGTGGCAAATTTTGCCACAGTTGGGTCAAAACTTTACAAAAGCCATGAGATAATTGTAGCTAAGTTTCACTAGGCAGCTCAAGTGGTTTAGGGGAAGTGTGGAAAAATTAACCTCTATAACCATGTCGACATTCTTCAATTCTGAATAATCTAGTACACCCGTAAGAAGCGACAATGTCTTCTTCATCTTATCCTGTGACAACGATCCTTTCTTCACTAACCCTTCAATATTTGCTGGCATACAATTGATGAAAATATTTCTTAGAATATATATAGCTGACTTTGAATGAAGTATCAAAGCATAATGAAGAATAATAAATACATAAAAACTAAAGGTAGTTTGTTAAGTAAATATATATTTTTGTGCGCACCCATATAATGTGGTAGAATATGCTTCGCCGAGGATAGATCAAAAACATGAAAACATCAAGATATTTGGAATCTTCTGTGAGAATACTCACCTTCTACTGATTTGAGTCCCTTCTGCATATATGCAGAATCAATTTCCTTGAGAATGACATGTGCACCACTTAGAATAAGGGCAGTGGCTATGCCAGAGCCCATCAAACCACCCCCAATAACAGCAACATTTTTAATGGACCTTGGTTTGAGCCCAACATCAGTAACACCGGGTACCTGTCAAAAAGGAAACATACAAGAGAAGCAGGATAATTGTAGTGAGTTAATTTTTTAAGGTGGAGGCCACAAAGTGCCGAATTCCTCAAAGGTAGAGTAAATAATACTCTGGTAATAGAAGAGAAAAATAGAAAAAATAATATGAAAAAGAAAAAACCTAAAGTAGGAATTTACAACCATTGCACAATCAACAGGCAATATCTCATCTAAATAAATTGAATTGTGCATATATCACGTGATTAGGCCAAGTTCCGGTAGAAGATTGCTATCACAGGAAGCTCTTAAGGTAATAATGCGCTAAATTTTTTAATTTTGAACATTACCTATGTGACTAAGTTGTGTTTCACCTTTTAACAGAAGTGAGTTAAAATCAATGTTCTTAAAGGCAAAGTGATCAGATATGTACTGATTGCACTCACAATAGAATAACCAAGCTAGTCCATAATTATAAGATGTCTGCATTATGCTTCCCTCAAGAGAAAAGGGGAACATAGCAACATGACGAGGAGAATATTCAGTGCTTAGGACTTAAAATAGAATGAGCTTGAAGAAGGTTTTAAGAGAGCATTTAAGAAAATATGTTGTCCCCTGAGAAAGGAGTATAAAGTAATTTGGACAAATTGTTCTAGTTGCTGCGTACTGACTGTACATACGTGGCAAAAATAGCAACATCACACTGCATCGTTGTACACACCATCAAGCCACGAAAGATCAAAATGTTTCAGTTTGAACAACACAACCTATCTTTTTCTTGAATGAGTCTTCGACTCCTTTTTACACTAATCCCAGTTTGAGTCAATTCACATCAATCAGAAGCAAGGATGATCTAATAACAGATAAAATAACTTCAACTCAATTTTCAGAACTTTCTCAAAAAACTTATGGGTATTGAGTTCAAAATTGAATAATTGAACTTTTTTGCTTCTGCTAAATTTATATATAATTAAATACTTCATAGTCAGTATTGATAAATATTGGATAATTAAAAAAAAAAGATTTTAGAGATTTTGGTATTTCAAACCGATGAATGAAATTTTCCACACATCCCTTCTTCTTAGCAATAGATGTAAGAAAACATATTATTCAATAAAATCCGAAAGAAAACAACCATTGAAAAAGACTTCTCTAAAGTTAGTAAGATTCTAAATATAAAATTGTTAAACGAAAGGAGAATCCCTCAAGGTTCCTTGGAACGTAAAAACCCCTCTTACCCCCCCCCCCCCAACACACACACACACCCCAAAAAAAAACACTCTCTCTACCTGTCACTCTCATTCAATTGGCGAGCTGACAATGTCCTTGTTACAGTCATACAGGATTACAGAAAGGATTTAGAGTCAGAAGTATAAAGTTGACGTTCCTAGGTATTTCGTGCGATATCTGTCATCCAGGTTAAGCAACAAAGCCTGCATACAGAATTCCAGTGTGGTCCTAAACTTTTATGGATTCAAACACAACTTATCCCATTGGAGTTGACATGACAAACTAAATGAGTCAGGTAATATTATGTATAATAACTGCTTGACTATTGCATCGAAGTGAAATAATTAGGCATTTGTCTTTACTGTTTACTCGATATAGATATCACACATCCAATTAACGTGTCTAGATAAATCTGGAACTGTGATAGCAGTGCATTACCAATTGAGGACCTGAAGTGTCATTGGAGTGTCCTAAAGTATTTGTATCCCTTACAATCAACAAATTTGGAAGTTGAAGTGTCCAGGTAGAGCAATCCTTACCTTAAACATCCCTCCCCCACCCCTCCCCTCCTCTTCCCCTCTCCTAAGCCCCTCCCCTGTGAGAAGCAAAGTTGGCTAGCTGCTAATGGTGGTCGATCTAGACCAGATCCATAGTGAAGCTCAACCACAGAATTGGTAAAGCTCAACCATGGCCTGCCATCGATCCAATAGCTCCTTACTAAAGGAGAGGGGATGGGCAGAACCTGACTTAATTATCCCTTGTACCCTACGTCATCCCTTGTACCCTTAGTTAATTCCTTGATTGCACCTGGTATACTTTTCATCCAAAATGCAAAGCTGAGGAATGCCAAATTTCTAAAAAAATCCTTCAATCTATAAGCAAATTGGACATCTCGCAACCACAACTTTCACAATAATATAAACTTAAGAATCCAGGATATGTGACGGCAAATCACAATGTTTAAAATTTTCCATGAAACTAATCACCATTAAAATAAAGCAATTGAGTATGAGCAAGGGGTAAGGAATTTAAAATAGAACTTCAATCAAATGGCACAAAAGAAAAGCAAGAAATATGTAAAATTCATGTGTCATTGGGTAAACACAGTTCATGGAAAAGGAGTTACACAATCAAGAAAACAAAAATACCTTTGAAGTGGCACGCTGGGAAAAAAATGCATGGACGAGGCCTCTTGAAGTGTTTGATAGCACTAACTCCTTAAAAACTTTCGCTTCCTGGATTCGACAAATCTACATTTAGTATCCTTAAAAACTTTCGCTTCTTGGCATTCTAGGAATGGATCTGTTTGCATTGTCAAAAAATACTATAGCCTATTATGATGAAAAATTACATCAATGGAGTTCGTAGACTTAGCAAGCAGGCCTTCAATTGTAACAGGATCAGAAAACTATTTTTATCTTTTCATATTTTAGTGGGTTAAATCATCTTTTCTGATTGTCTATATGACATAGTATATGAAGCACTGATGTAACTATAATAGTTATTTTTTACAGAACAACCGAATTAGTCGTCAAATACAGAAATAAGAAAAAGTACCTAATCATTTATCAGCCTTCAGTTAAGAATAAGAACCAAACCAATCTTTCAGATTCGATAGACCAAACACTAGGAGGTGACAATTAGAATCATTAAATTTAGGAAATAAGAGCAACAAAGATCAAAATCACACTTACTTTGAGTACACCAGCATATCCTCCAAAGACAATTCCCTCCTCAATGGCATCAAGGCACACCTGGTGCTGTGGCATATGTGGATTAGTCTTCTTAACTTGCAGCCTGGCAGCTTTCAAAATTTCACGTGCTTCAGAGAGTGAAGCAAGTTTATCTGTCCGATGGAGAGAGCTAATCCAAGGTTTACGCCTCTCAGCAATATCCAATGCCCAAAGTCTTGAAACTCTTATCAACTCCTCAGGAGAAGTAATGGCATCAATAAGGCCATAATTGTTCCCTTCTTTGGCCCTGATTGACTTTGAGAGCTGCAGCAAAATTACGCGTCAGGTTGGATCAATGATATTCTTAACGAAAAATAGGTATCTTCATACTCCCAACAAAAAATAGTATATACAAATTGTACTTTGCTTTTTTACAACTTTCAAAATAAATCTATTGTGCATGAAGTACAAAAGGAGAATTAAAATCAGAACTATGCAACACTTGGGGAGGCATCTCTGTTTTTCCAAACAAAAAGGGCAGTCAATAATCTGTTGTCCTATAAGGGTATAGCTAGGAATGATATGAAGAGGAGTGAATATGGGCCAACAACCAGTTTTTCTGTCCAAACCAAAATGAGATGCTATGGAAGCATTTTCAGCAGAATAAAAAAAATAGAAAGGAAATAAAGATTAATCACCATTTTATTGAAATAACAAACTCGAATAAAAAAATACAAGGTTGGGATATTGGTAAGGTTCAGAATAGGTAAGTTACAAGTTCAAGATGTCAAGGCTATTAATTGCTTGCATCCACCAAAATAGAAGATCCGTAGAAACTGCTTGGAACTGAGAGGGAACACTTACCAGCATCATTTCTAAAGCCTTTGGCAGCCCTACAAGCCTTGGCAGACGCTGGGTGCCTGTACACATCAGGATACTAGTATGAATATGTTCAAAATCAAGCGGGGTCTAATATGGTAACCTCCGAGGAAACCAATTCACAGGTAAATGAAATTAAGTCTACCTCCAAAGCCAGGAATAACTCCAAGGGTCAATTCAGGCAATCCAAGTAGAGCTTCTGGAGTTGATATTCGAGCATGGCAACCCTGATAGTAAGCAAAGATTCACAAGCAAGTATGCATTTTAAGAAAGACAATAATAAAGCAAATTTTATACCATAAACGACTAAAAGCAACACAAAAGCTAACCATTGTCAATTCTAAGCCGCCACCAAGAGCAAGTCCTTGGATGGCTGCTACTGAAGGTTTTCTGGCATCTAAAATAAAGAAACACACAACAGGTACATACAAATGAGTAAGAAAGCTTTGAGGTCAAATAAATATTATATTTTTAGCATGGCAAAAGAATCAAAGATATGCATTAGAAGTAACATGATTATTATGCAAACACTGGCAGTGTTAAGACCTTCTATTATGTTCACCACTAGTTCAACAGAGACATCTGGTAGAAGTGATAGATCACCTGTGAGAAAAACAACACATAATAGGATCATTTTATGTTTAGAATGGACCAAAACAGTATTAATTGCATGTATATTTTCCCGAGATTCAATACCACTCTTGTGAACCTCCACAAAAACATTGATATCAAAACCACCAGAAAATTTTCCCCCAGCACCTAGTAAAGGAGAGAAAAAAAAATAAAACCTCGTCATTACAATATAAACTAGCTATCATTATAGGATGCCCAATAAGATAAACAGAAACAGAATCTAAGATCACCAGAATTATCGTAATGTCGATCATATATTGCTGCAAACTTATTATAATACCATACCAAACATCTTCACTAATTATATAGAATAGAAAGAACTAAGAAAAAAGTTCCATTCTCAACAGACCTAGGAAATAAGGCACTTGAATGAGCACAAACCGAACAGGAAGGTAGATAAGCTGTTGTCTCATGACTATCTAGTAAGATATGTAATATATTTTTAATTCAATTACCAACAAAACATTCACAAGTTAATACTAGCAATGGTAAGCAAAATGTTTTGCGATGACTATTGGATGTGGGCCATCAAAAATGACCCACCGATTACACTTGCCAATAATGGCATAGAAATTGAGGTGGAAGGTGTATGTTGCCATCCTTAATTAATATTCTTATTAGCCTAACTTCAGCATCGAAGGGATTCCATCGTAAAATAACGCAGCTGAATGTTGTTTTCATGTATTAAGGTCCACCACAGCTTCAACCAAAGGAAGTGAAGACTAGTCGGTTCAGTCTGTTCAAAGGTCCGAAACATTATCATTTTGCAAATATAGCACAATCTAAAATTTTCCTATTACTAAGCATAGTTTTGCTCCCTTGCTACTGACACCCTACGAAGCACAGGCACTCAAAAGTTGGTTTTGTGTCATGTTGTGTCGGTCGAGATAGGTAAATACACTTTGACATGCCAAAATATGTCCTTGTCACTGTGCCCACATTTTTGGCGTGTCATATTAACCTTATACACATAGCTGTCATCAATCTTATGCAATATGCATGCAATCAAATGACAGGAGCTAAACACCATCGGATAAGAAACAATTTTTAACAGAGAATTACAATGTCAAGGAATATGGTTTCTCATGAACACATATATTGGATAACTAATTTCCAATAGAGTATTTTTAGTAAATGTCTCATTTAACAAATTGTAAGTTTGTAACCCATAGATAGGTCATGGCACCGAAGGGGTTTTAAGCAGAAGTAATAGGAATTATACATTTGGTGCTCTGAACCGGGTTCCTTCTACGTCTTCTAGATCACAGTTGTGAAACCTCCTACAAACGAGGATACTCTTTGGTTCACCCCACAACAGATATCCCACAAGGAGAAGGAGAAGAAGAGGAGAATAGCTTGGGAGGAGGAGTAAAATATATTATAGAGATTAGCTCTCCATATGAGAGCATCCCCGATATATATAAGCAACTAGAAAAAACCTACAAGTCCACCCCATTTGGACGTACTTACCATAATGACCCTGCGACATCTGGCCACATGGTCAACCGGACAAGTCTAGACCACTGTTCTAAAAGGCGTCCGCCTAGGCGGCGCCTAGGCGCTAGGCGGTTGGTGTCCGTACGATGCCCGCCTAGGCGCCCGACTATGCATATTATGGGGTTTTATGAACTTTTTATGCAATTTTTATTAGGTTTTTTAATATATATTTTTATATTTTTTGAACCGCCTACATCTAGGCAACCGCCTAGATAGCCGCCTAGACGGACTAGGCGCTAGGCGGCAGGTGCCCGCCCGCCTAGCATCTAGCGCTTTTCACAACCTTCTAGACCGAACCAGACCCGACCATGTTTGGGTCATTGCCAACATACTCACAGTCGTACATAGTGGGTGCAC
This sequence comes from Iris macrosiphon, assembly GCA_036927795.1. NCBI lineage: Eukaryota > Viridiplantae > Streptophyta > Magnoliopsida > Asparagales > Iridaceae > Iris > Iris macrosiphon. Next base: position 173,925,761 of record JAYESA010000011.1, on the reverse strand, counting down.
TCATCCTTTCTCTCGTCTCAAAATGAATGTCTTTGAAGGGCATGAAATAATAACCAAGTGCGTATACTTTGAACCAAATCTCGCATACTCAAAAGTTAAAAAGTTTTGGAAAATCCTTCGTTTCTAGAAGGGTTTGACTCTCGTATAGAGTCATCAACATGTTCAAATATAACTAAAATACAACTTTTTCATCTTTTGCATTAAAAATTCAGCTCAAGTTTCAAGACAATATAGAAGCACGATTCTCAGTCCAACAGAAGCAGGTGGATGCCCTGCAACAGATCGTTCAGACTTTGGCTTCCAACCATTCCGCTGCAACAGCAACGACTCCAGTGGAACAGCCCGTGCTTGAAGTCGAGACGCCGCAAATTCCAAGGGCGAGGGACGTGACTGCCTTCGACTTTGGCCACTTCAAGAAAGTCTGCAACACCCCATTCAACGGGACTGAGGACCCAGTCGTAGCTCTAGATTGGTTGGCCGAACACAAATACGCTAAGGACTATGCCGAAGATTTTTAACTTTGAAGTTTAAAGTTGCACTAGTATTGTACTTCACCAGGCAAACATGTTGAATAGGCTCTCCAGCAACAAGATATAAGCTACTAGATACGACAGGGAAACTTAAAGCCACATGTACCATTTCCAACGTACCAGTTTAAGGTTCGTCATTTGGATAAAGGGTCCATGCAAAAGCTAGCCTAGGTATAGGCCTATTGCCACAACACCACATGCATGTTATAACCATCACAACAAATATACAAAAAAAAATTGCTAATTTTGGCACATTTCACAATTCGGCACATGCAAAATAGGGTTAGTAATCGACCCAGCCCAACTCGATAGGCCCAATCCATCTACCAGTGTCCGCCGCATCTCAAAAAAACCATAAAGAACAATCAAAATAAAATTTCTTAGTCCATGTTAGAACATTTTTAGTACGCATATACAGAGAAAAAAATGAAACAAAACCCTTAACAAATTACTTAAATGGGCCCAACTAAACATTATCATCTAATAATACATTAATGGGGCCACAAACTAACAAATGCCTTACTAAATCGATTTTTAGACATAATATTCAAATCGTAATTTTTTTAAATACACTGAATCTGGGTTAATAGAGACATCCCCTTATCCAAATTTGTAATCCGCCCACCAAAAATTAGGTTAGGATTCAGGACTTTAATGGACCCCTATATTGGGGTCGCGGTTATAGTTTGTCCAAATATCCAATAGATCGAGCCTTATGCTTGATAAACAACCCACAAGGCCCAACCCGAACCCCAGGAAGGTCGGAGCTCATCCAGATTAGCCGATCGTCGGATCCCCGCGTGGGATTCGACCGGGCAATATCGCCATTGTCCTTGCCACCAGGACCCGTTCAAACCTCAACTTGGAGTCGAATTTTGCCATCACCCTCTTCTGGACCCCCTCATGGGCCGGGATCCCATCTGACGTCGTTAAAGACCCACAATACGGTGAATTTGGGTTAGTAGAGACATCATTTTATCAAATTTTCAATTCCCACCACACAAAATAAGGTCAAGGATCATGACTTTAATGGACCCTTGTAGACGGCACACACTTATAGTTTGTCCAAATACCCAATAGATCGGACATAACGCTTCACAAGATCCACATGGCCCACCAGAGCCCCACGAATGATCAAAATTTCATCCGCGCTAGCCGATCGTCTTCGGCTGGGGATGTTGTCATTGTCCTTGCCATCAGGACCCGCCCAAAACCGTACTTGGGGTCGAGTCTGGACACCACTCTTCTGGACCCTCATTGGCCGGGATCCCATCTGTCGTCGCCAAAGACCCGTTAGGGCGCGAGTTTGTACAACGACACTACCCCACCCCTATCGAGATCAGGTCCGCTCGACGACAACACCTGTGCCCCCCGGAGGGGTCGAGGTTGTTGTCGATATCGGTCAAGTACCCTGGTGAGGGTCAGTCGAGTCCCTTAGCGAGAGTCAGACACTGCTGGTGCGCGGCTCACGGACCCTCGATGGGTCGGAGTCGCTTTCTCCTCGACCAGAGCAGCACAGTCCCCTTTGTTGGGTCAGGGTCCCTCAATTGTGCCGCCTCCGCCGACCGGTAGGTGCACGCTGTGTGGGCGAGGCTTGTAAGCATCCTTTGAACCCCCATTAGGGTTCAATCGGCCAACTTGGTATGCTCGCGGTCGAGATTGGGTCCCATGTGAACCGGCGATTATTAATTCATGTGATTCAATATTTCGACAAGCTGATTAGGAAATGATAACCAATATGTTCTTGGTGTCACAAATATAACCAAAGATTCAAAAAAAATACAAGATCTAATATTACAATAAAATTAAGGCATTAGTATTACATCGATCACAACAAGGATCCACGAGCAACCCCCATGGACCACTTGGCACACACAAAAAATTTAAACGCAAATATGTATATGAACATACCGGCACGGATCAATCATAACGTAACAAAAGACCTTAAAACATCATGAAATATTTATAGATAAAAAACATGGAATAGTAACTTTTTAGGCGCACTCGCCATACTGACCCTGCCCCCATCTGTGCCGGCCACATGGTGAAGCGGACCCGGTCTAGAACGGACTAGACCGATCCAGTTCAAGTCATTGCAACACAAATCATTATGATTTTTTAAAGCTCTAATTCATCCAATTGTACAAAGGAACAATTCTTAATACGATAAAGAGAGTTCAAATTCAGTATAAGCACAAGCTCACCGGTCAAGACAATGGCTTTGACGTCGCTTCTATTCATCGCTTCCGTGTACTTCTCCTTCAAGCCAGCGATGACTGCACCGAAAATCAAATCGGAAAGAAAAAAAAAATATTCCGATCAAAGTCAAATAAATTCTAATAGAAATTGAAGGGATTGCAATTATAATTGGGGGAGTTAGGGATTCACTTGTTGGAGCCAGCGCGTTGACAGGGGGGGTGGAGATGGTGATGAGCGCTACCCCGTCGCTGCCCACCTCGAGCGAGACCCAGACCTTAGCCATGGCGAATTAGGGTTTCGATCTCGGAGAAAAATAGGGTTTGTTGAGAGGGATCACTACTGATCAAGATAGAGGGAGGGGAGAGGGGATGAAGAAAAGGAAACTTTCTATTCGTACATCGAACGGGAGTGAGTGGGTACAGAGGAAGGATTTATTACGGAAAATAAATGTTAAATTCACTCTTTTTTTTACGTGCACTCCTTCGGGTTTTGGACGTTGGATTTCGAAATAGAATCCGATAAGACGTTGGGAAATGTGAATTAAGTAAGGTCGGGCTAATTAGCGTTCAGATCCTATATTTTACAGAAATTTTAATGTACGATAATAAAATATAATTAAATTATCTATAAGATAACAAATTTGAGAAATTACAAATAAACTAATGTACCGCCAATGCTATTACCGTTATGGGTGCATGCACTTATACCACCAGTAGCAATAGCAAGATGCGCACGAAAACGTCACTCATAGCGTTTAGACAAATTTTCATATACAACAATAAAATATAATTAAATTATCTATAAGATAACAAGCTTGACGAATTACAAAGAAAATAATGTATCGACAATGCTATTAGCTTATAAGTGCATGCACTCATACTGTCAGAAACAATAGCAAGATGCGCATGAAAAACCACTAACATGGGCGATATGGATGCAGCTTAAATTTTTTTAATACATTCATTCATGTTGCCCACCAGTAGCTTTGACGACATAGATGCGAATTTTTTTTATAAGTTTATATTACGTCATTAACAGTGTGATATAGCGTCATGAATTACAAAATATTTAACTAAAGACACAAATGTGTACCTACAAATAAAGCACAATTTGAACATGCAAATGCATGCACTAAACAAATAAGAAAGTGCAGAAAGCACACTTTGAGCATGCAAATGCATGCACTGAACAAATGCATATGCATGCACAAAGCAAATGCATGCATGCAATACGCCATTAGCAATGGTGTGAGAGTGGATTTATATATTTTTTATTTTTTATTTTTTGCCAAACTACCACTTTTAATGGCGGTATAAGTGTATTTCAAAGAAGAAGAAAAATTGTAACGCACTAAAACCGCAATTGCTATTGGCGGTATTAGTGACATTGGTGATATATTATTTTATTTATAATTCTTCAAACTTGTTATCTTATAGATAATTCAAATTTATTTTATTATCCTATATGAAATTTATTTATATTGGTTTAGAGTTTAAGCCATAACATGTCTACTGAAAAGTTTGGAGCATGATTTTTTTTCTATTATATTATGAACATGAGTACAAGGGCATTAACCAACACAAAACTAGAAAGGATGGCACACTGGAAGGAAAAAAAATCATAGTCGAAACTTTCTAGTTGGATATGTCATGGCTTAAACTCTAAGCTGTTATAAAATCTAGGGTCTAAACACTAATTAGCCCAATTAAGGTCTTTTATTATATTTTGTGCTAACTCATACATGCTCAATTAAAATTGTGCAGTATTATTTGGCCAAGATATACGGTCAAATGGGTCCGACTTAAACCGAATAAGACACATAGGTCTCGTCCCCTAAAGCTTGCACTCTATTTTTTAAATGGGTAGAATCTAGCTTCATATAAATGAAGTTTGATAAGTATATACTAGATCTTGAAAATGGTAAGAATCTATGTTATCTATGTTCATATAATGTTGTTTGACAATCATACTAAATCCCGATGTAAACTTTTAATTGTATGCTAGTAGTTGTGGTGCACGTGTTACGTGTGCAGTTTTCAGTAAAAGAAGAACAAGGACACACATAGACAGAGATGATTACGACGTTTTAGATTAGTATGAAAGTTTGAGTTAGTAGACAAATAAATAATTTTTTATCCATAAATAATATTTTTTTTTAGACAAAAAAGTAAAAATAAATAAATAAATAAAAATAAAAATAAAAAGGAATGGCTATGATATTTGGATAAAAAAAATTCATAAGTAGATAATTATTATCAGAATAGTTGTTTCATGTGTTTGGTTAAGTAGAATTAACCTCGATGGACAGATAAATTACGGTATTTTTTTATATAATTTTTTAACAATTTTTTTTTAGGACTAGTAAAAAAAAATATTTAGAATTGTAGACTATCAAAATTTTAACAGTCCATTGAATTGCATACTTTATTTAGGACTGTTAATTTTAACAGTTTATATATTGGAAGGACTGTGGAATGCTAAATATATTTTTGAATTAGTCCTTACTAATTTTTTGAATAAAAAACTTATAAAAAATAATTTTTGACCAGTCCCGATCATCTTCTATGTTGTCTTCATGAATGGTCTTATTATATTGTTTTAACAAAATGTTATGATAACCACCACCCTCCTTTTTTCACACTTAGAATTAATAAATGTTATAATTAAGAAGCAGTTGCTTTTCCTGACACTTGTACATGTCAACCACCGTTGACCCATGACTCACACATACAGGGAGAAACATCGTGGATATTTCGGCCAAATTACATCCCAAGTGTCCATGGAGGACACAACACGGCACCTTGTAAATCTGTCGGTAGTCACAAACGTAGCCAAACTAAAATTGTTCAGTTATCAAATAATGACAGCCGAATTAAACTAACAAATTGGTCGGTTCGATTCGACTCGATCGATTTTGTATTTGAACACAATAAATTTAAAATCAGCAAAAACTTAAATGTTTTGAGCAATCTTTGACACATGTTTGTTAATAACTCGTTTCTACCATTCCATCTCCAACAAATATAATAGTTCATTTTCATCATTCTATTTCAATAAAATAAAAAAGTCTAAAAATAGCAAACAACGAAACAAAATAATTAAAATACATAAGATCCACCGTTTGATCGGTTTGATTTCATCGATTTTTGATATTATCAATCCATGGACCAAATTAAACTTCTCGGTTATTAAGAAAACTCAATCAACCCAACTCAAACAGTGCATCAGCTCAATTAAAAATCAATCGATTCGATTTGGACCGGATCAGTTTGGTTGATTCGGCCAACTTTGTTACCGATATTTGTTACCGATATTCCTGTTCAAATTGATTCATATAACTTAGTATTAGTAACAAAGTGGATTCTCGAGACAGCGGTGTTAAATAGCATGTGCTCAGACCTAATTGTAGCTACATGATTCACAACAGTGGTTTTAAATAGCATGTGCTCAGTACTAATTTTCTACTTGACATGCTTAGGTTAGTTTGGTTGTCAGAAGGAAAATCAATTATTTCATGTTGATAGAAAATTAGAATTTATGTTAGTTTTTTCTCTCTCGTGTTCAGTAAAATAAAAAAAAGAATTCAAAAAAGATTATTTGATTTTTCTTTCATATTTGATTTCTACAGAAATTTTTTTTTTTCAATATTTCAATAATATTTTTGTATTTTAAAATAAAAATAGCATCATAAAAATTAAAAAATAATCAGTAAAATAGTAAATAACACATTTGAGTATTACTCTTTTTGTCCTAAATTTTTATAATAAATGCTGTAAAAGAAGAAAGAAAAATCATTCCCATAGCTTAGGAACATCTTCCTCCTATCTTTCTTTATATGAGAAAAATAGTTTCGTTCTCAAACAAAATAAATAAATAACTCCCATTTTCTGATTCCTTAAATCAGTGAATCAAACATGGGCACCAATTTTAAATGACCTTGTTCTCGGAAGCACCGCACATTTCCATGACAAGTGGGCCATGGCAATATACGGTTGAGGAAACTTGGGACACTTCAAAATCCGTGAGTCTAACATTGCGTGAAGCAAAGGAGAGGCTGCCAAACAAAAAATGTGCTGCTAGAGATTGACGTGGATATAATACTTATCCTTTTCGAATATTATATAAAAAAGGAAAATTTCGAATATTATAGAAAAAAAAAATATATATATCTACAGTCAGCCGAAGTTAACCGTTAGGATGAGACCAAAATTCTCTTTTGGACAATATAAAAATCTAAACGTAAATTGTCAATATTATGCGAGACCCTATAACTAAATAGTCCCAAAAAGTTCCTTAGAATCTAACAGAAATTAAATATAAAGGACTATTTATATCCATTAAAAGCGACTAACGAGAAGGAAAAAAAAAATATGGTTGCATCAGAAGATGGATCAACATGTTTAGCTTTATACAGTAATGGAGTAAATTCCATCATAAGCTTACAGAAGTTGCAAAGGAGCACGTCACAGAATACACAAAGGTTTGCATAAGTCACGATCAGCCGTTGGCAACTGCTGATTCAATACATAGCAGATGTTGAACTTGAACAGAACAAATTTCGGCGCTAGCTCACCCTTTCTTCGGCATGGCAGCAAGTCTTGTGTACATCCTCGCCATCGACCGGTATCCCCTGACATCGCCAGATCGCAGAAGATTGCCTGCATAAATTATATAATTTTTTGTTTTGTTTAAATGTTACGTACGCGCATAAGAAACGGAAAACATAAATTACCCAAATCTTCACATAAACGGGTAAAGTGAAAAAAAAGGCTCGAAAGATTTACATTTGTAGCAAAAACAGACTCAATAATTTTTTTGATCAATTAAACCCTCGTATTTTGGGTTGTTTGATCAAATCAACCCCTCCGTCTACTAGTCATTACAATTTGAACCTTATAGTCAAATTTTGACTGAAAAAATGTTTGAAATGTCCAAAATAATTATGCAGATAACCATACAACGGGTTTTTAAACTCTCTTTTTTATGCACCCCAACCCACACACACACAGACAAACACCAGTTTTCCCTTCCTCATAATCTTCTTCTTTGCAGCATAGGGACTTGGTAAGTGTTGTACTTTTATATGATCTGGATTCATGCCACGACAGAAATTTCATTCTTGAAATTTTCATCAAAACAAAGCATACAAGCTTACTAAGGATTATTTTGTTAGGACTTCAGTGTTGCTATTGATACCGAAATCTGACAATGTTTCGTGTAGTGACAGCTTATTGGTGCAACCTGGAGATGCTCGTCTAAGAGAGATTTGCGCTTGTCCTTGCGTCTTAGTCTGTTGTCGCTCGTCCAGTCTATTCTAGTAATGTTTCTAATGACCCAGTTCAGTTCTGGTCTTCTAGAGGGCTCCGAAAACAAAATCAGGAAAAAAAGAGACCTAAAATAACGAAGATGCAAGAAACTAAAACTACCTACCAAGGAAAAGTTTAATTCAAGGTAGTCAAAGGCGCACTCGAGGCACAAAAGGTCCATATCGTCCGAGGCACAAGGCGCAGTTAAGACGCGCGTCCAAGCGAAACGAGACGCAAATATAAAAAATAATAAAAATATACATAGATAGATAAATAAATTAGTAATATAAAAAATAAACCAAATAACATATTAAAACCAATAAAATATGTTAAAACATAACCAAGTGAACTAGTAGAACAACAGTAGCAGTCAACAGAACTAATAAGAGTGTATTATCCAACCATGCTTTTAGTAAATTTTAGTTTTTCTAGTTCGACTGTAACCAACTACTTGTATGAGGTAAAGATTATCTCCATGCCTCAAAGTTTTTTGTATAAATTAAAAAAATCATAAGGAACGCCTTTTCTTGGTTGCGTCTTGCAGAAATGCGCGTCTTGAATGTGCCTGGAGAAATGCGCCTTGCCTAGTGAGGTGTGAGGCGCAACTGCCGCGCCGTACCACGGACTTTAATCACAACTAGGAACTTACTACACGTGGACCTCCACTTAACAAATTTAATTGCCTATAGATTAGAATCTTAAAACAGTAAATCCTGACAAATGAAAAATTAATAAATTAACCGAGGAAGATCCAAAGTAAGAGACCAAGAGAATCAGATGGAAAATCAAGATGAAAAAGAATTGAGCAATAGGTAAGTCCCGAGGAAGACAAGATAGCAGGAATAATCGGACAAACCTAGAGAAGGTCCAATAAATTGTAGCTGCCATCACCAGAATACAGTCCGAAAGATGAAGTTGGAGAGAACTTGGATTGGAAATGAGAGTGATTGGATGCCAGTTAAACATACTAGGGTTTGCAGGGGAGGAGAGAGTGAGAGATCCTCTTTTCTTTCCTTTTTCAGTTTCCCTATTCTCTCCATCATTGTGGGAATGGGTATAGGCCACTTATATACCCTTCAAACAGAGCATGACATCTTTCCACTTGACAATCTTAAGAGGTCTTCAAGTTGTACTTCCCAAATACTGTGAAGGCGACATTCAAAGCAAGCTAAATTGTTAACAGCCAATAGCTAGGTTGCATGGAGACTCCAAAAAGTGCAGTGGATGTCAGATACGTGTCAACATGCCGACGCACCTAGTTCGATGTTGTTTACATGTTGCTGTGTACATAATTTTTCGTTTTCATGTCCTTGCAACACAGGTACTAGTTATGAGCTGACAACTTTATTAGAGTCCACTTTGGTAGTCTTTCTCTTTGATTCATTAGCTCGATGAGAGCCACTCATCCAGTTAGAACAAACTCTACTACTGAAATCAAATGCCACTTGTTTACCCCTGTATTTATCATCACGAAAACATTGGATCATAGTAGGGAACTGAGAGCTTTGATTGACTTGCTTCAATTACTATGACTAAAATGTTGGCTGCATGTATTAATTGTTTGACTGAAATTAGTGGAGTATCTAAGGAACAATGTATGGGAGTTGCTCATCAGCTAGATTTTGATGATTTTTTGTATTTGCATATGCAAATTGCACCCATGCATGAAGCTAAACTGACTGACCTGAATCACAATTGAGAGGGCTGTCAGGCTCTGGATGTGCCATCAGAGCAATTATAGCTCTGCAAACAGACTGGAGGGTCCATGCAGGGCTCCAAGCATTCTTCAATATATCAAGGCAGATCTCCCCCGTCTGTATAAAACAGAAGAATTAGGTCTACAGATTTACGGGAAGCAGGCAGGGACATCTAATTCCAGATAATCATTATATTTAAAAATTGAGTGTGGCAACAACTGTCTTTTAATGGCCAGAATTTACCACTTAAAGTTGCAACTTCCAAGGAACAAAAATGAGTATGAATCAAAGCCAAACAAGTTTTTAAATCACATGAATATAGCACGAAAGAGCTTGGTAACAAGCCGAACATACAAGGGCATCAACCTTGGCAAACATGCAAGAGCGCCAATATTTTGCGATCCATCTCTACTCTTTCCTTTTTAGCCTCAAGCCAGCATTTGCCAATACACTCATCTTATCAAATTTTCATTTCTCAGATCAAATCGAAATACTAAAATATTAAGAATGGAAGGAAAACAACAAGTCGAGGAATACTGAAGAAAAATTATGAAGTAGCCTAAGGGAGTATGTGGATGCACCATACTAGAACTTTCAATCATATAAGACTAGAAATTTATAAGTCAGAAAAATACACAGTTATTCAAAGATCATATAGATCTTGTAATTGCTACCATAAACGTACTAAAATAGGAATACAAAGGTATGCCTACCAAAACATCCTTCTAACTGAACTGTTCATCCCAATGGATGAAGGGTTTCTACTCTACCTGGGAGGTTTTATACAAGTCCAAGAGATGAGAAGACCTTGGGACTTGAGACTTCGTTGTTAGATATTTATGTGAGGGATCAGAGAACTGGTTTGCTACCAACATGGATCAGGGCTAAATGGCCATAATTGATGTTTTACACAGCCTCATTACTTCACAGGTTTAATTACTAAGAAAATAGGAAGTATACTTTGGTAGTTATAAGTTACAATTTTAGAAAACAAAAAGTATGCAGAAAGAGTTGATAAAACAGATTGTCTGACCCAACCTGACCACAAACTCAACTCACCACCAGCTCGCCCATTGAAGGCTCAGTCTGGGTTTGGTCTGGTGATGTCAAATTTGAGATTGGGTTGGAACTCAAGTCAATGGCCGACGCAGGAACTTTTTTCCAAGGGGAGCGAAACTACATTAACTTACAATTGAAGGGTAAAATCTAAAGAAAAGAAAATAATTATAAAGCAATCACAATGAAGCTAGTGAGTATCAAACTCAAAACCTATTGCTTATAACATCATCAATTTACCAACCGGACTACCATTTGGTTGCTGAATTTGAATAGAAAATGAAGCAATAAAATAACAGGTCAAACAAAGACTGTATGGAAGGAAACATAAAACTCAAGGGGAGTGACTGCCCACTCTCGACCAATGGTGAGTCCACCCTGGACTCAGTAGAGTTCGGATTTTGGCTTTTGGATATGATCCTAAGACTCCTAAATGCATATTAATACAAGAGACGAAAGTACACTTAATAGTCAACACTTATTGCTCCATGCATGCCCATATTTTTGAGTTCACGTTATTTGCATCCGGAAGATTAAATCATGCAAACAGCCCACGATTATCGATCAGATTGAACAAAGCACTTAGGATAACGGCAAAAAAATTCTGTAAAAGATATCCAGATATTTTAGTACAACACACTACAACTAAGCAATTTTCCCACCAATATTTCATCTTTTGATAAATCATCGTGGCTTTGGAGGTGATTAGAGCTGAAGTAAACATCTCTGTAGTAAATAAAATACAAAATGGATAAACAATGTTAATCACCTTAAAATGAACATTCGGATGGAAAATTTTGGTCAAGAATCGTGCTTGTGGAGGTTGTAATGGGTAATGCTCTGGAATAGCAAAAGCAAGTTGAAATAAGCCACCTTCATATGGAGTTTCTGAAGGTCCCTAATTCACAAAAAGAAAAATATCAAGCACCACATAATTGCACTGGTAACTACTTATCTGAACAAGATCTATCAACCTGAAAATCCTAGAATACCTTTATAAGAGCAGTCCACTTGAATATGTTTGAATCATCACACACTAACTGAATATCTTGATCTACTGCCTTCTCCCTTTGCACTTCTTTGTACTCCTTGAAAAGCCTTGCCCTTGATGCCTGTTGATAGTCATTGTCATTTTCTACAATTGGATAGCAAAAGCACATAATGATTCTACGAAAGCCTCCAATATATTCCAGACTTTGATGAATCTATAAAGAAGCAAGCTAGAAATTCTAGGATTGAGAAAAGAAAACTACAATGAGGTTAGAAAATGAAGATGGCAATCCAAACAGTGGCAATATCATAATGTAGATATCCAAAAAGATCATATATGTGCCATTCACAAATTCTCAAAAGGAATGTGTCTATAACAACTATAAATCATCTCTCTATATATTTGAAGCTAGCTAAATATAGTAACTTAAAAAGTGCCTCTCTTTCCTTACTTGTTAACACGATTGAATCCTTGTAATATGCAATTGTTACATATCAGTCAGTCCTCATCCAATCTACCTTTACTAGTATCTTACTCTCTTCACTAATCAGCATATAACACACTTTTTTTAAACATTAATCCAATAATTCTCTCCAATATTCTCCCATATGCCTCTCTAACAAGGATAAAATGACAGAACAGGCTGTGGATACGTACAAAGGAGAGGAGTAGATACACAAGGGCTGATAGAAACTTACTCAAAGGAGCTGCTAAAACTAGAGAGATACCTAAAAGGACACGGATTGAGGTCGTAAAAAGGATACTGAAAAAATGGATTCATAGAATTTGGGATAAATGCTTTGTGATATTTTATAAGCCATATGCTCTTCTTTGATTTGTTTTTTTTTTCTGAAGTATTATTACTATCTGTTTTCCAGAGCCTTTTCATATTGAGTAAAAATTTAAAATTTGAAAGTAATGTTTCATAGAAAATTCCTCTTTGACAGTTGAAAAAAGATTGGCAAACTAAGTGAAAAGGCATATAGGCAAAGTGAAGAAAAAGACAGAAGCCTTCTAACGCCTTCTCAAGATGAGATATAATGTTCTTCCCAGTACCCTAATAAATAACCAAATGAATCCTGGCTCTGGAGCATAACGATTATGGCGAGTTAAGGTGTAACATTATCTTCCTGAATGATAAAAGATTAAGAGATTCAAGACAGCTTCGTTGCTTTAATTTCCTTCGACAATGGAAGTGGAATTGATTGTAGTTGTCCTACTTTAATATAAGTAGTTCACTAATCAATCAGAAAATGGATATTCTCAACAATGACAGAAGTATCAGTTACTTATTTTATGGTTTAACATTTCACGGCTAGCAACTTTACTTAGTAGATGAATTATCAAAACTCTAGTAAAGGAAATAATTAGTATTTTGTTGGCTCGAAAACATTTTCGTGCCAGCTTTCATCTACTACTCACACCTCATAACATACATACTACATGAATGTAAAATTATAGTAGTACATTTGTGGATCAATATTGTTCTCGATGTCAACAGGAGGCACAATTTTATTGTAGAACTAAGCAGATATCGGTAGACACAATTTAAATAGATAACTAAGTGAATGTAATAAAGGCCTTTCACATTCCACCTTATCCTAGACTTCTGGTTCATCCCTTGTAACTATGCCAACTAATGCATTGTTCCTCGTTCCCTTATCTAGTTACCATTTTTCCCCAGAATCAATGACAGCCTAGGTAGTTGCACAAGGTTTTGCGAAGTTTAGTATTTTTATCGTATTTGTTTGGGCTGACACCTAAGAGATCATGAAATAAGTAGTGGTTCCCACAAATTTTCTCCAGATTTCATGCATTCATTGTTCAATTTCTCCATCTATATCCTCGGAACAAATTTGGCATCTTTAGTAAAAGTTAAGCTTTGTTTCTTTATGATGACCATGGCAGCATAGAAAAGTTCATTCAAATCCCAATCTTTCTAGAATCTCAGTGATTCAACTCGCAACAGTGCATGCTTCTGACTAAGATAATACTCGCAAACAATCAGTTAATCCAGAACAAAAGAAGTAAACAGGGAGTTTAGTAAGGTAAAAAAATCTTCAGTCGAACTAGATGATTTTGTAGCATTGAACTTTAGCTACAGTAAAATGAAGTTAACACATTAAATGCCTACTACTGTTTGCCGAGCTCTTTTTTTTCCCTTTCTCTAGCTAACTATCTAGTAGGCATCAAGGCACAATATTTATGTGTGTATTATGTTTCTACATATATGTTGCATGGAAAGAAATACAATATGACATGATAAGGTTATGATGATTCAGACACTTGTAGCTATTTTTGGCATGTCCTAGTCATGGTTATAGATGTCGGACATGTTATCTTAGATGTTTTATAGGTAAAACGACACATGCAGAAATACTACTTATGTCGTTCTACAATATGTCGGCCAACATATAGGGCCCATCCCAATATCTCAACCGACATGAGTTAGGGTTTTGTTGAGGTTCTTTAGGTAAAAGGGTTTTAAATGTCAAATTATTTAATACACTTAGATAGACTCTTACATTACTTGTATATTTTAAGTGCTAACTTAGACTCTTAAATTACTTGAGACTCTGAAATCGTATTTTGTATGTTTTTACTTAGTCTCTTAAATTACTCGGTATGACATTTTAGTGTTAGATTTTTATTTTTGTACTTATAGTTGTTATGTTAGTTGTTAGTTTTAGGACATTAGTATGTTTCATTAAGACATTTACTATGTTCACACATTTAGTATATAATAATATATTTGAGTAACATGTTAAGAAATTCAACTTTTTAATATGTCCGCGCCATCGGACACTTCAGAACCCCAGTCCGACATGAACCCGACATCCGACAACTACAACCTCGGTCCGAGTCTGTATTGGTGTTGTGTGTCAGATATGTATGACACAGTGTGCCATTGTTCATACTATTTCTTCCTACATTATGAATAGCCATGATTTCCACATATAGATAAATATATTTGACAGAAAATGAAAGCAAGACTAAACAAAAGAAAAGACGCTCTCCTTCTAAAACTTAACCTAATTTCCATAAGAAGGATGCAGTCATATAATCAAAACACAAAAAAAGGGATTGCTCGTACCTGCATGATTTGCAACGGCTAATATTTCAAATTGACCTCCAAATGCCTGAAAGATTTTTTTTTTATCATCAATTGAAATTTCCGCCCATGTTTAAATTGAACCAGCCACAAGTCTTCTAATTTACGTTAGGGCTCATCATTTTTTTTCCCGAGATGAATAAATCCCAAGTTGGATTCAACTAGTAAAGTTTGGAACTTTGGAGTATGTTAGAAATCCACGAGTTGAGGGATCGATCAATCCATCCCTAAAAATGGTTTTCTTTGGGAACTCGGCTTTCCCCCAATCTCGATTTCGGGAAAAAAAAAGCAAAGAACTTTACTTACTTGGGCGGTCGGAGAAGTCGCCGGCTGTCGGACTTCGGATGTTCGCCGGCGATCGGGAGGTGGGAGGAGACCGGACGGTCTAAGTTGTCGGAGGTTCCGATCTGGTGGGCTCTGTCACGAAGTAGAAGAAAACACGCAATCAAAGACATAAGACATTGAGGTTTTGTTTGCATATTAGTCCCATAGTTATAGTAATTTTACATAAGTTTTTAGTTATTATTTACAAGGGCTTGTGATAAGGGCACTACAAAATACACTTGGGACTAGCCCAGTATTGGGACTAGCCCATTAATGAATGAAGTTTACTCATACTAGTCCAAAGTTTACTATACTAGCCCAAACATTACTCTCTCCTCCCAAACCCCCCAAACCGCCACTACCGGAGCCCTCCTCGCTTTCTTGTCGAAGCCCTCCTCCTCCTCCACTTCTTCCTACTCCTCCTTGTCGATGGCTCCCAAACTCTCAAAAGAATCAAGGTACAATTCTTCCTTCTCCTTGTCCTTCTCAATTTTTAATAATTTTTATTGCATTTCAAATTTTTTTAAAAATTATATTTCCAATCTTAAAATTAGGGCATACAAGTCCTGAATATAGTTTCGGATGTAGTTTCGACGTATTTCTTTGAGTCTCGAACCCGATTTTAGGGCAATCAAGTTCAATATTCGTCGAACGTATGGAACAGAAACATGCAGGACTGTAGACAATTCTACAGTCCTATATATATTGTGGACTGTTGAAATATCTGCAGTCCTTTATGTATATAGGACTGTAGAAATTTTAATATAGGACTGTAAAAATTTCTACAGTCCTGTATACATATAGGACTGTAGAAATTTCTACAGTCCTGAATGTTCAACTAATTTTGGAATGTTAAAATATATATCTTTTTTGTCTTATAGTCACGACCATCGGAAGGGCATTGAGGATGAAGGTATCATAAGAAGACGCCCTACTGCGTCGATGCGTAAGGAACACAATGTTCAGGGTACTATTGAACCAGCTCTCACTATCCTCGACCCCGAGGCACGCCCTGAAGTTAGAAAACTTTGACTGATGAAGAAGACTGTAACTCTTTCGAATAGACGTGCTCCTAGTACTCCTAGTACTTCTGGTTCTTCTTCCTCCTCCAATGAAGACATAGCAACCGTCCAAAATCGGCCAACTGATGGTTCAGGACCTTCTTAGCATGCAGATAGTCCTGTCGAGACTCGGCCACCAAACTTGCCTACTGATGGTTCAGGATCTTCTCAGTAGCCAGATAGTCCAATCGAGACTCGTCCAAACGGTTGCTCTATGTTGCCGTCGATCGAGAACCATATTGCATACCAAATATGGAACAATCCGGTAAGTACATTACGTTATAATAATTTATATATAGTTGTAAGTTCTAAGTTTATCCAATTATTTATAGTAACTACATTATATATATATGTATAAGTTCATCTAATTGTTTACTTTTCAGGAGAGTTCTCGTATGTTAACGGTGATCAACCACGAAAAAAAGTGTAATACATGGGGGTTTGAATTTTTCGGAGACGATATGAAGGCTAAAATCAATCCCATCGGTTTACAATATTTGGGTAACTACTCATATACGACGGTGGACAATGCACTCATATCAGCATTTGTAGAACGATGGCATCCAGAAACCAACACTTTCTATCTACTAAACGAGGAGTTGATGATTGTCCTGGATGATGTCCATCATATATTGGGTCTTAGGGTTGATGGTCGAGTCATGATGAATCACACTTTTGATGAATCGAGCATTAACTTTTACGACCATATCGTGGATTATGTATCAGGCTGTCTGGGAGTTGATGCGACGAGTTTTACAACCCTTCGAGACTTCAAGAAGTCGTACGGACTTTCTTTGAAATATTTGGAGGAGACATTCGCTGATCCGGACCCCGAAGTGGATAATAGCGATAATGTGGCCCGTGGATATATGCAGTTCATCTTAGGGGCTGTCGGCATTCCGGATAAGTCTGGAACATCGATACATGCTAAATATCTCCTGAATTTTGACGACATAGACACGGTGGAAAAAAATATCTTGGGGAAGCAGTATACTAGCATACCTTTACCGCGAGCTTGGTGCGGCATCATGCGTCTGTTCCAAGATAATATTCGGATGCCAGACTCTACTCCATGTATAGATATATCTTTGTCAACTTGTATACATAATTAAAAAAATTGTTGTTAATTTTGGACTAATTTTTTTAACTTGGTTACGTCACTACCAAAAAAAGTCAAATTAGCGACGCCCAAAAACGTCGCTAAATGACAAAAAAACGTCGCTAAAATCGTTTAGCGACGTCATTAGCGACGTTTTAAAGTAGTCGGAAGAAACCAAGTCGCTGAACCGAAATACGTCGCTAAACGTCTATACCGACGTTTTTTAGCGACTTCCATGAGTCGCTAAAATTAGCGACGTTTAGCGACGCCGCGTCACTAAATAGCGACGTTCTATAAAGTCGCTAAACGTCGCTAATGAGCGACTTATATTGCGACGTAACAGCGACGTATTTAATGACCTGGCAGTACTGCCATGTCACCAATTTGCGACGTACAGCGACATATTTAGCGACGTTTGGCGACGTCGTTAGCGACGTTTAATGACACGTCGCTAAGTAGCGACTTTTTTAGCGACTTATTAAAACGTCGCTAAACGTCGCTAAATACGTCGCTAAATTTACAAAAAAAAGTAAAAAAAAAAACCTTAATTGTTCCAAGCTATTGTTCCTGTAATTTTAAAATTTCTAATTAAAAATGGACCCGGAGCAACCCTCCGTTGAATTCAATGGGTTCGCCGACCCCTTCGGTGGAACACTCAACACCGGATTAACAATATTTAATATGAATACAAGTATACAGTCATACAATTAATACACACAAATATTATAGACAGACAATAAAAGTATCACAGTCATAAAAGTATCACAGTATCACAGTCACACAAAATGGGCATAAACAACATCACAAAATACATAATATATAAGTATCAGAGTATCACAGTAACACAAAATTCATAATATATAAGTATATGAAACATCATAGTATCAATCTCGAGGATTTTCAAAACGGGGCAGATACCAGTCCCTCAAATACTGCGCATAAACAGCGTTTATGTTATCAAGCTCCGCTATGGGTGCTGGGTGACTGGAACTCCCTGTCTGAGATACAGCCGCGATAGGTGCTGGGTGACTGGAACTCCCCGCAGGTGGTATCTCTTCCTCCTTAACAGTAGGAGGCATCACTTCCTCCTTAACAGTAGGTGTCGCTCTCTTGGGTGCCATCTGGTAAGATAGATGAAAACAAAGAATTAGCAAAGAATTAGCTATTGGACCGGAACGGAATAATTAGATGACTCACAAAGAATTAGCTGTTTGTTGCAGTATAATAATGATACCATAATATCTTATTTATATCCTACGTGTCACAAAATAAAATAATTTTGTATTACTTAACTCCACCCTTAACATATTTAGAATATAACAATGAGGTTCCAAACTCATATTCATATCATTAACTAGCAGGTTGTGTGCATATCATTAATTAGCAGGTTGCAAGCCAAAATAACACTAACTTCCTCTAAATTCCACGTTGAGTCAAACGAAGGAATATAAGGCACAGTAGGATTGAGAAAGAAAAGGAATGCTACTCTCTGATTCATAACATTAACAATATATTTTTAGAAAATATATGTTCTCTCTTGAGAAAGAAAAGGAATGCTACTCTCTGATTGTGTCTATGTGTGTGTGTGTGTGTGTGTCTTTAGAAAATATATGTTCTCTCTTGACCAGGTCTAACCCTAACCCTAACCCCAGGTCAAAAAATCTAACCCTAACCCTAAACCTAACCCTAACCCTAATATGCGTCTGTGTGTGTGTGTGTCTGCGTGTGTGTGTGTGTCGTGTGTGTGTCTGCGTCTGTGTGTCTGTGTGTGTGTCGTGTATGTGTGTCGTGTGTCTGCGTCTGTGTGTGTGTGTCGTGTGTCTCGTGGACCACTTGCTTTTGAGAAGATGAATCTGACCCTAACCCTAACCCTAACACTAACCCTAACCCTAACCCCAGGTC
Source organism: Iris macrosiphon (assembly GCA_036927795.1). Lineage (NCBI taxonomy): Eukaryota > Viridiplantae > Streptophyta > Magnoliopsida > Asparagales > Iridaceae > Iris > Iris macrosiphon. The sequence continues at coordinate 173,906,484 of JAYESA010000011.1, read as the reverse complement.
AAAAAACCTAACCCTAACCCCAGTCAAAAAACCTAACCCTAACCCTAAACCTAACCCTAATATGCGTCTGTGTGTGTGTGTCTGCGTGTGTGTGTGTGTCGTGTGTGTGTCTGCGTCTGTGTGTCTGTGTGTGTGTCGTGTATGTGTGTCGTGTGTCTGCGTCTGTGTGTGTGTGTCGTGTGTCTCGTGGACCACTTGCTTTTGAGAAGATGAATCTGACCCTAACCCTAACCCTAACCCTAACCCTAACCCTAACCCCAGGTCAAAAAACCTAACCCTAACCCCAGTCAAAAAACCTAACCCTAAACCTAACCCTAACCCTAATATGCGTCTGTGTGTGTGTGTCTGCGTGTGTGTGTGTGTCGTGTGTGTGTCTGCGTCTGTGTGTCTGTGTGTGTGTCGTGTATGTGTGTCGTGTGTCTGCGTCTGTGTGTGTGTGTCGTGTGTCTCGTGGACCACTTGCTTTTGAGAAGATGAATCTGACCCTAACCCTAAACCTAACCCTAACCCCAGGTCAAAAAACCTAACCCTAACCCTAACCCTAACCATAAATTTAACCCTAACCCTAACCCTAACCCAGGTCAAAAAACCTAACCCTAACACTAACCCTAAACCTAACCCTAACCCTAATATGCGTCTGTGTGTGTGTGTGTCTGCGTGTGTGTGTGTGTCGTGTGTGTGTCTGCGTCTGTGTGTCTGTGTGTGTGTTGTGTATGTGTGTCGTGTGTGTGTGTCTGCGTCTGTGTGTGTGTGTCGTGTGTCTCGTGTACCACTCCTCAGTGTCTGTGTGCGTGTGTCGTGTCTGTGTCACATGAGAGAGAGAGAGAGAGAGAGAGAGAGAGAGAGAGAGAGAGAGAGATTACCTAGAGCTCGAGGAGGAGGAGGGAGATGCCGGAGTAGCCGCAGCGGTCGCAGACCCGGTCGCCGGAGAGGGGGGGCGGGGGAAATCGAAGCGTTTCAAAATTTTCGAGAGATGGAGAAAAGAAAACTGAGCCCTAATTAATCAAAATTTAGCGACGTTTAGCGACGTCATGGTAAAAACGTCGCTAAAATAAAAAACTAGCGACTCCAAAGTCGTCGCTAAATACGTTGCTAAATATTTTTGAAAGATACGTCGCTAATTACGACGCTAAACGTCGCTAAATAAGATATATTAGCGACGTTTAGCGACCTTAATTGAACTTATAGCGACGATTAATTTAAAATCTTAATAAAAGTCGCTAAACGTCGCTAAATGTCGCCATTTAGCGACGTCTAGCGACGATATTTACGGAGTCGCTAATTTAGCGACGTTTTTACTTGGAGTCGCTAAAATACGTCGCTAATCCCGCTTATTCTAGTAGTGCGTGAAGGCATGGATATACGAGTACTTTCCAACCCTGAAGTGGGCTAAACTTAACCGTGGGTATGACGAGCACCTTCCTAGAATGTGCAGATGGAAGCCAACTAAGAAATATGCCAAACGTCCACACACATTGGCCGTCCTACGGAATGCACTTGAAGATATGACGATAGAAGAGGTGAATTGAGACCTAATTTTTTAATGTTTGGTAATAATTGACTAAATTACGTTATGCTAAATTTTATGCGTTGCAGATTATTTGGGATCTATATCGTGATTTGCGACAGAGTAGTGTCCATTGCAACCAGTTGCTTTATATCATGGTCTGATAAGTTGTCATGAAATCGAGGAGCCTTATATGCCTGATAGAGTGCCCCCTCAGTTTGGCTACGTACAAACAGTCCCGAAGCGCACATTGAAAATGATAAGTGCTCCGCGAGGTACAAAACAGCTAAACTATATTCCTGCGGTGTTCAACTGGGTCTTGGACTTCTTCACTGAGTGGCAACGTCACATTATTAGAGAAATTGAATGACAAGCTGCAGTAAATATGATAGAATGTAGCGACGACTACCTCGCCTACTATGTTGGTGTCAGACTACCTACGTTGTTCAAACGCGAAGGCGATATTGTGCGTGTACCATCAGATCTTTCTACCAAATCTGTCTTGTATACTACATTGGTCAAGATGGTGAGACAACCAACTTTCAGTTTGAAGATATGTAAATGTTTATAACCTAACAAAATTTATGAATTGTCATCAATAGGCTAGGAAAGCGAAGAAGTTGGGAAGAAGCCTCGTCAGTTGCCAGGGTATGAATTATATAAAAATTAATGAGGAGCTACACATCGACAACACTGAAGATTTTTCTTTCTTGGAAAATAGAGAGCAACGTACAAAGAGGCGGCATGAAGTTTATGCCATGATTCAAGAAGCCTTTATATGAAAATTTGCTACAGTTTGTGTTTCGAGACATGTAAAACTTTTAAGTTGTAAAACTTTGACTGGTTATGTTTTGTTTAATCTTGACATGTAAAACTTGGAAGTTGGTTGTAACTTTGTGTTTGGAATTTTTTATTGGTTATGTTTTGTTTAAGTTCGCTGTCCTATTCTTGACTGGTTATTTTTGTTTAACTAGGACAGGGGACTTTTATATATAAATGTGCGGACATTGGGTTAAAACTAGGACTGTTAAAATTTTGACAGTCCTGATAGCTTGTGGGACTGTCCAGATTTTGACAGTCCTACTTTTATATATAAATGTGCAGAGATAGTGGGTTAAAACTAGGACTGTCAAAATTTTGACAGTCCTGATAGCTTATGGGACTGTCCAGATTTTGACAGTCCTACTTTTATATATAAATGTGCAGAGACAGTGGGTTAAAACTAGGACTGTCAAAATTTTGACAGTCCTGATAGCTTATGGGACTGCCAAAATTTTGACAGTCCTAGTTTTATATATAAATGTACAGACAGTGGGTTAAAATTAGGACTGCCAAAATTTTGACAGTCTTGATAGCTTGTGGGACTGTCCAGATTTTGATAGTTCTAGTTTTATATATAAATGTGCAGAGACGGTGGGTTAAAACTATCTATATAAATATTGAAAAAGATACCAAAGCTCAATATACATGACTCATTGCACAACAAACAGTACTTCATTTTATTTTTTTCATAGTCACTATCTATTGCACTATCACGCTACAAAAGTAGAAGATGTTAAATTCTATTTCTATCGCATACAAAATTATAAAGTAATACAAAAGTATAAGATGTATCAATCGATTAGAATATCAAAGTAGTCCTTAGGCAAGATTTTAGGATCCTCCATCTTCATCATCTTCTTATAGCCAGCAATTGCATCCATGTAGGGTATCGTCCATGCGATCGCTTCCTCCGGTGCGTGTTTATACCAAAGTGTATAAGGCGGAGAAATAGGAGAATGACCGATCAACCTTGGATAACAAAGTGTTATCCGACAAGCCCTATCGAACATTGATTGGATAGTCTATGTTCGGCCGGGAGAGCGCACTTTGGAAAAAAAGTATTGTTAATGCTGAAGCACCCCGTTCTCCCGGTGCGGAGATCGCGACTAAGAAACACAAGACGGTATCGTTCGATCGGGATAGATTGAATTAATAACTCGTCCTCGTTATGGATTTGTTTCTTCGGAATCGATTCCCATATTCAGTGGACCGTGCCCCAAGGATCGGCTTAGCGGCAGAGTCAGGAGGGACCTCTCCGCTGCTATCTTTTATTGCCTCGGTTTTCGATGTCGCTTGTTGCTTTCGTGCTTTGAGTTGGTTTTGGGATTTGCTTGTTTTCTTTGAATGGTTTCGATAGTTTTTATTGTTTTCGTTCATCGACTTGCACTTCTATTCCGAGATTGAAAAGAGAGGAAGAAGTATTAATCGAGCTGTTCGTGTGCAGGTGAACGAGCAGTAGGCGGCTTGCGAGCGGAGTCGTGAAGCGCCTCTTTCCTTCTCCTTCCCAAAATCTAAGTGAGTGGCTACCAACCCGATTAGCTAGCCCTGCTTCCAAGCTTCACACCCTAAAAGCTTGAAATCTTCTGTGCCCCGATCAAACGATACCAAGTATTAATAAAAGAAACCAAGATAAAAGAGAATAGACTTGGTTATTACTGCTTGTCATTTAACTTGGGAACGGTTATTCATATGCATGCTTGTTCGTTTGGAAATGTTCTATAAATCGTGCTAAGTATGGATAATATCTTGTTTATGCACACTTGTTCAAGGAGGCTATGCAAAATAATCATACAACACTTCTTGTCGTGTACTCGTGTTCATATACTCGTGTTCTTGTACTCGTGTTGCCTCAAATGCATGAATTATTAACGTGTTCATCGTGTTCGATCATGGACAACTTGTGCACAAGGTATTGGTTCTGCGGACGGTCGCTGGGGCACTGGCACCGATCCGATCCGGGCGGAACTCGTGTGTAGTCGTCGTGTTCGGGACATGATGTAAACCCCCTGATTTTTCAAAATTTTAAAAACTGGATTTTTTACAATTTTCTAGAATTTTCTGTAATTTAAAAACAGGGTTTATTTATTAAATGATTTTTAAATAATGATAAGCAATATTAAAATATTATGAAAATAATATTTTTGGATGTAAAATGAAAAACTGGACTTAGGACAATTTTTCTGGAATTTATTGGGCCCCGGACCTATTTTTAAACACCTAAAAACTATTATTTGTTATTTATTTATTTATTTGTTTAATTATTTAAATAAAATCGAGCCCAGCCCTAAACTAGGCCCAGCCAAGCCCGCACCCGCCCGACCCGCAAACCCACGAACCCAGCTCCACCCCCGTCCGCTTCCTCCGCCGCGCTTCCCGGCCGCCCGCCCGCTCCGCACGGCCCCGCACCCCCGCGACCTCCGCCCGCCACGCCACGTCGCCGCCCCATCGGCCTCCCCGACCCCAGCCGCTCCGCCCTATATAAACTCTTCCTCCTCCTCCTCTTTTCCTCCCACACTGACGAAGCCCTAGCTCCGGCCGACTTCAGAGCCACCACGCCGCGCGCCGCCGCTCTGCCCTAGCCTCCTACCTAGCTCCGCCGACTCACCGCCGTGCCGCCAGCGCCTCGCCCGGCCTCTTCTTCCTCCTCCTTCTTCTCCACAGCGTCGCCCCGAGCCCGCCTCCGGCCGCCGCGCCGCTCAGCGCCGCCTCCCAGAGCGCCGCCGCCCCGGCCGAGCTTCCCCCCGCCGTCCCCTGCCTCCCTCCGGCCGCCAGCAGCCGTCGCAGCTCCGGCGAAGTCCCAAACCCTAACCCTAACCTAGACGCGTGTTGGACGCGTGTCGGACACGAAAAAATTTAGATTTTTCAGACCCTGTTCAGGTGCGTGTATCTCTCTGCTCGTAACCCCGTTTTCAATTCCGTCTTTTGCGTTGCGAAGCCTGTATGACCCTCTCGGTGCCCGGACAAACCGTTCGGGGCATCGCGTCCTGTGGTGATCGCACATCGCGATCCAAAAACAGGAAAAACCAGACCCTGTTTCACCCCGGAACTGAGTACGTCCCGCCAAACGGGACGACTTGGTCGCGCGCGGTCTTCACAGATACATGCGCCTCGTCGATACGGACGTGTGGGATTTTGCGAAAGCTGATTCGGGTGTGCGTGCACACCGGAATCAACGCGTATCCGCGGACATCGTTCCGTATCCGTACTTTCTGGAATGCGCCCTAACTTTGTGTACACACGTCAGATCGAGACGAAACTTGCATCATCGAACTCGTAGCGATACGCTGGTCCTGTGGGTTAAGTTTGGTTCAATTCTGAGAACGTTGACGAAATCGCGTGTCGTGGGCCCCACAGGCCCCGCTCGACGGGCGATTTTGTGATCGGCTCATCGGAATCCAATTCTGGAAGTTCCGTTGGGTTCGTATCATCGTTCCTGACCTGTTGACACTAAGTTTGGTGAATTTGGAGACCGTTGACCCGGACGCGTTTTTCGGTGCAAAGCGGGCCCACCGGTGGACCCCGTTTTGGCCCGAAACTGTCGGTTTTGTCTTTGTCTCCAAATTGGACCCAAGGACAGGCGTTTCTAGCTGATTGATATTTTCTGGATCTGATGGTGATGTTTGTTTCAGCAACCGGAGTACCGCCTGCAAATCCAACCGAAGTCAGAACCGCAAACATAGCTGGAACCACAGGCAAGTGTACCTTGCCAAACGCTGCAACTTGCTATATATTTTTTTTGGTTAATTTTGCATCAGTGAGAACATAGAGCTTGTAAATTCTCAGTAATTTTTGTTATAGTATTTTACTTGAATTCTGGTAGATCCATATGTAACTTGTTTTAACTGCTTAACCTAGGAAACGTGTGACGTGCTTAGTGTCCGATCATAGTCGGGTGCCAACCCCGTACGCAGTGTTGGATACGTCATTAGAGATGGACAATCGATACCCTTATTCTCGTACTTGTCCTATCAAGTACACCAGAACCCAGGACACTTGACACTATTTTATGAGACAGAGTCTTCCTGAGACATTCAAGGTGATTCTGTATAGGATGCATGGTTATGACATAGACTTTACACTCTTAGACATTTGATTCATAGCTATCAGACTCGCTGCATTAGTTATAATCGTGCGTGACATGGACATGAGGCATCGTGGACATGAGACGTGGGATTACATTGGGTGGGGAGACACACACAGACTACAGGCTGATATTATATATAAAACATAGTATATAACATAGTGTAATTCATAGTTATTGCCGCTACCGGCTCCCCGACACAGAGCTTGTAGTGGCTTCAGCCTGAGTTCTAGTGCTGCTCTCATATTGCATATCACATAGTTGGTTACTTAGTTTACCCTGATGATTATCTTATCTGCTGCACCATATTTATTTTGGCTTGTATTTTCTGTACCTTGCTGTCCCCTGAGGACCTGGATCCGGATTATGTCCCCAGGTACAGTTGAAGAGAATTACCCAGAGGTGTACGGTACCGGAGCACTCCTTGGAGCAGAACAAGGAACAGAGGACGAAGTAGTGGCTAAAGATTTCTCCTGAGCACCGGCTTCAACAACACAGTATTTCCATTTTCAGCATTTCAATTCCTGTCTATTTTTCCTTAATTGTAACAGAATAATTCTCGGATTTGTTTCCCGAGACAACCTTATTTGTTATTGCATATTTATTTCCATTGCATTATTTCTGGCAATTAATCTGTGTTATTCTGTGGATGAGATTAGTAATACCTGAGACTTGTACTTAGTCCTGCTAGACTACAGCTTAAGCATGCCCTGATGGATCCATTAAATTGGGTTATCCATCGGTGCGTGCTGCTGGCCATTGCGCACGTGCTCAGTCCCTCGTCATTTTGGGACTGGGGCGTGACATGGTTTTTGTGGTGGCCCATGCAGGTCAACAACTAAAATTGTTCGGTTTCAACTTAGGGACCGAACAGGCCTGCAAAAAAAAAGCTAGGATAAGTTTTAGGATCTCATCCACTTGCTTGAATCGTCTTTGATATCTGTATCGTATTCGAACTAATTTTGAACTTGCATCTTGCCTTGATTCCTGTGCGCCTCTTATTGGTTATTTTGGATACAGGGAAATGGACCCACAAGAATGCAACGAGACTCCCGTCGGAATACCCCAAGCTACAGGTGTCACCTATGACAACGAAGTGACCCCAGTCGGAGGAGTTCCACCAACCCAACAGAGCCAGCAGGCAGGTCAACCTACCTCCCGATTCCGGCGCGACGACATCCCACCTCCGCCGCAGTTCGTTCCACCAACGCCCGTGCTCCCACAAGGACAGCCAATTGACGGGCAGCAGATATTCCAAATGATCTACGCGATGATGCAAGCTCAGCAACAAGTCCAACACGAGGCTCAGCGTCGCGAAGCTAACTTCTGGAGGGACAGCATCGTAACTGTACTAGAGCAGGCCAACCTACCAGCTCGACGGCCATCTACAGGCTCTATCACTGACTTCCGCCAACTGAAGCCCCACACTTTTTCTGGAAAAGAGGAGCCCACAGAGGTTCATGAGTGGCTCACCAACATACGGCATCAACTTGAAGCAGCTGAGCTCCCCCGGGAACGCTGGATGACTGCCGTCCGAATGCAGTTGACAGACAACGCGCATCACTGGTGGCTATCTGAGAAAGCGCCACTCGGACCAGACCGAGTCACTTGGGAAGAGTTCTCCAGACTCTTCCAAGAGATGTACATTCCGGCTATCGCTCGATCAGAACTGCGGGACAAATTCAATCGCCTCACCCAGGACTCTATGACGGTGGAAGAGTACAACGCAGAATTTATTCGTCTGAGCCGCTTCGCCCCCACCCTGATCCCGACAGAGGAAGAGAAGGCCGAGAAATTCTTCGACGGACTGAACTTCGAGCTACAGAGACTCATCGGATCCGTCGCACCTACCTCCTACTCAGACGTTCTCGCTGCAGCCCGACGCATGGAACGCGTCACCAGGAGGGAGTCTCGCCACAAGCGGCCAATCACCTCAGCACCAGACAGAACATCACCAGGAGAATCTGCAAAGAGATCTCACACGCACCAGCCACCGAGAACAGCTTCGCAGACCCTTCCTACCTGTCACTACTACGGCAAGATAGGCCATGTCGAGAAAGACTGCAGACGCAAGTTGGGATTATGCTTGATTTGCGGCACCAATCAACACATAGCCAAGGACTGTCCTCAGCATCGAGATGGAGCACGAAGGGCAAACCAACCAGCTTTACCAGCACCGAGGCCACCTCTGGCACCTCAAGCAACACTCTTCCAGCAAGCCCAACAGCAGCAGAGGAATCTACCTCAAGGGCGAGGACAAGCTTACGCGATTACTGTGCAGGACGCTGATGCGCGTAAGTGATCGTAGTTATCCGTTTCTAGTCTTGTTTTAGCTCGTGCCTATTGGTTCGTGACCTCAGCCCCAACCTAGTAAATTACAACCTGTTAATAACAACCTGGTTTTCATAAAAGTTGTAGATCTTTTATTTTAACTAGATTTTCTGGAAGTGCATAACTTTCATTTTTAGGGAAACGGTATTTCCCTAAGTATCTTGTGATGTATTTTCAAACGATGCTTGCGATCGCGTCATCTCTGTTGACCGGTTATTCTTTTGATTGCGAGAACTTAATCCTTTTAAGGGGGGTAGATTGTAAACCCCCTGATTTTTCAAAATTTTAAAAACTGGATTTTTCACAATTTTCTGGAATTTTCTGTAATTTAAAAACAGGGTTTTATTTATTAAATAATTTTTAAATGATGATAAGCAATATTAAAATATTATGAAAATAATATTTTTGGATGTAAAATAAAAAACTGGACTTAGGGCAATTTTTCTGGAATTTATTGGGCCCCGGACCTATTTTTAAACACCTAAAAACTATTATTTGTTATTTATTTATTTATTTATTTATTTAATTATATAAATAAAATCGAGCCCAGCCCTAAACTAGGCCCAGCCCAGCCCAGCCTAACCCGGCCCGTGGGCTACCGGGTCGGGTCGGGTCGGTCAGACCCGAACCCGCACCCGCCCGACCCGCAAACCCACGAACCCAGCTCCACCCCCGCCCGCTTCCTCCGCCGCGCTTCCCGGCCGCCCGCCCGCTCCGCACGGCCCCGCACCCCCGCGACCTCCGCCCGCCACGCCACGTCGCCGCCCCATCGGCCTCCCCGACCCCAGCCGCTCCGCCCTATATAAACTCTTCCTCCTCCTCCTCTTCTCCTCCCACACCGACGAAGCCCTAGCTCCGGCCGACTTCAGAGCCACCTCGCCGCGCGCCGCCGCTCTGCCCTAGCCTCCGCCCTAGCTCCGCCGACTCGCCGCCGTGTCGCCAGCGCCTCGCTCGGCCTCTTCTTCCTCCTCCTTCTTCTCCCCAGCGTCGCCCCGAGCCTGCCTCCGGCCGCCGCGCCGCTCAACGCCGCCTCCCAGAGCGCCGCCGCCCCGGCCGAGCTTCCCCTCGCCGTCCCCTGCCTCCCTCCGGCCGCCAGCAGCCGTCGCAGCTCCGGCAAAGTCCCAAACCCTAACCCTAACCTAGACGCGTGTCGGACGCGTGTCGGACACGAGAAAATTTAGGTTTTTCAGACCCTGTTCAGGTGCGTGTATCTCTCTGCTCGTAACCCCGTTTTCAATTCCGTCTTTTGTGTTGCGAAGCCTGTATGACCCTCTCGGTGCCCGGACAAACCGTTCGGGGCATCGCGTCCTGTAGTGATCGCACACCGCGATCCAAAAACAGGAAAAACCAGACCCTGTTTCACCCCGGAACTGAGTACGCCCCGCCAAACGGGACGACTTGGTCGCGCGCGGTCTTCACAGATACGTGCGCCTCGTTGATACGGACGTGTGGGATTTTGCGAAAGCTGATTCGGGTGTGCGTGCACACCGGAATCAACGCGTATCCGCGGACATTGCCCCGTATTTGTACTTTCTGGAATGCGCCCTAACTTTGTGTACACACGTCGGATCGAGACGAAACTTACGTCATCGGACTCGTAGCGATACGCTGGTCCTGTGGGTCAAGTTTGGTTCGATTCTGAGAACGTTGACGAAATCGCGTGTCGTGGGCCCCACAGGCCCCGCTCGACGGGCGATTTTGTGATCGGCTCATCGGAATTCAATTCTGTAAGTTCCGTTGGGTTCGTATCATCGTTCCTGACCTGTTGACACTAAGTTTGGTGAATTTGGAGACCGTTGACCCGGACGCGTTTTTCGGTGCAAAGCGGGCCCACCGGTGGACCCCGTTTTGGCCCAAAACTGTCATTTTTGTCTTTGTCTCCAAATTGGACCCAAGGACAGGCATTTCTAGCTGATTGATATTTTCTGGATCTGATGGTGATATTTGTTTCAGCAACCGGAGTACCGCCTGCAAATCCAACCGAAGTCAGAACCGCAAACATAGCTGGAACCACAGGCAAGTGTACCTTGCCAAACGCTGCAGCTTGCTATATATTTTTCTTGGTTAATTTTGCATCAGTGAGAACATAGAGCTTGTAAATTCTCAGTAATTTCTGTTATAGTATTTTACTTGAATTCTGGTAGATCCATATGTAACTTGTTTTAACTGCTTAACCTAGGAAACGTGTGACGTGCGTAGTGTCCGATCATAGTCGGGTGTCAACCCCGTACGCGGTGTTGGGTACGTCATTAGAGATGGACAATCGATACCCTTATTCTCGTACTTGTCCTATCAAGTACACCAGAACCCAGGATACTTGACACTATTTTATGAGACAGAGTCTTCCTGAGACATTCAAGGTGATTCTGTATAGGATGCATGGTTATGACATAGACTTTACACTCTTAGACATTTGATTCATAGCTATCAGACTCGCTGCATTAGTTATAATCATGCGTGACATGGACATGAGGCATCGTGGACATGAGACGTGGGATTACATTGGGTGGGGAGAGACACACAGACTACAGGCTGATATTATATATAAAACATAGTATATAACATAGTGTAATTCATAGTTATTGCCGCTACCGGCTCCCCGACACAGAGCTTGTAGTGGCTTCAGCCTGAGTTCTAGTGCTGCTTTCATATTGCATATCACATAGTTGGTTACTTAGTTTACCCTGATGATTATCTTATCTGCTGCACCATATTTATTTTGGCTTGTATTTTCTGTACCTTGCTGTCCCCTGAGGACCTGGATCCGGATTATGTCCCCAGGTACAGTTGAAGAGAATTACCCAGAGGTGTACGGTACCGGAGCACTCCTTGGAGCAGAACAAGGAACAAAGGACGAAGTAGTGGCCGAATATTTTTTCTGAGCACCGGCTTCAACAACACAGTATTTCCATTTTCAGCATTTCAATTTCTGTCTATTTTTCCTTAATTGTAACAGAATAATTTTCGGATTTGTTTCCCGAGACAACCTTATTTGTTATTGCATATTTATTTCCATTGCATTATTTCTGGCAATTAATCTGTGTTATTCTGTGGATGAGATTAGTAATACCTGAGACTTGTACTTAGTCCTGCTAGACTACAGCTTAAGCATGCCCTGATGGATCCATTAAATTGGGTTATCCATCGGTGCGTGCTGCTGGCCATTGCGCACGTGCTCAGTCCCTCGTCATTTTGGGACTGGGGCATGACACAGGATAACTTGCAGTGCAATCGTGTACTCTCGTAGCAAGCTATCCTTGTCCTCGGCTACGTCCACAATGGCAATCATGCCAGTGATCATCGTGTATATTTAAAACCTGTTGCAAACTAACTTGTGTCTTCGTGACAGGGAAGGCAAGGTAAGTATTGTGCAGGTAATTCAGACGGGCAGGTAAAATCCACCGAACGGTGGCAAGTTCATTTCAGTAAATTTTATATGCTGCTTACTTGTAAATGAACTAAGGCAAGATAGAAACCCACAAAATATGCATGCTTCATTAAACAACGTGTTGATTGGTATAGTCAGGCTAGCTCGCCTTCACCAGTATGTTTCGACATACTGACCCTCGTTGAAACAGGTTCTCCGCACCAAGGCGAACCGAGCGAGGAGCGAAGTCGTCTTCCCAATCCAGTCCAGCTGTTGGCGCATCCTGATCGCGCCGCCCTAGAAGCCTTTTGAACCAGGAGCTTGCAACTCTTCATACACAAATGCAGCTTCGTGGCAAAGCCGTCCTCCAGCCCGGAGGTCTTTAGCTTTTGAAGTTTTATAAAGGGATGTAATGTACAGGACTGCTATCTCATTTTGAGTCAACACTTTTGTAAGCCGTTCGGCATATTAGCTGACTCGTTCAGGAGTTTGTAATAGATGTTCATTATCAATAAAGAGAACTTTTCCATATTTCAAATCTGTGTTTCAATTTATCTGCGTACTCTGAATATGTGCTTGTTATGCAAATCATTAAAGCCTTGTGCGGGCGCAAACCCAGGCCCGCACGGCGGTCACGACTCGGGGGACGCCTCGGGGCGTGACATAGTGGTATCAGAGCACAGATTCAAGTTCCTTAGACTCATGCTGGAAAAGTTCCTTTAACGATCAAATTCCTGTGCGAACTCTTGAACTCGCTAGGCCAAAATGAGATAGATTCATGCAATAAGTCCATAATACATTATGATTCTAATGTAATTTACCTTCTTTTGAAGGAATGGTACCAGCGCAATCTGCAGCGCAAGCCCCGGACGAAAAGCAAGGCCAAGAAAGTAGTTCGGGCACTTCGGGAAGTTTAAGGAGCCAGCGAGCCATGCCAAGCATCAATCCCGTCCAGCAAATATTGCGGATGTTGGAGGAAAGCCAACAAAGGGACGAGGCTCGCTATGAACGGGCCGAGAAGCAGGCGGAAGAGAGTCAGCTCAAGTTTTAAGACAATATAGAAGCACGATTCTCAGTCCAACAGAAGCAGGTAGATACCCTGCAACAGATTGTTCAGACTTTGGCTTCCAACCATTCCGCTGCAACAGCAACGACTCCAGCGGAACAGCCCGTGCTTGAAGTAGAGACACCACAAATTCCAAGACCGAGGGACGTGACTGCCTTCGACTTTGGCCACTTCAAGAAAGTCTGCAATACCCCATTCAACGGGACTGAGGACCCAGTCGTAGCTCTAGATTGGTTGGCCGAACTTGAAGATCACTTCGTTCTGCTAGAGGTCCCCGAAGACAAGCGCGTCGCCTGCGCGCAACTACAGCTCCGCCTCAACGCGCACGATTGGTGGGACGTGCATCGACGATCTCTCCAATTTGATCACGGAGAGGAGGCGATCTCGTGGACGACTTTTTATGCCGTATTCGAAGAGGAGTATGTGCCCCCTCCAGTCCAACGTCAGATGGAGAACGAGTTCGTGCAGCTGCGGCAAGGCAGCATGACAGTTAAAGAGTACTCCGCCGAATTCAACCGACTCTCCAAATTCGCTAGGGCCTATTTACCTGATGTAGTGAGTCAAGCAAGAAGGTTTGAAGGTGGACTACGCCCTGTCATCCATTCGCACGTATCCGTTCATCAGTATCGTACAATGCGTGAAGTCATGAATCACGCCCTATCTCTCGAACCACATTATCCTCACGTTCCTAGCGGCGCTGTGCATACCTACACTCACAAATGCCATAGCAACGAGAGAGGAAATAACGCTGCAAAGCGACAAAATGACGGTGGTCAGCAAATAAAGCATTGGAGCAATAAGTGTCAATTCTGTAAAAAGCTTGGGCACGACAAGAAAGATTGTCGCTTGAGACTTGGGTTATGCCTCGCTTGTGGACGATCAGGCCATGCCATAAATTCCTGTCCGAACCTTCCTGATCGTCACCCCCAACGTAACGTTCCCTGATGGTAGGTCCTATTCTTAAGTTTCGGGACGAAACTTCCAATTAGTTGGGTAGGATGTAGCACCCCGTTCTCCCGGTGCGGAGATCGCGACTAAGAAACACAAGACGGTATCGTTCGATCGGGATAGATTGAATTAAGAACTCGTCCTCGTTATGGATTTGTTTCTTCGGAATCGATTCCCATATTCAGTGGACCGTGCCCCAAGGATCGGCTTAGCGGCAGAGTCAGGAGGGACCTCTCCGCTGCTATCTTTTATTGCCTCAGTTTTCGATGTCGCTTGTTGCTTTCGTGCTTTGAGTTGGTTTTGGGATTTGCTTGTTTTCTTTGAACGGTTTCGATGGTTTTCATTGTTTTCGTTCATCGACTTGCACTTCTATTCCGAGATTGAAAAGAGAGGAAGAAGTATTAATCGAGCTGTTCGTGTGCAGGTGAACGAGCAGTAGGCGGCTTGCGAGCGGAGTCGTGAAGCGCCTCTTTCCTTCTCCTTCCCAAAATCTAAGTGAGTGGCTACCAACCCGATTAGCTAGCCCTGCTTCCAAGCTTCACACCCTAAAAGCTTGAAATCTTCTGTGCCCCGATCAAACGATACCAAGTATTAATAAAAGAAACCAAGATAAAAGAGAATAGACTTGGTTATTACTGCTTGTCATTTAACTTGGGAACGGTTATTCATATACATGCTTGTTCGTTTGGAAATGTTCTATAAATCGTGCTAAGTATGGATCATATCTTGTTTATGCACACTTGTTCAAGGAGGCTATGCAAAATAATCATACAACACTTCTTGTCGTGTACTCGTGTTCATATACTCGTGTTCTTGTACTCGTGTTGCCTCAAATGCATGAATTATTAACGTGTTCATCGTGTTCGATCATGGACAACTTGTGCACAAGGTATTGGTTCTGCGGACGGTCGCTGGGGCACTGGCACCGATCCGATCCGGGCGGAACTCATGTGTAGTCGTCGTGTTCGGGACAGGATAACTTGCAGCGCAATCGTGTACTTTCGTAGCAAGCTATTCTTGTCCTCGGCTACGTCCACAATGGCAATCATGCCAGTGATCATCGTGTATATTTAAAACCTGTTGCAAACTAACTTGTGTCTTCGTGACAGGGAAGGCAAGGTAAGTATTGTGCAGGTAATTCAGACGGGCAGGTAAAATCCACCGAACGGTGGCAAGTTCATTTCAGTAAATTCTATATGCTGCTTACTTGTAAATGAACTAAGGCAAGATAGAAACCCACAAAATATGCATGCTTCATTAAACAACGTGTTGATTGGTATAGTCAGGCTAGCTCGCCTTCACCAGTATGTTTCGACATACTGACCCTCGTTGAAACAGGTTCTCCGCACCAAGGCGAACCGAGCGAGGAGCGAAGTCGTCTTCCCAATCCAGTCCAGCTGTTGGCGCATCCTGATCGCGCCGCCCTAGAAGCCTTTTGAACCAGGAGCTTGCAACTCTTCATACACAAATGCAGCTTCGTGGCAAAGCCGTCCTCCAGCCCGGAGGTCTTTAGCTTTTGAAGTTTTATAAAGGGATGTAATGTACATGACTGCTATCTCATTTTGAGTCAATACTTTTGTAAGCCGTTCGGCATATTAGCTGACTCGTTCAGGAGTTTGTAATAGATGTTCATTATCAATAAAGAGAACTTTTCTATGTTTCAAATCTGTGTTTCAATTTATCTGCGTACTCTGAATATGTGCTTGTTATGCAAATCATTAAAGCCTTGTGCGGGCGCAAACCCAGGCCCGCACGGCGGTCACGACTCGGGGGACGCCTCGGGGCGTGACAAATGCCTTATGAGATAATTACAATAGGTATCTTATACCTATTAGAGAATACGTATGCAGCAGACGGGACATCCATGTAATGGTCTGGTCCGGTAACTGTGTCCGTACAAGGTATGCTTGCCAATAAATCTTCAACAATTTCTTCGCCGAGTATCTACTTATAGAAGGGTAGACGAGACTCCAACTCCTCGTACAGCTCTTTCCTAACCTGTCTCCATCCTGCTTCAACTGAATAGCCAAGATATCTTACGAGTGCATGATATCCACAATGGTCATCCTTAGGAACATCAACAATAGACCAAATGAAATCTCGTATCTCAGGTAGAAAATTTTGAATGTATAGACTATATGAATCAGAGAAGTTATCTAAACCCTCCGCTGTGACTGCATCGTTCATTTTTTGTTTCTTCCCCCTTCGAATAGTAAGCTTACTCACTTTTTTCAAAATTATCACACTTTCGATAACCGACTTTGACTCAACTTGCTCTAAATTGCGTTCAATATGTTCAAACAAGGGTGAATCTCTTTTAGTTGACTCCACCTCCTCTCTTTTTTCTCTACTCATTCTTGAGTGTGGTCTTCCCTAAGGAGTTCAAACAACAGATGGCTCTTGTAATCGAGTTATTGCCGGGACTGCAATTTCTTGGTTCTCCGGTTCCGATGCGATACACCACCTTGCGTGAAGGAGTTTCACTTGTGGCAACGTGTCACTACCATATTTTCTAGGAAAGGATATTTTAGTCATTTGATAATTAATTAAATATTGTGCATGTTAAATTTTATTTATCGTATTATTTATTTATTATTAGCATGTTAGATTTATTTTTGGATTTGTGTTAGTGGACCAACTAGTTTAGTTTAGACTCATGGACCAACATTTAATTCTAGTTAGAATTGAGCCCAATAATTAGAAGCCCAATTATTAGGAGGATGATTAATTATGTTAAACCCATTAGACTAGAAGCTTCCCTCCTTAATTAATTTCTTCATGAGAGGCCCCAAGGGGTATTTTAGACTTTACATAGTAGCTTGAGGGAGGGGGCAAGTGAGACCTATATAAATGGGATAAAAACTTTCTCTCTCTTCATTTTTTATTCCAAATCTAGATCTAAAAAATTTTCTCAACCAAATTCCTACCAAATTCCTACCCAATTATTTCCCAAATCACCATTGGAGGCTATTAGAGCAAGAATTTACAAGGAGAAAGCATGGATCTACAAAGAGGAGCAAGGATCTACAAGTTGGAGGCCAATTTTACCAATTTTGAAGGTTTCATTGGGAATTCATCTTCCAATAGGTATAAGTTAGTTTTTCTCCTTAATTTAGGTTCTAAATCTGATATTTAACCATGGAAAATCAACCCATATGCATAGGCTACCCATAGGTTTGGTTTTGTGTTCATAGGAGGCCTATTGAGAAAGTTATGGTACTTTTTATGTCAATTTTGGGAGAATTCCGAAATTGACATTTGTTGTGTGTGTCAATTAGTCCTATAGATCAATTTGGCATGTGCTTGTGTGTTTGGGGCTAGTGTCGTATCCACAATTGGGTACGTGTAGGTCGTATCCCATCAATTTGGTGATACGTGTTAATTTGGAGATTTTTTCTCCGACATGGGACTTTGAGCATGTCATATTTTGACACGGACACGTAGATTTATATTTGACTCTTCATATTGTTCATAAATAATATATATGACTTGTTCGTGTACTTCGGGGTACGTTTGGATGTGTGGTAGACTCGTGTCGCATGCGTATCCTAAATCTAGTGGGATACGGGATGATACGGTCCATGTATGTGCAATTTAATTGTAGATCTAATTCTTTTGTGTTCTTATTTCATGGAGAAGTGTAATTATATATATATGTATATATATATATATATATATATATATATATTATTGTGTATATATATTTATGTAATGTTGTGTCGTAGATCTATGTACCTATGTATATACTATATGTGTATATTTATTATGTAGTTATTTTTCTACATGTAGATATATATTTATAAGTGGTAGTATATGCATATATAATATAGTAAGATATATTTATATGTGGTTATATATATAGTTATATTATATATTGTTATGTATTTATATAGTGTATGATTTTATATACGTATACATATATGTATAGTTATATATACATATTAATATGTATGTGTGTGTATGTTACTATGTGGTATTTTATACAATTTACTATGTATAAGTGTATGTATAGTATATATATAGTTTTAAATAAATATTATGGGTTATATATATGTATTTAAATATATATATATGGTAATTAAAATATATATATATATATATATATATATATATATATATATATATATATTATATATATATATATATATATATATATATATAAATTGTTCCTAATTGCTATTTGTATTATACTATATATGTATATATTTAGTTGTAGTACATAATATTATTGAGTAAGTTAGTATATTTTAGTTATCAATAGTTATGAGTATCTTTTATATATTATATATTTTTAGGTATGTATGTATGTATATATGTATTAATAGTTAGTGTGTAGTTGGTAGTTAGTATTTATTCTATTAGTACATACTAGAGTTATATTGGATTGAATATATGTAGTTATTAATGGATAGTTAGTACATATATGACGTTTTGGCCATTACCTTGAGATACCAAGGTAAGTATCAAGAGATACCAAGGTATGAGTAGTAGGTATTGGTATACTAATAGAATAGTTATAAACTAATTATGGTTGGTATTAAGATGACTAAAATAAGGTATATAGTATTGTATAAATACTAAATACATGGTAGTTTATAGTTATAGTTGGATAGTTAATATCTATATACTAGAGTGATATTACCTTGAGATATCAAGGTAAATGCCAAGGTATTAAGGATATCCAAGGTATTGGGTTTGTGTATCAAGATAGAGGTTTACTATTGCGATACCAAGTTGGTTCAAAACATAATAATCTTTTAGCATTTGTAATTATGATTTATATATTTAATATTGCTTTATTATAGATATGTGATATTTACCTATTGTTTGCGTATCATGAGATACGGTATCTTAGTATCCTAAGTTGTAGCTTGTATGGCCTAGATTCATAGTGTGTGAGCCCAATATCTTTGAGTTAGACTCATGCAACATAGAAATAGGTAGTTGACCATAGTTTGACTATAGTTCGATCGGTTTGACTTAGAGTTGACCTAGTTTAACTTTTGACTTAGAATTGACTTGTTGACCTAAAAGTTGACTAGTTTAACTTATTTTCTTCCAGATTCTTGTATTAATGCAATATTTCATATATAGGTCTGTGTGACACCAGTTCTGACAGTTTGACATTCATTGCTCTGGACCACATGCAAGTACATTTCTCTGATTGTTTTCAATTCATATATTGTATATATGCATGTTCTAGAATTGTATACATTGATTTTTGACACAGTGATTTCACGGACTTGTGCTATATGGATCCCGTCAGAGGTGTTATCCCCTACCGTGTGCAACGGGTACCCAGTCACATGTATTTTATCGTGTACATCGGGTATTGACTTTCATGTGCTTCTTGTGCATCCACTATTTCGTGTGCTAGTGTGACTATATCGTGATCATGTACGTAACGTGTCGTGATTGGATCCATGAGTATTGGTTGGGGAGGGGGAGTAGGAGTTGGTTATGTGATCAAAGCCCTCTTGATCTCATATGCATGTCGATTATACACCTCACGTACAATGGAGTTACCTTTATACCTCATGTGCAACCTAAGCCGATCACATAACGAACTTGCACTCTAAATTACATAGCTAGTATTCTTGTTTTCTACTTGCAGTTTATTACCGTATTTACTTTTCAGTTCTTATTGTGCTTATTGTCTGTTCTTCCTGTATTGTACATTCTTATTACTTGTGCATCTTGTATCCTTTTTCTATTGCTTGTTATATATTCTCGATTATGTTATTGGAACTGCTTTCAGAGGTATGTACTTCGCTCCATTCCTGACTGGAAAATATTTTTTAGAGGATCTGAGAGATTGGTATCCGACATACTATGGACCTCGACTTATAGATGGTGCAGACTTGATCCACTAGTTCTGGAGTGATTGTCGGGAGGTTTATCCGGATCACTAGTTTTCATAGTTAGTCTCTTTAGCATTTTGGTACCGGATTTATTTTCGGCATAGAGTATGAGATTGAATATAGTTTCTATTATTGTTTATATATATTGAATGGATAGTTATGTTAGACTTCCTTGATATCTTCTCGTGCTTTATAATGTGATTGAGTTTTGTGTTGAGATTTTATTGGAAGACTTCATATTATTGTGAGATTTTAGATAGTATAGTAGACCAAGACAGCGTTCTACCGTCGATTCTACGGCGTAGGATGGGCGTTGTTTCCGACTTGCATCCCTACATCGGGTGCGGGTCGTGACACAACGAAAAGAAATCATTGTGAACTTCCGCCATCGGCATGATCGACAACTATCTCTAACGTTGATCAACAACATATATTGGAATATATATAGATTGACGACGATATTCGTTAATCTCATGTGCACAAGGAAGGCCGAGTGAATGTCGATATGAACAACCGCAAACCTCGGGATCATAACCAACGAACTTCGAACTACCAATCTCCTCAAACAATAAGCCCAAGGCCTTGTGAGATACTACATGGATTAAAGTATCCAAGAGGTGTTCATGCTTGTATTCATGCTTTGCAATATTGAGGTTCGTCTCAAATGATGCTACAATCTCGTTCACCATGGAAATAATCATCAAATGAATCGATTGCCAAACGGAGATAAAATTACCGACCGAGACCGTAAATATCTTTTTAAACTTGAGTGTGATTCTTCGACCCGGTTTATAGCGATTGTGCCATAATGCTTCACCATGTTCGTCCATGCTAAGACGAATTATTCTTTATGTGGTTCTAGCCAAGTATCTTTGATATAAGAAATGCATGTCGGGTTACTCGTCTCCCACTTTTGTTTGAACACGTACCATGCTGTGTTGTAGCTGTCTTTAGTACTTGCTCACCATACAAGACTCCAAACACTGTAGAATTCTTCGAAGCGAAGCTTGTCGATTTTATCGTCCACATTTTTAAATTTTCTCTTGCATTGAGCTTGGATATTTTGATTTATATGCCAAGTGCACAGTAGTCTATGCACATAAGGAAATACAATATCTATAGTATTTTTCAGCACATATTCTCTGTCGGTAACAAAAATATAGGGCTCTTTGTATCCTGTGTAACGGGATTATAGTTTCCTCAACGCCCAAGTGTAATACTCTACTGTCTCACTCTTCATAAAACAAAAAGCGATTAAAAATGTTTTTCCCGTAGACGTAAATCCAACAATATGAAAAAGAGGCATCTTAAACTTGTTGGTCTTATATGTACAATCAAGGGCCAACACGTCTGTGAAGGACCTAGCCAAGTGTGTGCAATCAGGATGAGCCCAAAATAATTAAAGGAGTTCATCATTTTGTGGATGTCTTCTATGGTACTCCACGTAGTGATGCTCCCCAAGCAACTTCAATACTTGCTTCATCGTCATTCTTTCTTTCATACTATTATATTTCACTCTCGCCAAACTATTATAGATCGTCCTCATGGTTGACTTGTTCTCTTCTTCTTTTTGTCGCACGACAGAATAAATTTGTTTGGGTGCAACTCCGGAAAGGAATAGTTCTTCAACCAAATTTCTCTTATCCTTGTTCAACCGTGCCACGTAGGCATGACCCGTAAGTGTCTCTGGAATATGATGATTGTGTATTCCATTCTTAACTTTGACTATCTACTTCACATCTTCTACTTTTACAACCAACACCTTAAATGGACAACCACATTTTCTCGTCCTAACGTTTTTCTTGGAATTTTTTTTCAACAACACCTTTTTTTCCGATGCTACCTGAACACACCTCCTCTTTCGCAGTCCAGCTCTAAATATTTTTGGTCCGGCCGAGATCTTATCGATCTTGCAATGACAATGACTATGTTATGTCATCTTTCAACTTCTTTGCACCAATCTAATGCTTCTTCATGGGATGCAAATCGAATATCCGTTGAGAATACCTTCTCCACATCAACCCCAATAGCAGGATGTACCACAACATCTGTACGAGGTTGATCCTATAACCAATAATCTAAAAATTAATAACTTCAAATAATTGGCAGTCCAAATTAGGACTGTCATAATTTGTACAGACTAATGTATTGAGTAGACTGTAATTTTTTTTACAGTCTTTAAGAAAATACTTTGGTCACCATTTTATCTTCAGGACTGGCACTATTTTGACAATCCACATAGTCTATAGGACTGTCAAAATTATGACAGTCCTATATTTATATAGAACTGTCGAATTATTGACAGTCCTATATTTATATAGGACTATCGTATTTTATACAGTCTTTACACGATGACTGTCGAAATAGGGTTGTCATTTTACGTACCGTACGTGCTTCGGAACAACCGACATATTCTTCGGAAGGAGCGGAGTACATATTTAATGGATTGCATGATCCGACTTCTTCATCAAAGATAATTGCATGCATCGCTCCTACAATAGTCAAATAAAACTAAATATTTTGGTGACAATCGCAAAACTTATTCATCGTATGTTGTCGAAGACGTACCAGAAGAATATTCGTTGGACAATCACCAAATCAGAATTTTCTTCCACTTGGGACCACAACTATCAAATTTCAAAGTTAGTTTTAGATTTTAGGACTTGAGAGAATGAGAGATTTTTTCATGTGAAAAAGAAAGAAGAGCAATAATTTTTACTTATATAGGTTGGTGTGGGCAGTCCTAAGTAAGTTTGAGGAGTGACAAACTTATAATTTTTAGGGAGAGAGGAATGGGCAGCCCTGAGTATATTTTGTAGTGCCCTTATCACAAGCCTTTACAAGTCCCTCAATTTTACATATCTTTAAAACTAAATTTAAAAAATATTGTTGGAGATGATGGTGCTGGTGCCCTTGGAGCGGAAACGCGAGTGGCCGCGGCGCCAGTCTCCGCCTCTGCCATCGTAGAGCTCAACTTTGAGGAGAAAGCAGATGATGGCGGGGACGTTGTCGGCAGTAGTAGCAATGTGTCTTTTGGGGACACAATAGAAGCTGTTGCACGAGTCGGAGTTGGCTTTAAGCTCGAGGAAATCCTTGAGCACCAGGGGCTTCTCAACAGGGCCGGCCCAAGGAGTTCGGTTGTCCTAGTCGGAGCTAAATTTGGTTGCCTCTTCGCTTTGACTCCAAAAGAAGATATCAAAAACAATGATGACGAGTGGGCCGGATTAGCAGCGACGTCGAAGTTTTCGGTTCTGAAAACGACGTGGAGATCGAATTCCAAGTTTCTCTCCTTGAGTTACTCGAGGCCTTCTTAGTGGGAACTCAAAATATGAATATGGTAGATAGCTAGTTCAACTGACGTATACGAGTTGGAGTGGACCGCACAAGTTCTATTGGCGGAGAGTTGGGGGCTTAGGGCCTTAGGGGGAGGGCGTTGCCCTAACCGAGGGGTTGCTCCAGTCGATGGATTGTCAGGCTTACCCCATGACTGACTCTGCTTCTCGACAGTCATTGCTAATCCAAATGTAGAGGGGTTGGTGATGGTGTGGTCTTTATATGTGGTGGGAGAAGAGAATGGCGGAGAGGGAAGGAAAATAAGAGGCAATTTCAGAAGGGTTTACTGTTTGGTTTTCATATTTGGAGGAGTGAACTGGACTAAATTTGGGACCACCTTACATATTTGTTTGGAAGATTTGAAGACAAGTTTTACTGTGAAGTGACACGAACAATAAATCTTATCATCCACTAAATCCTCATTTTGACATCGGAATTTTTTTTCTTCCGAAGTGTAGCGCGAAATTGAGAAATCATCATTCACAATTCACATTTTAGTTGTAGGACCACTTCATGTCTACTTTAAGTCTTCCCAAATCATAATAATTTTAAAAATGTGCACATTCCAACTCACTTCAACAACCGTCAAAATACAAAATTTTCGAATTTTTCCCTTATATCGTCCACATCTTCAAAGCACTAAAACGAAAAAAATTGAAAAAACATACGTACGCAAAAGGTCAATTTTTTGAATTTTTTTTTTTACTTCGTCGCACTTCATCGAACCAAACTGCCCCTTAGTGAAATAGTATCTAGCTAATAACTATTCGTAAATGATGGTAAAGTTTTTGGACTCGTACGGAGCGAGATGATATCTAAAATTTGAGTAATGTCATTAATCTCTCTAAAGTGTCCCTCCAACCATCATTCCTTATGTGACATCTGACGTGACATATTAAATAACATTATGTAGCATCTCGCATACCAAATTTTAATCCAAACAAATTCTATGAGCCAAATTTTTTAATGTTAATATTAAGTTTAATTTTAAAATTTGTCATGTAAGATATTACATTGCCACATTAACCGTCATACATAAGGAAAAATAGTTTGGAGGGATTAATAATACTAGTGATGTACGTAAAATATATATATAAAAAATAAATTTATTAAAAAAATTGTCATTCATAGGAATTGAGAACTAAAGCAATCAAGAAAAATGCATCATATCTTAATCATTTGAGTTAAAATTATTTAGTTATAAATATATAATATTAGGTACTTAAATACTTAATTAATTTTTTTAAATAATTAATAAAATATTTAGATAATTATTTAATTATGTTTTTATTAATTTATTAATTTATTTAAATGATACTGAATTCGAGTGACTATTGTGGTTACTGAGGAGAGGTATAAGACCCCGGTTGGATGGCAGAAGGTCAGTGGATCGAGCCACATGGACTTATTATTTCTTCCATTTATAAATGGTGTGAGTTGGGGGATAGTGGGTCCAAAGACATGCAATGCAATGTGCACAAAAGTTCCGAGCGTTACGTCGAGTCACGTACGTTAAGTCGGGAAGTCAAAAAAATTAAATTAAATGATAATACATATATACGACTTAGAGACGCATTATAATAGTAGAGATTATTCCTAAAATATCGAACTCGAGTGACTCTTGTGGTTGCCGAGAAGATGTATAAGATCCCGGCTGGGTGACAAAATGTCAGTGAATCGAGCCAAGGGGACATATTATTCATTTCATTTATAAATGGTTGGAGTTGAGAAACAGTGGACCAAAAATATATGCAATACAGTATGCACAAAAATTTTGAACGTTATATCGGACCCCTTGTGTTATGTCGAAAAGTAAAAAGAAAAAAAAAAATATTATTCCTAAAATTTATCTCAAAGGAGTAAATATATGAAAATCTCCACAACCTTATCTTCATCTCCTCTTCTACTCCCAACATGAAACTCTCTCCGCCACCCCCCACCCCCACCCATGCATGGCTTCCTGCTCCTTCCCCTCTCCAATTTCCTTCAAACCACACTCATCCTCCTCCACCACCTCCACCTCCCATCCACGCAAGCTCCTCCACAAAGCTCCTCCCCAAACACTACAACACTCCCACTCCCACTCCAAGAAACCACCGCCCAAACCCAACAGGAACCAACCAACCCATGCCACCATATCCAACAAGCACGAGCTCCGGCTCAAGCTCGACATGTGCTCCAAGTCCGGCGACGTAATCTCCGCTCTCTCCCTCTACGATTCCGCTCGCGCGCGGGGTCTCCAGCTCGACCAGTACCACTACAACGTCCTCCTCTACCTCTGCTCCTCCGCCTCCCTCGGCCTCGTCCACAAAGCAAAGAGCGGCCGGAACGAAAGGAATCATAATAACAGCAGTAGCACTTCTACTGCTGTCCAAGTGAGCGATGACGTCAGAGCCTACGCGAGAACCCGAGGGCTCGAGATATACGAGACGATGCTTTCGGAGGCGGCGCCGGTGGGCGAGGCCGCGCTGACCTCCGTCGCCCGCATCGCGATGTCGGTGGGCGACGGACGCGCGGCGTTCGACGCGGTCCGGCGCATGGAGGAGCTCGGCGTCCCGCGCCGGCTGCGCTCCTACGCCCCCGCGATAATCGCGTTCTGCGGCGCGGACGACGTCGACAAGGCGTTCGACGTAATGTCGCACATGGAGGAGGAGTCCGGGATCCTCCCGGAGGAGCCCGAGCTGGAGGCGCTCCTGAGGGCCAGTGTGAGGCTGCGGAGGGGCGACAGGGTTTACTGCCTGCTGCACATGCTCAGGACCAACGTGCGGCAGGTCTCCCCGGCCGTGGCGGAGGTTATCGAGGAGTGGTTCCGGAGCCCGACCGCCTCGAGAGTGGGGAAGAGGCGGTGGGACGGGGAGGCGGTGGGACGGGCTATGGAGAACGGCGGAGGGGGGTGGCACGGGCTGGGCTGGCTGGGGAGGGGGAAGTGGGCGGTGGTGCGAGCGAATGTCGATGAAAACGGTGTTTGCGGCAGCTGCGGAGATAAGCTGGTGACTATCGATCTCGATCCGGTCGAGACGGAGAATTTCGCTGGGTCGGTGGCGGAAATAGCCAGCAAGAGGGAGAGGAGCTCGAGCTTTCAGAAATTTCAAGTACTAGAGCTTAAACTTGTTAATGAAAATTCTCCATTCTTATTAGCCTGTAAATGTTGTACGGACACAGATACGACACGGTAAGCACACCGAGACTCGGACATGACATCTATTATGGTTTGTCTGGCCTAATGTATATTTTGAATTGTCTGGATTGTGTCCGATGCATATAATGACATTATCATAAATTTGGTTTATCTACCTGAGACTCTCGAGTCGATTCCAGAAAATTTTGAAGATTATGACTTGTTCTTCTCTTATACTTACATGGTAACTCAACTTCAACTTTGTAGAGGTGGTTGGACTACTATGGTCCTTTTGAAGCTGTTGTTGATGCTGCAAATGTGGGTCTTTTCTGCCAGAGGCAGTTCTCACTGACCAAGGTTGGCTACAAGAACATCATTAGTCAGAATTTCAAATTCTGAAATGAACTCTAAATTTGGTTTGTTATCTACATGATATAGTGTTCTTATTCTTTTTTCTCCAAATTTATATAGGTCAATGCAGTCGTGAATGCCATAAGGCAGAAGCTTCCATCGAAGAAATGGCCTTTGATCATTTTACATAACCGACGCCTGACAGGGCGCAAGATGGTCGAACCACTGAACGAGAAGGTAATTGAGAAGTGGAAGAATGCAGATGCTATCTATGCAACTCCTACAGGATCTAATGATGATTGGTGAGACTTTCGTCTATAGGACCACCACCACCCCCCCCCCCCCCCCCCCCCCCCCTTCCCTTCTCCTAGTTCGTTTTGAGATACCATAGGTAATAACATACGGTTCAGGTACTGGTTGTATGCAGCTATAAAATGTAAATGCTTGCTTGTTACCAACGACGAGATGAGGGATCACCTGTTCCAGATTTTAGGAAACGATTTCTTCCCCAAATGGAAAGAAAGGCATCAGGTACATAATATCCACCATTCGGATATTTTTTCGATCTAGTTTTAAGAACTTTGGATGATATATAAATACTTACAAGATATAGTTACTGATAATGCAAAAGCTTAGATGACAGACAATATGTGCATGTTTACATGATTATGGACTCAATATGCATGCCATTCACTATGGCATGCATGGTTTTGTTCATCAAGAATATAAACTATGCAGCTCTAATATGGTGATTTGGATCAGTTAATTCTTACCATTTTCTTGTAACTACAGCTGTACACTTTTGACAAGTTCTTTCAGTTGGGGTTTAGAACTTAGAGGACCCGGTCCCACTATTCCATTTTGGGTAAAAAACCCAAGTATGTGTATTTCAATATTTGAATTATCAATTATTGACTTGTACACATGAAGTGTGTTAGCTCAAGTGGTTAGTATGGTAGGGGGTTTACTAGTGGGCAATGTTCAAATCCTATAACAATTATTTGTTTTTATCACCATTTCTTTAAGAAATCCCTTTGGAGCTAGACCTAGCTCGGATTTGGACTCAAAGTGGCACTTTGATGATGCAGTTTCACGTCGGTGCAATGGAGCAGGGAGGCAGCACCATTGCGCTGCTTTACTAGCCTCGGTGCATGCAGTCCAGGTCGTAATTGTCCAATCCGGAAGTTACTCCTGGTTTATAGCCTACGTTTTTAGTAGGTTGATTGGCAGTTCGTAACAGACTCCTCATTTTTAGCTCTACTTTGTTAGTGACTAGGTGGTTGCTCTCCTATATAAGAAGAGCACCAACACTTGGAGTAAAAAAAGACAAAAGAGAGAATCATGAATAAAGTCACAAAGAGAGTTTCCTCTCTATAGTAGCCAAAGTTTTTTTTATCAACGTTCAAGCTCTTGTTCTAGTGGTCCATCAGCACATATGTGATTGTCTGAGTTGTCCGAAAAAGGGAGGTGGTTTCGAGCATTACAGAAGTTCCTCAGAACTTGCTAGTTCATGGGAGCGAATCAATGGAGAAGGCCGTTTTGGAGGTTTGTGCATGAGAACATAGGTGGGACTACATCAGATACAGAGATTTGTCCATGGGAACATTGGTGGAACTATATCCCATAACCTATGTGGTCTAATTTGTGCACTTTGTAAGGGGACAGTCCTGTGGGAAGTTGGCTTTGAGCCTTAATGAGTTCTTAAGAATTTGAAACGTTCGGTATGTTTTACAGGAAGCACGGGTAATACAACACTATAAGAGGCCAATACCTCATGCTACAGTGGCGTGACACCACATAAGATAGTAAGACCTTGGCTTCGGTCCATATCATAACGGCATAGCACCGTAAAGAGGTATGTAGCATGCTGAGAATGAGAGAGTTGTAATACAAGACTACAAGAGGCTAGGACCTCATGCTATAGTGCATGATACCACATGAGGTAGTGAGGTCTCGGTTGCGGAACTGTGGTGTAGTGAGGCTGCGGGAGGCAACACCATTGCACCGCTTTGCTAGCCTCGATGCAGGCTAGGGGTAAGCATTATTCGGTTTTGGACCGAGAACCGAATCGAATAAGAGACTCGGTTTGGTTTGAAAAAAAGTTAGGTACTGTTTCGGTTTTGAAAATACTCAAATTTTTTATTCGGTTTTGGGTTTCGATTTCGGTCCAAAGCCGAAAAAAGACATGCAATTATTAAATACCCTCAATTTTATGCATATTTTATGATTAAAAAATGTATACTTTTGTGTATATTTAAAAAATAATAATTATATATATATGTTTTAGAATCATACTTTGGTAATTTAACAACTAGTCCAACTTTCGGCCAAACTTTGAAATACAACAAAAATATGTATAAAAATACAAATTTTTAATATAATTGAACCACAATTCCAAATTTGGGTCCGACCCATTAAACAATAAAAATAGCCCAACTGAAAAAACTAAATAAACCAAATCAATTATCGGTTCAGTTTGATTTCAGTTATGGCTAATTTCAGTTTCGGTTTTGGATTATTAGAATTTCGTTTTAGAATATTTTAGTTCGATTGAAACCGAATAAACCGAACGCTCACCCCTAATGCAGGTTGTCCAGTTTGTAACTGTCCACTTTGGAAGTTACTCTGGGATTATAGCCCACGTTCTTATCGAAGCAGACTCCTTGTTTTTAGCTCCATTTTGTTAGTGGGCTAGGTCGTTCCTCTCCTATATAAGGACAACATCAGCACTTAGTGTAAAAAGAAGAAAAAAGAGAAATTTCTGAAGAAAGTCGGAAAGAGAGTTTTCTTTCTATAGCAGCCGAAGTTTTTTTGCATCAACGAGCGCTTGTCCGAGTGGTCCATCAACACATTTGTGCTTGTCCGAGTTGTCCGAAGAAGGGAGGTGACAGAGAACATTCCAGAACTTGTTGGTTCCTGGGAGTGAATCGACGGAAACGATTGAATTTCCTTTGAGCAACGGTTGTTCTGACCACTCTAGCAGACAGTTCAGCTAATTCCTATTAGAAAACATTTACAACAGTTATCACTGGTATCTTGCCTATAGGAGCTTCAATGCTACCTTTCTAGCAGCTCTGCTGCTGACTTTGAAAGCAATTTACTGCTAAGCAATTTTTTGCTATTTAGTCTGTTAAGACTTGTACGAGATTTCGAGAAAATCTACCACACTTTCTACTATGCGACGCTTCTGGTTATAATCCAATGATGCTTTACTATCGTAGTCTGCCATCTGCTACTGATTCCTGTCTTCAACTTAGCAACAGAATCATGTTTCTAATGCTGTTATTTGTATTTGTAAGCGGATACTCATTTTCGGTCTTGTGGCATTCTCTTAGGTACATTTCAGCTTTCAAGATGGCAGTTTCACATTTCACATGCCCCCTCCTTGTTCTATTGTAATCCAGGTCTGTGTCTAATTTAGTACACATTTGAGTTAGCTTAAATGGATAATCTAGTATTTCCAAGAACTACAATATAAAGTAGCTAGCTTACACATTCATTGGTTTGCCAGTCAGATATTTTTCTTACAATACTCACATCTATGTTGCACAAAAATGGACATGGATACGGATATTGGATACGAACATTTTCAAATAGGTACAAAAGAAGTTACCTATGTTGCACGAATACGGACACGGGTATGGACAGGATACACATACAGACACAATTTTGTTGTGTCCTTGCCACATTGGTTGGCATACAGCACACGCACTTGCACACAGTCTGTCTTTAGTTTAGCTGGTGAGGAACCCAGTTTGAACTGGCAGATGTAAATAGCCTAGATGAGAATCAGTAGTGATGCAAAGACATCCAATTTTAGAGAATGAACGAGGAAATTCTGTAAACAGAAAAAGAAAGAATATATTGACTATTGTTAACTTACAAATCTTAATTGCTTACAGTCACTGAGATTTCTTAATCAGAGCAAGTTGAAGAAACAACTGCATGTAACTTACTGTTTATTATTATTCTGGGGAGTGGTATTCTGTCTCAGAAGCAAACTCATATGAAATTCAGGAATCAGAGAAAGGTCATTGGCATATCCCCATTTCAGAAGATCGTGAATCAAGTAGAGAAAGGACTTGGTTATGCGTCACACGTGCCAATTCACTCTTGGAAAAGCAACATTCATCAGTTGATCACAAAGGTAATCGTCCCTTCTTTTCCTTTCCAAAGCTATACTTGTGGACACAATCTTCCATTCGAATATATGTTCATGATCAAAGTATTCATGGTTTTGCTTTAGTTATTATTTTTTAGTATCGCTAGGTAAATACGTCATGCTTATGATGTACTAATTGGAGAGCTTAAAAAAAGGTTATCGAAATCAGCTTCGTGCAAATACACATAATAAGAGAGATTTCTTCCTCTTCTGTTTTCAAGTGAGAAGGTTACAGTGGTAGGAGATGGTAGATCCTATGGTCCCTTCTCTGGTTATGTAGACTATGAAAACTTAGTTTCAACCAGGTATGAGTCATATCCATAGCTAGAAATACTTATTTGGAACTATACTATTGACCTTATTATACCTGGGAAATACAACTAGGATTCAGAAACTGGGTCGAACTCTTAACCTCCTCTGTAACTGTTTGTTTCAACTGATCATCCTTAGAACATCCACCGCAACTCTCCTTTCCTTGATATGGCCTTAAACATATGGAAGAAAATATTTAACTGTATCTTTCTTCTTTTGAAACACTTGCATGTGATGAGTTATATGATATTAGGGTAGGATCAAAAAGTCTAGTGAGCTGGGAAAACTGTCGACCTTTCTCACTTCTAGACTGTTGTATATGTATGCATCTATGTTGCACAGACACGAAAAAATGGTGTTCTTATCTGTATAATTTATCTACCCATATCCTCGTCAGTATTCATGCAATATATGTGAACTTATTGTAGCTACTGAAGTTCTCCTTTACCCTTATCCATATCGTGTCCGTGTCCGTATCCGTATCCGAGTATGTATTCTGTATTGTCTGATGCCTTGTTAAGATGATTAGCAAAAGAGGGGACACCCTCAAACACGAGCAACCTGAAAAGAACACACACAGGCACACACGTACCAAGAGAGCGTGTGGATCAGGTGGAGTTACTGGTCGGCTTTTTTTTCTTCTTGAACAGAAGAACATCCAGAGAAGATGTCAGACAATGGCGCTCCAGGTACCGGTGCTAGAAGCCAGGCCAGGTTCTCGTCTGAAGATAGTCGTGGACTGGAATGCGACTCTTCTGATGGACAAGAAGATGATACAATCAACAGAAGTTCCAGAAGAAGAATGGCTAACTCTAAATTTCCGAAGCCCCCTTGGATTCTACTCTCCAAAATTGAGGCTGCAGAGAAGCTTTCTCGCTGTATCATCGATTTTCAAATATAACATACGAGAGTGGAATGAGCATCCAGGAAAATATGTTGTGAGAAATATAGAACAGATTTCATTTGAATGAATTTTGTTCTTTTGTTCTGCTGCCAATATGGAAGCCTGACTCTGATAAAGAGTTTCAGACTAGTGGTCTTCTCTACATGCCTTTGCGAAATGACCGCATGATGACCATGAAGTTATCAAACTGAAACTGGAATGCGGATTCCAGGACTTATAGACAAATAATCACCAACATTAATAGTACGGTTGATCATAGGTAGTGTGATGAAAAAGAGAGGAAGACCGGTCACTGAGTTCCTATCAACTTGGATTTTCAAATAAAAAGAAGAATAATATATGTTGCTGGAGGCGTGTCAAATAAAATACATATTCCCAGGTTGTTTGGTTTATATTATAAAAATGTATCCTGGTGTAAACAATTTACCCACAAAGCAAGGAATTTGGGTTATAATTTTTTTTTTGTTTTTTTGTTTTTTGTTTTTGTTTTTTTTCTTGCTTATTTCAGTTTTTCTTTTCTTTGTTTAAGAATTGTTTTTGGTTTTTTTTTTTTGTTAGTCTTTTTTTCAATTTTTTCCCCAGTTTTTTTCATTTATTTAAGAATGACTTTTGTCCTTTTTTTGATATTTTTCTTTTCATCTGTATAATTTTTTTTCATTTTTTAAGATTCTTTTGTTTTTTTTCTTTTTTTGTCTTCCATTTTTCAAAGAATTTTTCTTTATTATTTTTTTAATATTTTTCTTCATTTTTTGAATGTTTTTCTGTTTTTTCATCTTTTTCATTTTTAAGAATTTTTTTCATCCTATTTTCATTTTTCAGTTTTTTAAATTTTTTTTTTTTCCGAAAATGTTTATACATTCACCAAATATGAGAATATATTTTTTCAGGAATTTAATTCTAGAAAATTTAATTTTCAAAAATATAGAATTTTTAAGGGTTTCGTAAAGTTACTTATATCCTAATTTTACCTATTTGAATCAAAGTAAACTTCTTAGTTTAGTACGCCGAACAAGTTGTCTATATTTATGATGCTATGCATACCATTCCCAAGTTGTCTATAAGACAACAGAGTCGTTTGTTTTCCTTTGGATTAGAAGTGGAAGCTCAAAGTGAAAAACATTCCCAATAGCCAAATAAGACTACTAAGAATCAAATACATCACGACACATCTAGTATTCATTTCTTCACAAGAACAATTCAGCACCAATAAAACTCTCATTTCTGAATAAACATCAGATACTGTAGTTGTAATTTATTACAAGACAGACGATAACAACAAAGCAACTATGAAATTCTACTAATAATGAGAAAATCAATATCCTCTTGATGTTCAAATACAAGCAAAAAACTAAACCATGTAGCATCCTGAGATCTTCCTAATTGCTTCTTTCTAGACCTCACTAGTTGAAATATACACAACAATGAACAGAGAAAATATACAGAAAAGGAAGCAGAATGAGAAGAATATATGTATATAGCAAAGAGCTAGCCTAAGCATAGCAAGCCAAAAAAGAAACGTTAAAATAAGACAAATCGACCAGCTCACTGTCTTTACAAGCTTCAAACTTTATTAATGCCAGGTTTCACAGGCTTTGACTTTGCCATGCTGACAAGATCACCAAACAACTTATCTTCCGGCTTTGATGGCTTGTTGGACTGCTGCAGGTATGACGACGAACTAGGCACATGTACATAGGACGGGCTTGTATATGCATTGTTGCCTTGCATTGACAGGCCATTGATTCTTTGAGATAGCTCATTTGGGCTTCCATATGGATATGAACATCTCTGGTCATAAAATTGGGCTTCCGGTTGCTGTCCATATCCATAGGCCATCATCTGGCCAGCATACATGGCTTGTTGAGGCATCGTTCCTGCAAACTGTCCGCCCTGCATTGGCTGAGGATACATGCCACCTACCTGGTTCTGCATTGGAGATGGGTTCAAACCCATGTACTGGTTGCTCTGCATGAGCTGGGGTTGCATACCTCCAAACTGGCCATTTTGCATGAGCTGGGGTTGCATACCTCCAAACTGGCCATTTTGCATGAGCTGGGGTTGCATACCCCCCATCTGGCCACTTTGCATGAGCTGGGGTTGCATTCCTCCCAACTGGCTACTCTGCATAAGTTGGGGTTGCATTCCACCCATTTGACCAGTTTGCATTTGCTGTGGGGTTGCCAACTGGCCATTCTGCGCTGTTTGAGCTTCCCAGGGTGGTGGAGGAAGGGCTCCACCTTGACCATTGGCATCTGTTAGTGAAAATAAAAAATCAACTACTACAATGCTTTTTGTTTAACTCTTTAAGTGTGCTTTTTGTCTAAGTACTAGAACCTAATGTAGCACCCAAGATTCCAGTAATACTTTGAAGAGGTGCAAGAGAGACTAGAGTAAGACTAGAATAACTTCCGTCCTGCATGACACGCAAGCTTCAATTTGATGTGATTTTATTTTTCAAACAAATTTGATGGACTTTTTTCCTCAATTTATATCTATGTTACAGTTTTCATGTTCGAGAAGTTAAAAGGTTTTCTTGGTGATTTTTTTATTAGGATTCAAGTTCCGAAAAACTTTCTTGTGCTGTGCTTAATATTTCCAGTCAGTACCACACGAGGGGCTTGAGACGTTGAGTAAATTTTTATGTCAACAAGAAGCATGACATTTTGGTGTGTCTCTACTAAGAGAGTTTTTAAAACAAAAAGGATTGATGTTACCCATCTCAAAGATTTGGGAAAAGGATGTAGCATTCTTTGGTTGCCAATACTTGGGGCTTAGATAAAGGAAAAGCTACATCAATAGGAAGAAGACATCACAAAATTGAAATATTGCATTAAGTGGAAAATTCCAGTTGCATGATTTTAAGAATTTGTACTGTTTTTTCCCATTTCAGACCCTTTCTGAAATGGTGCTTTTAGGAAAACCACTTAATTAATCAAACTTCAAATATAATCTCTTAAAAGATGTTCAAAGCAACTGCAGATTGAAGTTTGAACTCCATAAGTGGGGTCATAGTTAGCGACTAAAAATAAAGAGAGTTACCATAATCAAGTGCTTGTGGTTGTCCATTCCATTCTGGATTTGTGTGGTTCACTTGAGCTCCTTGAGCATAGGCTGCCTGCACAAATCCTGGTGATCCAGAGGTTGAGATTCCTCCATTCGGATAACTGGCAGCCTGCGGTTGTTGCTGAAGCTGAGATGCAGTAGGAAATGTTTGTGGTGCTGGGTATGCTGAATTGGAACTGAAAGGATCAACATGAGTGTTACTGTTGTTGTTGCTTTGAGGAAACATATCAGCAAGGGCCAAGATGTTCTGATCAGATGCAGATACTGCAAAAGGCTGGCTAACAGGAACAAGGGCCAGTGGATTCTCAGCTGCAGATGTACCGTAATTTTCCCCGCTGAGAAGATCCATATGCGGATCAGCTTTTGCTGAAGAAGCTGATGAGCCATTAGATACTGGTGGTGCAGGTAGAAGTAACTGCTGAAGCGGAGGCTGGCTAATTGTGCTTGGGCTTGCACTGGATTTATAGAAATCATAAACAATTAATTTTACTAAAACTACGAAAATTACTACCTTGAGGAAGGCTAGAAGGGGATGTGGAAAGAAATTTAATTATCTATCATACAAGACAATTAAGCTAAAGAAAAGGTGGGGCTGTTGAAAATCAATGTTTCACACAGGAAGCACTACATTTCTAGAAACACCTATTAGTGGAACATGAAGTAAACAATATAAGACTCTAGAAGGGGATTCAATTTGCATGGCTTTCAAAAGAAAGCAGCATTTCATATCACGAATCGAAATTTTTTATCTTCTTTCTTTGGCACCACATGAACAAAAAGAACCAACCATGAACTTATAAGACAGTGCAATGACGCAAAAAGAACGAAAACAAACAATTTAAACAGATAACATGACCATCATCATCATCCTAGCCTTCTCCCACTAGAATGGGTTCGGGTATGGAGCAAAAGAAAGCTCCATAAAGATTTGACTAGATTTATGACCGGATGTCCACCTGAAATCGACCCTCTATGCCGGTGCTAAATTCCTAGCCAATGTAGATATGAGCATGAGAGGGTCATGCGATAAAACCTAGGTGGCCAGTTGATAGGTAGGTAGACCTACATTTTGGATTGCAGTTTAAGCTCATGCAACCAAAGGGCAGCCTCCAAGTTACCTTAGACTATAAAGAGACTAGATGAAGAGGCAAGATGATACAATTTGTTATAGAAATGGCAATCCCATAATATTAAAAGATAACATCAATTACCTTTTATCTGGCTGTGTTTCTTTGTTTGCAGCTGCAGAATTATCAATATCAACCAGTGATTGAAGAGTTTTGGGTTTCTCCATACGAACAGCAATCCCTGCAGCAATGGCATCATGTTTTGCTAGAACACGCTGCAAGTCATCATTCAGAAGAAGTCCTTGACCAAGCAGATCCTCATCACTATAATTAGATGGAAAAAGTGCCCACCAAATAAGCAAAATAAGACATTTCATATCTATTAGTATGGTTGAAAGTAATGTGATTATCACAGGTGAAAACCTGACAGATTTAGATCATTCGTGATCATGAAAAAGAAAATGAGGCTTGCTATTTGAATTGAAATAAGCAAGGATCAATATAACTTGGCTACAAAAAGAAGCATATTGAGCAACAACTATGAAAAATATAAGGTGGTGCAATGGAAATTATATTATAAAGAAAAAGAAAAAAAGCAAAGGAGTGTTTGGTTGGCTGTAAATCATTGGTGACCATGAAAAAGAAAATGAGGTTTGGTATTTTAATTGAAATAAGCATGGATCAATATAACTGGGCTACAAGCAGCAGCATATCGAGCAACAACTATAAAAAATATAAGGTGGTGCAATGGAAATTATATTATAAATAAAAAGAAAATAAGCTACGGAGTGTTTGGCTGGCTGTAAATGGAAATCCATGCAACACTTGTTGCACCATTTCCACCAATTTCAATTTTTGGTTGGATGTAAATGGTGAAATTGGTGCAACAATGGTGGAATTGGTGCAACAAATATTGCATCATTTCCTTCAACCACCGCAACATTTGTTGTGGCCAAAATGGCCGCAACACCACTTACGGAAACAAATGCAACATCATTTTACATCATGTCCGATGATTTTGTCTTCATTCAATGTAATAAAATCGCAAACCAAACAATAGATCTCATTTACAGCAACAAAAGTTGCAACCATTCATGTTAATTACATCATTCCAATGGATTTGTAAATCATGTGACATCATTTACATCCAACCAAACAATGGATTTACAACACCATTTACAACAATAAATGCTACAAGCAACATATATTGCACGGGAGGAAACCAAACATCCCCTAAATCTTTAGATTAAAAATCTGGTGAGTAGGAAAAAAGATCTCCGAGATCATACAAAAGAAAAAAATGATGTCTCAGATGACAGAGATGGTTTCTATATTCATAAAATATGTAAAAAGGAGTAGAAGTTCATTGAACAGGGAAGTCAAACAAAATTAAGAAGCATTGAGTTAATAGACATTCAATTCATATCTCAAAAGTATAATGCAAGCGTTCAAAACAAAGCATTCATGTGGTTCATCTTGGTAATTCATGTGGACAATGGAACAACAGTAAGAGGTCTATCTGTTTCATCCATCTTAGTAACTTATAATTATAAGGACAATGTAACCAAGGAAAAAGGTCTTACGAGGTTGTGTTTACTAATTAAGAAGCATTGACTAGTAGAGATTCAATTCATATATCAAAGTATAATGCAAGCTTTCAAAACATAGAAGCATTCATGTCGTTCATCTTAGTAATTCATTTGGACAAGGGAACAACAATAAGAGGTCTTTAAATGTTTCATCCATCTTGGTAACTAATGACAACATGCAACCATGGTAACAGGTCTTACGAGGTTGTGTTTACAAGTTGCACCACTCTCTGCTTGTAAGTACGGCACTGTTCAACAAGATCAACAATCACCTCCTGTTTGAGACCCTGCAAATCATTTGGCAAAGGGTTAAACATTAGCAATCCATCTGGCAAAGGGTTAATTAAAAGGAAGGATTATCCAGGGGTTAGAAAAACAACAATTGCTTCAATTATTATATTCTAAGTGCTTGGACAAGAAGAGGATTAAAACATGTGGGGCCCACTTATCTTTTTCTTTTACTTTCTTCACAAATGAATGCTTTGGATGGGTTTAATTTTGTTCCTCCCATACAGAATATTCACTGGCCTAAAGGGAGTTAACCCCTCTACAACTCAATTTAGCTTGCCACTGGTTAAGAAGGGTTGAAGTATCTGTTCATCCATTTGGTTAGTTAACCTACTTGAGGGCTTAGCCATCCAGTAACCTTATGCCAAATGCACCTAGATGTTCACCCGAAACAATCACAGGAATAAGATAGAAGGTTTTAATATAGAACCAGGTAAATAATAGAATAATTGCCAAATTAGAACATTGTTCAACTATAATAAAAGACATGATTTTCAATATTAAAGCCCATCCATGTTTCAAACTTGAGATAGAATGGTGAATTCCGACTGTACAACCAGGTTGAATATTGCCGGGCAGCCATTCATGTACTCTTTTGAAGATCAAAGTTTAAAAGTGCTTTGGTGAAAATAAATTACATGAAAGAAAGCATTATCAGACAGCAAATTGCAGGGATACCTCTCTGTTTCCAGGATCTAAAGCATTCAGCATTTCTGCAAGAACATCCATGATACCACGGGCATTCTGAATTTCTGTAAGGCTGAGCAAGAAACATAACTCAGGATGCTACCATGAATATCAGTATATCTCGGTCACAAATTTTAAGAGCTGAATCAGCTAATAGGATAATAGTTTAGCACCATTGTAATAAGGGGAAAATACTAGCTGAAGTAATGAGAACACATTCCTTGAATAGACTTTATTTAGATTGGTGCCTAAAATGATTTGTCTCCTAACATATTTGTGTTAAGCATTGTTCAAATTGATGATAAAAAGCAATTAATGGCCGTATACGAGTTCAATGTTAGATACATATTGCAAGGACACATCCTATACATAGCAAAGAT
Source organism: Iris macrosiphon (assembly GCA_036927795.1). NCBI lineage: Eukaryota > Viridiplantae > Streptophyta > Magnoliopsida > Asparagales > Iridaceae > Iris > Iris macrosiphon. Next base: position 173,867,247 of record JAYESA010000011.1, on the reverse strand, counting down.
ATTGAGTTAGTATGGGTAAGCAAGAGGTTTGAGGTATCATTGCTCCAAGGCCTTAAAGTAGTATGAAGTAACAACCAAAAACATATATATGTTTGATTGCAAATTTTACACTAAAAATAAAATTGTAATATGCTAACAATTGTTACATCGATAATTATAATCCAAGCATATGATATCCTTTTGCGATGGATAAAAGTTAAATGTTTGACTTAGACTACGGTTTTCAGTATCGTCCGATACCAATAGAAACCAATACAGATAACGCCGAAACTGCCAAAACTGATATTAAGGGTTCAAAACCGAAATTAGTAATAGCACCTTGCTTTTAACATGTCAGTGGAACATTTCTCCTCTATATAAATGCAAGTGCATAGGGAACACAATGACAACTCAATGTAATGGCGACTAATGAATAGAGGTACAAACAGGTTATGTCTGGAACAGAAAGTGGCTTATATCTAAAATATATACCTTCACAAGAGAAATTCCATGTCTGGTGGAGTCTTATCAGTTCCTTTAGTTCCCGGTTCATAATACTTTTGTTCTTTTACAGGCATAACCACATTTCTCCTCTATACAAATGCAAGTGTATAGAGAACACAATGACAGCTCAATGTAATGATGACTAATGAATAGAGGTGCAAGCAGGTTGTGTGGAACAGAAAGTGGTGTCATATCTTCAAACCAACCCCACCCCACCCCACCCCACCCCACGACCACACCAATAAGTTGGAAAGCGCTAATGAGACCAGAACCAGAACCTTGCTGTGCAAGCAGGTAACAGAAAGTGGGCTTCATATCTAAAATATACACCTAAACAAGACAAATTCCATGTCTATTGGCTTCTGATCAGGTCCTTTTAGTGCCCGGTACATAACAGTTTTATTCTTTTATAGGCTACAGCTCCATTTTCTAAACTAAAACTCCTAGGTCTACTTGGAAATTTTATGGTTTTATCCAACCGCACCCACCACCACCCTCCTTGCAAAACTGATAGGAAGGGTTCGAAACTGATACGGAAACCAGTCTAGAACCTTGTTTTTGACATGCGACATGACACTGGAAAATTTCTCCTCTATATAAATGCAAGTGTATAGAGAACATAATGACAACTAAATGTAATGCCGAGTAACGAATAGAGGCGCAAGAAGTTTCTGTCTGGAACAGAAAGTGGCTTCATATATCTAAAACAATGTCTGTTGGGTTTTGATCAGGTCCTTTAGTGGCCGGTACATAACTGTATTGTTCTTTTAGAGGATATACCACGATTTTCTAATAAAAAATCTTGATCTTAAGGAAGAATTGGTATTACTCTCCACAAAGGAGAAAAGAGAGAAATTATCTCAAATTCGCAGCCATTTTGAAGCTAGGGAACGCAAGTTTGATCGAGGATCGGACAGGAGAGGTGAAATAAAAAGGCTCGGGATGGATGACGGAGTCTATGTGTGAGCCTAGGCGGTGACATTTACACGTGCAGTAACGAGGGGATTGGCGTCGAAGATTTGCATTTGATCCGACTTCGATTGAAGAAAGCCTTTGGAATTGGAACATATGTGGTTCGCCCGTTACCTAGTTGCTTAGTGATCCCTCCGGTCCAAGACTAGAGGTAGAGTTCAAAACCTTGCCGGTCTGCCCTTCGTCATTGTTGGTTTGCTTTGAATATTGGACCAAGATCAACCACTGTTTCAGGTCTACTTGGAAATTTTCTGATTTTATCCAACAGGGTCTAAATTTAACAGATCCATACCAGTACAAATGGAATTTGATTCATAATTTTGGCCCCATATATGACCTGAGTCTAGATTTTGGGTATGGTCGAGCCAAGATTCGGTTGAGTCAAGACTCCAAACCACATGACCCCTAATAGTGACCATCCAAAAGGACAATGTTTCTATGAAGTATATTTTAGATAGAAGATCTACTTCATTACCTACTCAAATAATCCAGAGAAACGGTACCTTACCTTACTCTCTCTAGAGGCAAGATTATTCGTACATGACTAGTTTTTATATTCTAGATCTTATTACCTTGAAGTTAAAAGAATCCATCCAATCTCAAGAAGACGAGCCAGATAAAGGACAATTATTCTGAGGATGAACCTTCTGCGTTATTCAATCTGTGTACTAAAAATGGGCACAAAAAGCTTCAGCCAGTTAACTATCAACTCGTCTTTGAATAAGTTATTTCATTTGAAATTTACTAACCATCAGTTGACACTTTGACTAGGGCGTGGTTTAGGATTGCTGTTTTTTTTCTCAAAAATAAGTATCTTTTGAAGGCAGCAACCCATCTGCTTTCAAAAGCTGAGCCAAAATTGTACTTCTTTTAAAAAAATCATAGCATTAATTGATGTGAAATGTGACAAGGCATTCTTCATTAATGCCTCCAAATGCTAATCATTAGCAGCAGCTGCATATTTTGTTGCAGAAAATGTGTTTCAATAAGGCTTTATGATCAGTATAGCATTTGAGACATGACTCTGGCACACTAGTTTGGTGAAGGATAAAGATCCAATACGACTTTACGAGAAAAGTGAAGCATTTGAATACCACAGAAAGAAATTCTTTCCCACTCCAGATATTCAATGGTCACATACCAGAAAACCCACACCCTATCAACCACAATCCCTGTATATCCCGTGTTCATTCATTCATATCAGAAGGGCGCTGATATTTAGGAACCATAAATCTTCTTGTTTTCTGTAAAGAAGGTGTTTCGTTACTAACAGCACAACCCCACAGAATCTTACATCTAATCACCATCACAGACAATATATTTATTAATTTTGCATCAACTAGCATGATTTTTCCCACATAATTTGGTAAACGAATTCTTTGATACTTCAGAAAAGAACACCCTTCAGAACCTCATTTAACCACCAAAACTATATCTCCCAAACCAGCAGATGGGAACAGGTAGGGTATGAATGTTACCAAACGAATTACTAACTTTCCATTGTAAAAGGCATTTCAATGTGCCAACAACATACACATGAACAGGAGTTAAAGCAAGCACCTCAAAACGGGAAATTCGGAGACAGATGATGACTCGGGTGCTTCTTGTTGATAATCAGGACTCCTGATAGATGCAGGATAGGATGACAGAGGCTGTGTCTGTGGAGGAGTAAATACGGGTGCCGCAGACCTCTCAGATCTCTGAGGAAATACAGCCCCAAGACGCTGATAGACAAGAAAAGTAGATATAAGAAAAGAATGATCTATAAGCATACTCGGATATTTCTATAATCTTCAACATATTAAGGATCACAAGATAGTAATAACAATTCCCATGCACTTATACACAACTTAAGAATTTGCTCATGAAACTTTATGTTATCTGCACTGGTAGATGGTTAAATCAGTTTGCAGTAAATAAAAGCTTATATATTCTAGAACATTAAATCAAAAGAAAAAAATTTATTTAACAGCAAGTATACCAACAGTTCCTGATACGCTGCATAGTACTGTGGATATCTTGCCCTTGGTCCACCAAATGCTTCTTGCCACGTATCAATCAATATCAATATCTTTTCCTTAACATGAAAATCAGGATGCTGCTTATAGAAGAGAAGGACAATTAAGCATTTTATTAAAAAAAAATCAAGAACTCTGTACACATGAAGTTTTAAGGAGATATGTAACCTTCTTTTTCACCATCTTCACCATCTCATGTAGCACATCTCTCTCAGCAACATGCATATGCACAACATCCCCACAATTCTTTATCACTGTTTCCAACAGCTAATAGAATAAAGAAAGAGAGCAAGCATCAAGAAAAATCTTAATCTTCAAAATATGTGAACAATTTTGACAACGGTAGTACAAAATGAGAAGGAAAAAAAATCTGGTTTTCAATTAATAATATTCCATTCAAGTTTTAGATATTCCGTACCAAAAATCTCTCCTAAAGTTGCATTGAACTACAAGGAAGTTGTTGGTAGGTTGCTACACAGCATTCTGAAGTACCGCATTTGTGTATTCCGTGATGTGAATAAAGCAAACTTTATCCAGTTATGTACCAAACACACACACAAAGAGAGAGAGAGAGAGAGAGAGAGAGAGAGAGAGAGAGAGAGAGCGAGAGAGAGTGTTCAGCAAATGGTGGGATCTGCCTCCAACTCCTATTAGAAAAAAGGGTTTACTTTTTAGATACAAAGCAAGGTTCGCAATATAGGTATCGAAATCGGTATAGGACCCTTCCTACGAGTATCGGGATCGGCGGTTTAGGCTTAGAGTATCGGAATTTTTGGTATCGGAAAGAAAATAATTATTAAAAATTTAGAAAAAATATTTTTGCATATTTACACATAATTTTAAGTATTTCACGTGTTGTTTCTTAGTAATTTTGAAATTGAATGAAATAGTAGTCACCCTTGCCAATTGGTTTACCGGTGATAGATAATTTTTTTTCTTTTACATGCTTTTACAACCATAGTATGCTATTACACCCTTGTTGATTGGTCTTTTTTGTTCAAATTTCTTTGCTGAATTGACTCGAAAATAGATCCCAATGTCGGTATCAGATCGGGACATGCTACCGTATTGATATCGGTTGATACCGCAACTATGATACAGAGACCTAAACTTGAGCCTATTTCAACACATATTTTTGGCAATCTTATTAGCCTATATCTTCTTCAAATTATATATATATATATATATATATATATATATATATATATATATATATATATATATATAAGGATCCCTAAGAGGGGACTATACTGAACAAATGATAAGATTTTAGGGGGTAAGGAATGCAATTGTATGGTACTTGTTGGGACGTAACTGCAAGTTATAAGTTCTGAGTACTATGTAGAAATAGGCAAATATGTAACTGACTTGCATTTAAAAAGAACAATTTTACCCTTCAATGGAAAATCCATACTATCAATTAGAATCTGCTTCTTCTAAATCATTATAACTAGAAGTAAATGAGTTCGACTCTTCTTACCACTTCACATGTGGGCAAAGCATAACCGATTTATTCTGAAAAGTTTAAATCTATGGCCTAAAATGTTCTAAACACACTAAAACTTAGCACGCATCTATAGGTTTCTAAATGTTTCAAACATGATTAACAGTTAGCGTTCTGAACAAATATGCCCCAAAATAAGAATTAATTGTTTTTAACCATTTATTATGTAAGATTTGCAAGTTGTTGAGCATGTCTAGAAAAGTTCCAAATTATGTCATTTACTTCTTAAGTTACATAGATGATATAGAAACATGCTGTACAAGATTCAGAATACATCCTCCACTGTGTACTTTCCCTCTTATGTAATTACCTTGACCTTAAAAATATAGTACCTTGCTCAAACTCTTTATCTGGAATCTACACATAAAAATTAGAGAAGTGCCTAGGGTGAGTCCATAGAGATTTTGGGAGCCACACCATTTCTAGCTACCTATTGTACTACAGCAAATCCATCAAGCCACATGCACCTTGAGTAACCCTTTGCAACTCAGTTGACCTACACGCACTGCACTCACACTCATCCCATGCATTTCTACGCGGGCGCATTTTTCTTAATAAAGCTTCTATAACCCAAATATTTGAAATTTTGAATGGCTTCAATAAGGGTGGATGGTGGTTTCTATTCAATTCCACACCACATTCACCTATGATAATTTAGTAATTCAACAATATCCTAGTTCCAGGTTAAACTTAAATTTGGTATATTAGACTGAAAGAAACCTCATTGTTGAGTTCCATCTTTGTGTATTTAGTAGTATTTTTTAATCTTATAAGTAAAAAAATTTAAAAAAATATGTAAAATTGGTCAAGTATTTTCTTTTCTTTTCTTTTCTTTTCTTTTCTTTTCTTTTCTTCTTCATTTACAATCTTATTTTGAGTATTTGTTGTGTTTGGCACAGAAGTTTCATCCTTTACCTATGGGGTATAGCAATCTGAATTTCCAAATACCAGTAAGTTTAAGGGTAAAGCACCAGGCAGGCAGCAAAATAATCAGCTAGGATCTTCGCCCTAGTTAGTGCCATCCTACCTATGTGCAGGCTGCAGGGGGGCTATGAAGATCTCCAGTTAATCTCTCACTCCAAGTATCAAGGCATCATGTTACCTGTCAAGTGTCAACATATATGCCTGAGTCTAACAAGTGTAGTCACACAAAAGCTCGCAGGTGTTACTTCAATCCCCCGAATCCCAAATACCTAATAATTTTTGTCTCATCTATAATTTTGTTAAAACTCTTCTAAAATACTATCCTAGTTCCACAACCTTAAATTGTGTGAGCACTTATTTAGGTTACTCTGCCCATCATATGGTTTCAACTTTCAAGATTAAAAAAAAAACACTAACCATAATTGCCTTGGCTAGTAATTTGGAAGCAATTTTGTGAGTTAATATAAGGTTGATGATGGTTCGAGAACGGTACGCCCTTAGGGAAGTGTATGAGAAGGAAAGGAGGGAGCAGGATCATGAAACATTGACAAGAGAGGAGAGAGTCCACTGAGAGAGAAGATAAAAAACATGATAAGAGAGGAAAGAGGTAGAGTGAGGCTTATTTTCGCTTTCTAGGATCATACTTCCCAAGGCATGGCTTTAATAAGCAGAAAAAAATGGAAGTATCTGTTTTGTGGTTGCAAGTCCCATACCTACTGTGACTTTAAAAACGAGACCAATTAAAACCTGATTTGAAGCTCACAGGTGTTACTTCAATCCCCTGAATCCCATATACCTAATCATTTTTTCCCTTGTCTATAATTTTTTAAAACTCTTCTGAAGGATTATCCTAGTTCCACAACCTTAAATTGTGTGAGCACATATTTAGGTTACTCTGCCCATCATATGGTTTCAAGATTAAAAAAACACACTAACCATAATTGCCTTGGCTAGTAATTTGGAAGCAATTTTGTGAATTAATGTAAGGCTGACGATGGGCCAAGAAGGGGACGCCCTTAGGGAAGTGTATGAGAAGGAACGGAGGGAGCAGGATCATGAAACATTGACAGGAGAGGAAAGAGTCCACTGAGGGAAAAGAAAAAGCATGATAGCGAGGATAGAGATAGAGAGAGGTTTGCTTTCGCTTTCTAGGATCATACTTCCCAAGGTATGGTTCTAATAAGCAGAAATAAATGGAAGCATCTGTTTTGTGGTTGCAAGTCCCATATCTACTGTGACTTAAAAAAGGAGACCAATTAAAATCTGAAGCTATTTTGCAATTCCAGTTGACTAACGCATAATTTCAGAATTATATGGTACGATTTTAAAAAGTAAAAAAACTTATGACTAACCCAATCCTAATGAGGTGAAATTGCTAGCCACCGCTTGCACATAACTGCATTGTCTATGAGTTTGGATGCAACTTAGAAAGGATTGACCTCAGGTTAACGACCTGTAATCAAATCCTTTTGAAACTTTCATCACGTAGTCACACGGATCAGTCTCCACATCCAACCGCAATATTAATAGAAGACCTGACTAGTGATGAACAGTTTTCTGAAAAGAAGATATCCTCCTAAAAGATCACAAGTCTTAACAGTGCCAGCAAAAAGTCTCCACATCAAAATAAACAGTTTTCTTTCCATTTACAGATCAAGTAACCAAAATGAGCTTTTCCTTAAAAGGTTTGCTACGTTTGAAACTCTAGGCCAAGAAGGATGCTAGCAACAGGTCATTTAAATGGGCCATCAAGAAGCACCATAAAGAAAAATAAATTAAGCATATCTGCCTGGATAAATAGATTATTATAGAACTATTTAACGGATGTCTCCAAACAGGGGATGGATGTCTCCAAACAGGGGCGGATCTAGGAAGTTCAGTGAGTGGGGACTCGGAAAAAAAAATCAATTTGAAATTTGTATAAGAGGATTCGAACTAAAGGTCACAAAACAATCTAAACTACTTATCCAACTGACCCAACCTTTAATATATATATATATATATATATATATATATATATATATATATATATATATATATTCCAGTGGGGACTTGAGCACCCCACTAGCTTTTATGTGCATCCGCCCCAAAAAGTTGAGCATGTTTACCTGTATAACTACTATTTGAGGAAGTGGCACTTACTGTTAGTGCAAGAAGTTGAACCTTTGGATTCTTACTTCCAAGACGTCTTTTGAGGCCTTTCACAACATCCTTAGCTTGTCTGGTAAAAAAAATAAAAATAGAACTGAGATCAAAAGTAGCTCTAACACATACCTACATACCATAAAATTATTCTTTATTCTTATCAAGCAGTTTAGACCAGGTATCTTCTCAAAATGTTTGGAATACAAGGTCAGACGATATCCATGAAAACAGACGTGTGCTAGAGAAGTCAAATAGAACTACTTTAGTTCCATTAATCTTACCTTAATTAGTAAAAGAGCATGGCTTTCATACTTCCACACTATTTTCAAGCTAGAAAGAAACAGTAATAATATGACGTAGATAACTCAAAAATCCTGAAAAACTAGTATGCCCGCCAAGGTTAGCCAATGTCAAGATAAATTTGACATTATCTACTTGAAATAAGAACTAAAAGCTTATTGAATTTTAAGAGCATATATTTCCTGACAATACTAAAACTAAATGTTAAATCAAACTACTTATAGAAACTAGACCATGAAGGATGATTCTTGCTTCTAAAATAGTCTGTTTGACACTCTTGACACATTTGCGTAGCAAAGTACACCTATGTAAATAAATAAAATAAAAAGGATTGGTCACTTGGCATCTCGTTTTGTGTACTTGTCCTTATCTAGGAAGCGCACAAAAATACACATTTGTCTAGGATGCACGGACACTCCAAATATCGGTGCCATGTCCTTGTCTTCATATGCCGGACATGTTTCATGCACAACACAAACACTTTAAAATACATTATGACGCTCCAAAATCGGCCAGTTGTCTATGCCGCTATTTCAATATTCAAGGTCAAAATGGCATTCTATGTCAACCTTTATCTCTACAAAAAGCCTTAAGATTCAATTTTTATTCTATATGGTACTAAACCCAGGGCGAAACCACGATGGGGCATGTGGGGTCAGTTGACCCCACTGACTTTTCTTCTTCTTCTTTTACTGCAGCACCGTGCTCACAGCTGAACCAACCCCTCCATAAAGCAGCACTGTGCACACTGCTCACAGTTGCTGCCTGCTGTATTATACACTGTGCAAAAGCATAGCCTGTTGCACGAAAGAATATAGCACAGCTGCTGCCTGCTGCATACACCGTGCCAACTGCCAAGCACAGCTGCACAAGTTAGTTCTCTTGTGACTTTCTGAGTCTTAGTATTTGTAAAGTAGGATTCAGAAACATTATGAACATCAAATTATGGTGGAAACCTTCTTTTCGCTGTTCTTATTGTTCTTGTTGTTTCTGCTTCTATTATTGCTCTTAGGTAATTAGATATAGTAACGATTATGTATTGCTTTCATATGACGATAATAGGGTTTCCATTTGTGCAACTGCAGAATAATATATTTTTATTTTATTTTGTATTGGTGTTTATATCATAGTGGTTGATTATAGAATCCTCATTGGAATTCTGAGCTGATCCGGTGAGGAATAGCTCCGAAATCTCATCTTTCTTGCCCCATATGGTTGTTTTCAATGTTGTTTCTAGAGCCTTTTGTGGATTCTTCCTTTTATTGATTACTTTTGAGGCTTTGATTTTGTATGGGTGTTTAGAATCCAGTGGTTGAGTATTTCTGGGTAACTATTGAAAATGCTACATATTGCCATGGAAGAGGTTTTCCAATCAATTATGGTAAATTTGATGATATTATTTGGACTGTTAATTCTGATTAGGCTTAGGTACAATTTATCCTTGATTTTTATTGCGGCATTGGTTTCTTTTGATGGTTTCCAAGTTCATATTCTTTAGCTAATGTTTAGTCTGTGAACACATTGAGAATCTTTTGAATAGAGGAGAAATGATTCATGTAGTTAGCCCTAGATATTTTGGATTGAGGCTTGTGAATTTGCTTGATTTTTATTGTTTAGTATTTTTATTACAATTCTTCTAACTTTATACATTTCCTTTCTAGATAACTTTCAAAGATTATCTCCAAGCATTCGAGTTTCAATAAGCTATAATGAAATATGTAGCACTCTTCTGTGAACTCACTATGTTTTTTTTTTCTTCTTCTGTGAACATAGCTAGTCATGGTTATTAATGAATGATAACTAAATCTTATCAAATTTTGAAGAGATTCAGGGTCCTCGGGTTCCGGTGACTCCGCAAAGCCCATCCCAATAAATCTTTAGTATGAGATTTTATTTTTGGGACTTCCTTTACGGTTAAGGTCGACCACCCTTTCTTAAATTCCTGCACCCCCCCTCCCCACCCTCCTCCCCCGGCGCCTAAACCCATTGTCCACGAACTCATTTCAGTGATCATCAGCAAATCTAAGTCATCCTTCTCCACAATCCTACAGATTATACGACAGCAAACAACCCTAAAGTCACGAAAAAAATTCACTCGATATCATTCAAACTAAATCTCCATGAACAAATTAAAAACTCAATCAGATTATACACCAATTATAACAAAAATAAATTCAGAAAATAAAACATCAAAATCGGAAGGGAAGGGGATCAAAGAAGCATACGCAGGATCGCGGTTGAGTATGTCGCAGATCTCGATGTTCATCGCCCAGTCCGGGCCTATCAGCTGGTCGCTCGTCGCCCGGTCCACCAACGAACCCGCCATCGAGAAGCCGCCGGATAGATCGAGATCTGCTCGAATTCTAAGAGGGAGAAGAACAAAACCCTAACCCTAATTTTTAGATCTATAACTCTTCTTCTTCCTTTCTTGTTGTTTCAGAAAAGAGAGGGAGATGGGGAGAGAGAGAAAATAGAGTCGTCGGGAATTTGCTACTGCTGCTTTGTGGACAGAATCGGCATAAACGTCCAAGGGAGAAAGTACAAGGACTACTACCACCACCGCCGTGAGATTAACTAAATGAGAAGACGTTGCACCAATCAAGGATCGCCACGTAGGAAGGGCGGTGGGAAAAAAAAACTCCCACGTTGTATATTTTGCTTTGAAATTTTTTTTTTTTCACAGGGGACTTTGAGATGGACTTAACTTTTCCTTTTTCTTGGCTTTGACAAAGGCACTACCAAATTCACTTGGAACAGTCCAAATTTTCACTATTAATAATTATAAGTTTACCATTTCCAAAAGTTACTCATCGGACTGTCCACTTTCAATTAATTTTTTTATAATCAGGACTGTCAAAATTTTGACAGTCCTAACAATTGGTAAGACTGTCAAAATTTTACAGTCCTAAAAATATATGTTAAATTTTTAGGACTGTCAAAATTTTGACAGTCCTAAAAATATATGTTGATTTTTTAGGACTGTCAAAATTTGACAGTACTAACAATTGGTAAAACTGTCAAAAAATTTACAGTCCTAAAAATATATGTTGAATTTTTAGAACTGTCAATTTTGACAGTCCTAACAATTGGTAGGACTGTCAAAAATTTTACAGTCCTAAAAATATATGTTAATTTTTTAGGACTGTCAATTTTGACAGTCCTAAAAATTGGTAGGACTGTCAAAATTTTGACAGTTCGGAAGGGAGGGCTACGCGAGGTGACCACAAGGACTGGGCTGCGTGGAGGCCGGAAGGGGGGGACGAGGCGGAGGAGCGGGAGGGGAAGGAGGCGGAGGGAGGTGGGGGGAGGAGGCGGCGGCGGGAGGCGACGGTGGAGGACGGGGGAGGAGGCTGTCACGCCCCAGTCCCAAAATATCGAGGGACCGGACGCGTGGCAATGGCCAGCAGCACACATCGATGGACAAACCCAATTTAATGGATCCATCGGGCATGCTTAAGCTGTAATACAACAATAAGTAGGTCCAATGATATGAGTCACAGTCTATACTAATCTCATCCACAACAGATAATCACAGATCAAATGCCAGAATAATGTAAATAAATAAACTGACAAATCACAATAAAAAGTGTCTCGGAGAACAATCCGAGAACATGTCTGATACATCAAATGAAATAGACTGGAAAGAGAATAACTAGAAACAGAAATAAAAGAAAATCTCACGCCAATACTCAGGAGAAGTCCTCTGGCACAATCTCGTCCTCAGATGTCGGTACAGCTCCTGTATCTGCTCATGTTCCTGCTTCTGCTCCTGATAATGCTCCTGTACTGTATAACTCTAGGGGGATCTCCTCTGCTAGTCCTGGGGACAAAGTCCGGATCCAGGTCCTCAGGGGACAGCAAGGTACAGAAAATACAAGCCAAAATAAATGCAGTGCAGCAAAAATGCAATAAATAGGGTAAGCTATATAACCATCTATGTGAAAATGCAAGTGAGAGCATCACTAGTGCTCAGGCCGAAGCCACTACAAGCTCTGTGCCGGGGAGCCGGTAGCGGTAATAAACACGTAATGTGCCTAGCTCTGCTACGAGAGTCTGAGGCCTCACAATAGTAGTAGATAGATATATGAAACAGCCTGTAGCCTGTGTGTCTCTCCCCACCCAATGTAACCACGCATCTCATGACCATAACGTCTCATGTCCATGTCAAGCGGGATCATATCTAATGCACAAGTCATACTATATCTAAGAATATAATGTCAGTGAAGTTTGGAGATGGAGAGGAGAAGGAGAAGTAGGAGAAGAGAGAATATGAGAAAGGAGATTGCAAGGGCCTAAAACCCTAGGTTGCATCTCATGTCTATTTATATAAATATGCAATACACCCACAATTACTATTATACCCTCATATGATAAATAATAAAATAAAATAACTCTAACACCCTCCCTCAAGCAGGAGCATAGAGATCAGACATGCCCAGCTTGCTACATAAATCAGAAAATGGACCACGAGCAAGTGGTTTGGTGAGGATATCACCTAATTGATCCTTTGACCGAACATAAGGAGTGACAATCTGTTTCTTCAGCAACAAATCACGAACAAAATGACAATCCACCTCAATATGCTTCGTGCGCTCATGAAACACCGGATTACTTGCGATAAACATTGCCGACTGATTATCACAATACATCTCCATCGGAATAGGAATCATGATTCCCATTTCATGAAGAAGAGACTGCACCCACATCATCTCAGAAGCTGTATGAGCCATCGCACGGTACTCGGCCTCTGCACTAGAACGAGCCACAACATTCTGCTTCTTACTACGCCACGTGACAAGATTGCCACCCACAAACGTACAATAGCCAGAAGTAGACCTCCTATCACTGCGACTGCCTGCCCAATCAGCATCACTGAATCCAGTCACCGTAAGCAACTGGGAAGGTTTGTACAACAAACCCTTTCCAGGTGCACCCTTCAAGTATCGAAGAATGCGAGAGATAGCCTCCCAATGTGGTTGCCGAGGGGCATGCATAAACTGACTAACTACTCCAACTGCATATGTGATGTCTGGTCGAGTAACAGTAAGATATATAAGTTTGCCAACCAAACGTCTATAATATCCAACATCCTCAAATAACTCTCCCCTGTCAGCATCAAGCTTGTCATGATAATCCATAGGAGTCTCAACTGGCCGACACTCTAACATCCCAGTCTCGGAGAGCAAGTCTAGAACATACTTGCGTTGTGACAGATACACACCTGTCTTAGATCGAGCAACCTCGATTCCAAGAAAATATCGAAGAAGACCCAAATCCTTAGTATGAAACTGACGACTAAGGTAGGCCTTCAAGTCCACAATTCCAGCATGATCACTCCCAGATATAATGATATCATCAACATAAACAATCAACACGATAATACCTGCTGAGGAAGAATGGCAAAATACTGAATGATCTGATGTGGTACGTCGAAAGCCATACTGAATGAGAACTGAACTGAACTTGTCAAACCAAGCACGAGGTGACTGTTTCAGTCCATATAATGCTTTCTTCAATCGACATACGAGTCTTTTATTTCCTGTTACAACATATCCCGGTGGTTGATCCATATAAACCTCCTCCTGTAAGTCACCATGCAAGAAAGCATTCTTTATGTCCAGCTGATATATAGGCCATTGGTGATTAACCGCCACAGAAATAAGAATCCGAACTGAATTCAGCCGAGCCACTGGAGAGAAAGTCTCCATATAATCCACGCCATATGTCTGAGTATACCCTTTGGCAACCAACCGTGCCTTGAGGCGCTCAACAGAACCATCAGGGTGATATTTAACAGTGTACACCCATCTACAACCCACTGTTTATTTTCCAACAGGAAGTGATGTAAGCTCCCAAGTCTGGTTTTGATGTAAAGCATACATCTCCTCATCCATTGCACTTTTCCAACCAGAAGATGACATAGCCTGCTTGTAAGTTTTGGGAATAAAAGTAGAAGACAATGAAACAGCAAATGCATGAAAAAATGATGAAGCACGGTGTAATGAAACATAGTTAGAAATGGGATGCTTATTCTTTGTGGTACAAAGGCGTTATCTTTTTCTGAGAGCAATAGGAAGATCATCTGGATCTGTGATAATGGGAGCAGAAACCTCAGGCACGGAAGATGATTGGTTGAAGGCTGAATTCTGCAGAACCACTGGCCTGTCCTTGGATCTCTGATAAACCTGTAAATGGGGAATGGAGACAGAAATTGATTCAGGAATGACCGAAAGTGGTATGGAAGATATCAAATCTGTTGTAAAAGGAATATCACGGTCTCCTGAAGGAAAGAAGGGGGTAGACTCAAAGAATGTAACATCCGCACTGACATAATATTTGCGTGACTGTGGATTATAACAACGATAACCTTTTTGAGTACGGGGATAACCAAGAAAGACACACTTCAGAGATCTAGGAGCCAACTTATCTCGATTAGGTTCCAAGTTATGAATAAAAGCGACACAGCCAAACACTCGAGGAGATAAGGAAAATGGTGCGACATCTGTATGTAATATAGTAAATGGAACTTTGTTATTTAATACAGATGATGGCATGCGATTAATAAGATAACATGCAGTAAGAACGGCATCTGCCCAATACTGTTTGGGGACATGCATATTGAACAGGAGAGTTCGAGCCACATCTAAAATGTGTCGATGTTTGCGTTCGGCTATACCATTTTGTTGAGAGGTGTGGACACAACTGGTTTGATGAATCATACCACGATCAACACAGAAACTGTTCACAGAAGATTGAGTATACTCCAAAGCATTATCAGAACGCAGAATTTTGATACGTTTATTAAACTGAACATAGACTTCATTATAAAAGGCAGATAACACATTTGGAAACTCAGATCTTTCTTTCATTAAATAACACCAAGTCATTCTGGAATAATCATCAATAAAAATAACAAAATACTGAAATCCTTTCGGACTTTTGACTCTAGACGGACCCCAAATATCAGAATGAACAAGATCAAAAGACTCTAATTGACGACTCTCACTACGACGAGGAAAGGAACTACGGTGATGCTTGCCTAACTGACAAGCCTCACATTCAAGACTAGATACATGACTCAAACTAGGAACAACTTGACGCAACTTAGCCAAAGACGGATGTCCCAAACGATAATGCCACTGCAACGGAGAAGTAGAAACAGAAGTGAAGGCCTTTCCAGGTAGATCCAAGTAGTACAGTCCATCTTTTTCATGCCCCGAACCAATCGTCTTCTTCGTCCTGAGGTCCTAAAAAATATACGAATTGGGAGAAAATGTCACAGAACATTGAAGAGATTTGGTTAACTGGCTCACAGATAACAAATTAAATGGAAAATTAGGCACATATAATGAATCAAATAATGATAGTGATTGAGTAGGGTGAATGACACCTTTCCCAAGCACAGGACGAGTAGACCCATCAGCCAAGATAATATTGTGTTTCATGGAACTACGATTATGAAAGATAGATGTTATACCAGACATGTGAGAGCTCGCTCCTGAGTCGATGACCCAAGAGGTGGATGGTGACTGGGTTGCCACAAAAGCAGGATTACCTATATGTGCCATGGTTGCAGTAGGTTGGGAGGTGGTACTAGCAAGCGCGTTCAACTTCTGGAGGATCTGTTGAAATGGAGATGAGGTATCGGACGTTGAAGTCTGATTGAAACCCGAAGTATCATCTCTGGGAGCAGAAGTGGTGTCCTGGGACTGCATATTTTCATCATGGACTTGATGTGCATATTCTGGTTTGCCCCATTTGTCCCAACAATAGTCTTCTACATGACCGAGCATTCCACAATAGTTACACTTTCGTGGTTGACCACGGCCACCACCACCACCACCGCGGCCACCACCACCACCGCGACCACCACCACGACCATTGTCTCTACCACCACGGCCTCCTCCTCGACCAAAACTACGACCACCATCTCTACCGCCACGTCCAATACCACGTCCACCACCACGACCAACAGAACTAGAAACTAGGGCAGAAGAGTCAGTACTCGGCACCACAGAACTATGTCCCAGAAAGGAACGATTGAGACGGGAGAAAGTATCTGCCACCGTAGGTAACTGCTCTCCAGCAAGGATTTGAGCTTTATAAGGTTCGAGCGCAGGATCCAAGCCGGCAAGGATGAGTGAAACATGAAACTCTTCCTTCTGTCTCCGAGCTTCCTTCAAATCAGTAGTAACAGGATGATATTGAAGCAGTTCCTCCCACAAAGCCTTCTTTGAAGCCAGATATTCATTCACAGGCTTCCCATTTTGCTTTGTATTGAACAATAACTCGTACAACTCATAGATACGGGCAACGTTTCGCTTCTGCGAATAAGATTCTTCCAGAGATGCCCAAATCTGTTTGCTTGATTCACACCACTGAACATTAGCAGCGATATGTGGTTCCATACTATGCCACAACCATGACATAACGTATGCATCTGCACTCATCCAATCTTCATACTCAGCGGACGTTTCAGGCAGGGGTTCTTCGGTCAAAAACTTCAACTTTTTCTTCGCCCTTAACACCACTTTGATAGACTTGGACCAGGCAAGATAGTTCGCACCATTCAGTTTCACCGCTGTAATCGACTTTCCCAATTCATCATTATGAATAACAGTAAAAGGAGAACCACCTCCGCTACCACCACCACTATTAACCTCGCTAGAAGATTCGGTCCCCACCATACTTGCAGATGCAACAGAAAGACGAGATCTTTGAAACCCTAGATCTCACAACGAACCTCAACCGACGACGAATAACCAACGGAGATCTGTAGAAACCCTAGATCTCATAAACGAACCACGAACGACCACGAACAGCGAACGACGAACGGCGAATCATGAAAAGTAGACGAAAAAAAGCCCCGAACCCTGCTGTCAGGGGCTACCGCCCCCGAACCCCTGTCGAACTCACGGCCGAGTTCGATCGGCCCTGTCAGGGATGAGATGTACAGTACTTACAAATATATGCTCTGATACCAAGTGAAGTTTGGAGATGGAGAGGAGAAGGAGAAGTAGGAGAAGAGAGAATATGAGAAAGGAGATTGCAAGGGCCTAAAACCCTAGGTTGCATCTCATGTCTATTTATATAAATATGCAATACACCCACAATTACTATTATACCCTCATATGATAAATAATAAAATAAAATAACTCTAACAATGTCCATGTCCTGTATCATATACAGAATCACCACGAATATCTCGGGAAGATCCTGTCTCATGAGTAGTGTCAAGTGTCCTGGGTCAAAGTGTACTTGGTAAGACAAGTACGAGAATGTAAAGTGTCACGGATGTCCATCTCTAGATGACAGTACACAACACCGCGTACGATGTTGGCACCCGACTAATAATCGGACGCTAAGTACGTCACACGGCCCTAGGTTAAGCATGCACAGCAATATAATGGAACAAGGAAAATATGTGACAATACTGCAGAGTTTGGCAAGGTACACTTGCCTGGGGTCCTGGCTCCAATTGTGGCTCTGGTCTCAGTGTGATCGGCAGGTACTACTCCGGTTGCTGAAATAAACATCACCATTAGATTCAGAAAATATCAAATAGTTAGAAACGCCTGTCCTTGAGTCCAATTTGGACACAAGGGCAAAAACGATATTTCCGGGCCAAAGCGAGGTCCACATGTGGGCCACTTTGCACCGAAAAGCGTGTCCAGGTCAAAGGTCTCCAAATTCGCCAAACTTAGTGTCAACAAGTCAGGAACGATGATACGAACCCAACGGAACTTCCAGAATTGGATTCCGATGAGCCGTTCACAAAATCGTCCGTCAAGTGGAGCCTGTGGGGCCCACGATACGCGATTTTGTCAACGTTCTCAGAATCGAACCAAACTTGAGCACAGGACCAGCGTATTGCTACGGATCCGATGGCGCAAGTTTCGTCTCGATCCGACGTGTGTACACAAAGTTACAGCGTATTTCAGAATCGACGGATACGGAGCGTTGTCGGCGGATACGCGTTGATTCCGGTGTGCACGCACATCCGAATCGACTTCTGCGAAATCCTACACGACCGTATCAACGTCGCGCACAGTTCGGTAAAGACCGCGTGCGACCAAGTCGTCCCGATTGGCGGGGCGTACTCAGTTCTGGGGTGAAACTGGGTGTTGTTTTTCCTGTTTTTGGATCGCGGTGTGCGATCACCACAGGACGCGATGCACCGAGCGAGTTGCACGGGCACCGAGAGGGTCATACAGTCTACGCGACGCAACTGACGGAATCAAAAACGGGATTACAAGAAGAGAGAAACGGGTACCTGAACAGGGCTCCGTGAAGTCTGTAATTCTCGTGTCCGAGAATCCGAATTGCGTCCTGGTCGTGTCTTCGCGTGTCCCGTCTTGAGCTGCTGTGTCCGCGTGTCTGCTGTGGTGCCCCGTTCCCCCTATTCGGGGAGCGCGGCTAAGAAATACAAGACGGTATCGTTCGATCGGGATAGATTGAATTAAGAACTCGTCCTCGTTATGGATTTGTTTCTTCGGAATCGATTCCCATATTCAGTGGACCGTGCCCCCGGGATCGACTTAGCGGCAGAGTCAGGAGGGACCTCTCCGCTGCATTCTTTGTTTCCTAGTTTTCGCTGTCGCTTGTTGCTTTCGTGCCTTGAGTTGGTTTTCGGGTTTGCTTGGGTTTTCTTGAACGGTTTCGATGGATTTCATTGCTTTCGTTCTTAGGACTGCACTTCAATTCCGATAATGGAAAGAGAGGAAGAAGTACTGATCAGCTGTTCGTGTCAATACAGGTGATCCAGCAGTAGGCGTCGCTCAAGCGGACTCCTAAATCACTTCCTTCCTTCCTCCTTCCAACCACTAAAGTGAGTGGCTACCAACCCGATTAGCTAACCCTACTTGCTAGTCTTCACATCTAAATCTCGTGTTCGTGCTTGCCCCGATCAAACGATACCAAGAAATAACTAAAAGATATCAAGATAATAAGGGAATAGACTTGGATCTGTATGCTTGTCATTGAAACTTGTGAACGGTTACTTACTACATGCTTGCTTATTCAAAATGTTTACCATATGCATATATACAAGTTAGAATGCTTACTTCTTCTTCTATAAATATGCTATATGTAAAACACCCTTTGCCATGCATCAATTATTCAGGGAGACTATGCAAAATACATCACACAATGCTACATATCCCTTGAATTCATCGCCTCGGCTACATAAATGCAAACTTAACACAACGCCGTTGATCACGGACAACTTGTGCATAAGGCCTCTCGGTTCCTGCGGACGGTCGCTGGGGCACTGGCACCGATCCGATCCGGACGGAACCTCAAGATTAGTCTCTCCCATAGGCGAGATGGCGTGCAGCGATACATGTGCCTCCGTCACCTTAGCCTGAGACTAAGACCGTCCATTATGGCATCAAAGCCAGTGATCCCCTCGTATATTTAAACCTGTGGCTACTAACTTGTGTCTTCTTGGCAGGGAAGGCAAGGTAAGTATTATGCAGGTGGTTCAGACGGGCAGGTAAATGTCACCGAACGGTGGCGAGTAATTTCAATAATTCCATATATCTATGTCTTGTTGTAAAATGAACTAAGGCAAGATAGAAACCCACGATAAATATGCATGCTTCATTAAAACAACGTGTTGATTGGTACAGTTGGGATAGCTTGCCTTCACCAGTACGTTTCGATGTACTGACTCTCGTTGAAACAGGTTCCCGCGCTAGGAAGAACCGAGCGAGGAGCAGGAGACAAACCCCCAATCCAGTCCAGCTGTAGGCACGCCTCGACCGTGCCACCTTAGAAGCATTTTGAAGAAGAAGCCTTTTGAAGAAGAAGCTAGCCACCAAAGCAATCATGCAGCTCCGTGGCAAGGCAGTCGTTCCGTCCCAAGGTCTTATATTTTGAGTTTAGTAAGGGATGTAATGTACAGGACTGCTATCTCATTTTGTGTCAACACTTTTGTAAGCCACAGAGGCAATCCTTACGACTCAGTTCAAGGATTTTGTAATAGATGTTCATATTATCAATAAAAGAGAACTTTTCCATGTTTCAATCTGTGTTCAATTATCTGCGTACTCTGAATATGTGCTCGCTATGCGAAACAAAAATACTTAGCCTCGTGCGGTGCGCAACCTAGGCCCGCACGGCGGTCACGCCAGGGGGACGACTAACGATTCCACGGAATCGGGGCGTGGCATGTTGGTATCAGAGCACAGCTTCAAAGTTCCTTGATTCATAAACTGGAAAAGTTCCCTTAGCGATAACTCGCCAATGCGAACTCCTGAACTCGTTAAGGCCAAAATGAGATACGTTCATGCAATAAGTCCATAATACATTATGATCCTGATGTAATTTACCTTCCTTTCAAGGAACGACGCAAGCGCAACCATCAGCGCTAGCACCAGGCGAGCCTCGGACTCAGGAGAGCAGCTCCGGAACATCAGGAAGCTCTCGGAGCCAACGGGGCATGTCTCAAACAGATTCGATTCAACAAGTGGTGCAAATGTTAGCCGAGCAAAGACAGAGGGATGATGCCCGCCAAGCCAAGTTCGAGAGCAACCTAGAGGCACGGCTCTCAGTCCAACAAAAGCAGATAGATACCCTGCAACAGCTTGTTCAGACCCTGGCCTCCAACCATTCTGCCGCAACGACAGCTACACCAGTGGAGCAGCCAGCGCTTGAAGTCGAACCATCGCCCGTGCCAAGGACGAGGGAAGTGACTACCTTTACCTTTGCAAACTTCAAGAAGGTCTGCAATACGCCATTTAAGGGGACTGAGGACCCAATCGTGGCCCTAGATTGGCTCGCCGAGCTTGAAGATCATTTTTCTCTCCTGGACGTGCCGGAAGACAAGCGCGTCACTTGTGCCAAACTACTGCTTCGCTTCAATGCGCACGACTGGTGGGACGTGCATCGACGATCTCTTCAACTTGGCCATGGAGAGGAGGCGATCGCGTGGACGACCTTTCGTGCCGCGTTTGAGGAGGAGTTTATACCCCCGCCTCTACGACGTCAACGGGAAAATGAGTTCGTTCAGCTCCGGCAGGGCAGTATGACGGTGAAGCAATACTCGGCAGAATTCAACAAACTGGCCAAATTTGCTACCGCTTACCTACCGGATGCAGCGAGTCGTGCCAGACGATTCGAAGGAGGGCTACGTCCTGGTATCCACGGGCACGTATCCGTTCCACAGTATCAGACGATGAGGGAAGTTTTAAACCATGCCCTCTCCCTCGAACCGCAGTATCCTCACGTTGCCACCGGCGCTGTGCAAACCCCCAATCACAAACGCCAAGGCAACGATAGAGGAAACACAACTGCAAAGCGCCCTAACAACGGCGGTTCGAAAAAGGGAAACTCGGGGCAACGATGTGACTTCTGTAGAAGACCAGGGCACGTCGAAAGTGAATGTCGTCGGAAGCATGGGTTATGCCTCATTTGTGGAGCTTCCGATCACGCCCTTCCCAACTGTCCAAAGTTCACCGAGCGCCGTCCTCCTCAACAAAATCAGACTCCGGCACCTCAGGCAAATTGAGCGGCGCCTCAGCAAGGGCGTAATCAAACTCAAGGCCGAGTCTACACTATGACACGGGAAGAAGCTTTAGCTTCGGATACCGTCGTGTCAGGTACCTTACTTTTCAATAATATACCTGCTCGCGTTCTATTTGATTCAGGTGCAACGTATAGTTTTATTTCCACAAATTTTGCCGTGGAAAACAATGTAAAAATGACTCCGTTGCACTTAGATTTAAATGTTAGCACCCCCTCTGGTACAAAAATCCCTGTTCGTTCAGCATGCCTAGGTGGTTACATTTGTATTGGGGAGAAGAAGCTGTCGCTCGATGTCTTAGTTCTAGATGTTAGGGACTATGATATCATCTTGGGAATGGACTGGCTAGGCGCATGCGCAGCAACTATTGAGTGTGCAGAGAAGCGAGTCGTTTTCCGTCTGCCCGGAGAAGCCGTGTTCTGTTACACCAGTAGTCCAGCGAACGATGCGACCAAGGCCTGCATGGTGATTTCGGCAAAATCTGCTCGACGAATGCTCTACACAGGCTGCGAGGGATTTCTAGCATCAGTTCGGGACGCGCGGCAGGACTACGCAGACGTCGAGCCAAATTCCGTTGAGGCGGAGTTCCCCGACGTGTTTCCGAGCGAACTACCCGGCATGCCGCCCGATCGAGAGATTGAATTCACTATCGACACATTTCCAAATACACAGCCGATTTCAAAGCCTCCGTACAGAATGGCACCAGCAGAGCTGAATGAATTAAAGTGCCAACTCCAGGAATTGCTTGATCGCGGGTTCATCCGTCCAAGCGTGTCTCCTTGGGGCGCTCCCGTGCTCTTCGTGAAGAAGAAGGACGGAACTCTACGCCTATGCATCGACTACAGAGAATTGAATAAGGTCACAATCAGAAACAAATATCCTCTGCCACGGATTGATGACTTGTTCGATCAACTACAAGGAGCAGCAGTGTTTTCAAAAATAGATCTTCGCTCGGGCTATCACCAGCTGAAGATTAAGCCAGAAGACGTACCCAAGACTGCTTTCAGAACCCGCTACGGCCATTACGAGTTTTCTGTGATGCCGTTTGGACTGATGAATGCTCCTGCTGCATTCATGGATACGATGAACCGTGTCTTTAGGCCCTTCATCGATAAATTCGTGGTGGTGTTTATCGATGACATCTTAGTGTACTCGAAGACTAGGGATGAGCACGCAGGACACCTGCGGATGGTGCTGCAAACCCTTCGAGACCACAAGTTGTATGCCAGATTAAGCAAATCAGAATTTTGGCTGGACAGTATTTCATTTTTGGGGCATATCATCTCCTCGGAAGGCATCTCAGTTGATCCGAAGAAAGTAGAAGCAATCACGCAGTGGAAACGACCGGAGTCAGCTAGCGACATCCGAAGTTTCCTTGGCCTGGCGGGGTACTATCGAAGATTTATACAAAATTTTGCTAGGATTGCTTCGCCCTTGACGCAGCTCACACGGAAGGGTGCAAAGTTTACTTGGACGGACGACTGTGAAGCTTCATTTACGGAGTTAAAGCAGCGCCTCGTCTCCGCCCCGGTCCTTACTTTGCCAAACGGACCAGATGACTTCAAAATATATAGCGATGCATCAGGAAGGGGACTAGGATGTGTCCTGATGCAACGGGACAAAGTCATAGCCTACGCGTCTAGACAGCTAAAGCCTCACGAGCAGAACTACCCAACGCATGACCTCGAGCTTGCCGCGGTAGTGTTTGCATTAAAGCTGTGGCGCCACTATCTTTATGGTGTGCCGTGTGAAATCTATACGGACCACAAAAGTTTGAAATACTTGTACACTCAAAAAGATTTGAATCTTCGGCAGCGGCGATGGCTTGAACTCCTAAGCGACTTCGACCTCATGATCAGATACACGCCTGGCAAAGGAAACGTCGTAGCTGACGCACTGAGTCGAGTGTTTGCAGGAAGTTTGGCTATTGATGATAGGCTGCGCCGGGATCTTGAATCACTGGGCATTACTTTGAAAATCAGATACACAAAGTGGGCGCAAGTATCACAACTGCGCCTCGAACCCGACTTGTTACAACGAGTAAAGACCGCTCAGAAGGACGACCCATTCCTGCAAAAGATTCATGCTCTTATCTCAGCAGGGAAGGCGTCCGACTTTGCGGTAAGCACGGATGGGATGCTTCGAGTGAAGGGAAGACTGTGCGTTCCAAGCGACGCGGCCCTCAGGGAAGAGATACTCATGGAAGCCCACTATTCTAGCTATACTTCTCATCCGGGTAGCACAAAGATGTATCGGGATCTTCGTACGACGTTTTGGTGGCACGACTTGAAAAAGGATGTGGCGCAGTTTGTGTCGCATTGCATGGCTTGTCAACGAGTAAAGGCCGAACACCAGAAACCAGGCGGAGAACTACAGAGCCTTGCTATTCCGGAGTGGAAATGGGATGATATAACGATGGATTTTATCGTTGGTTTGCCGAGGACGCAACGGGGACATGATGCAGTCTGGGTTATCGTCGATCGACTCACCAAGTCAGCTCACTTTCTGCCTATCAAATCTACTTGGAGTGCCGACCGCCTGGCTCAGATATATCTCAACGAAATCGTTCGACTCCATGGCGTGCCCGTAACCATAGTCTCCGATCGAGATGGTCGATTCATATCACGTTTCTGGGGAAGCCTGCAGTCAGCAATGGGGACGAAGTTGAAGTTTAGCTCCGCCTACCATCCACAGACCGACGGCCAAACCGAGCGTGTCAACCAGATCCTCGAAGACATGTTGCGACTCTGCGCCTTGGACTTGAAGACGAGTTGGGACCTTCATCTACCTTTAGCTGAATTTGCTTACAACAATAGTTATCAATCAAGCATTCAAATGGCGCCGTATGAGGCGTTATACGGGCGGAAGTGTAGATCTCCTATCTGCTGGGACGAAGTTGGGGAACGACAAGTACTTGGCCCTGAGCTCGTCGAGCAGACCGTCCAGAAAGTCCGGCTGATTCGGGATAGATTGAAGGTAGCTCAAAGCCGCCAAAAGAGCTACGCGGACACACATCGAAGACCGCTAGAGTTCCAAGTAGGCGACCGAGTATTCCTCAAGGTCTCGCCCATGCGAGGAGTCAGCAGGTTCGGAGCAAAAGGAAAGCTGAGTCCGAGATTTGTCGGCCCGTTCGAAATACTAAAGCGGGTTGCCTCAGTTGCGTATCAGATTGCTCTACCACCATCCCTATCCGACGTACACGATATATTCCATGTTTCACAGCTTAGGAAATATATGTACGACCCAAGCCATGTGGTAGACCTGGACCAACTGAACCTACAAGCCGACTTGACGTATGTAGAACAGCCTGTGCAAATTTTGGATAGAAAAGAAAAGCTGCTTCGGACTCGTTCGGTTCCTCTCGTGCGCATGCTTTGGCGGAATCACTCCGTTGAAGAATCTACTTGGGAGCTTGAATCCGAAATGAGGGAAAGGTTCCCCTCACTATTTCCTAGTGGTAGGTTCTATTCTTTAAGTTTCGGGACGAAACTTCCAATTAGTTGGGTAGGATGTGGTGCCCCGTTCCCCCTATTCGGGGAGCGCGGCTAAGAAATACAAGACGGTATCGTTCGATCGGGATAGATTGAATTAAGAACTCGTCCTCGTTATGGATTTGTTTCTTCGGAATCGATTCCCATATTCAGTGGACCGTGCCCCCGGGATCGACTTAGCGGCAGAGTCAGGAGGGACCTCTCCGCTGCATTCTTTGTTTCCTAGTTTTCGCTGTCGCTTGTTGCTTTCGTGCCTTGAGTTGGTTTTCGGGTTTGCTTGGGTTTTCTTGAACGGTTTCGATGGATTTCATTGCTTTCGTTCTTAGGACTGCACTTCAATTCCGATAATGGAAAGAGAGGAAGAAGTACTGATCAGCTGTTCGTGTCAATACAGGTGATCCAGCAGTAGGCGTCGCTCAAGCGGACTCCTAAATCACTTCCTTCCTTCCTCCTTCCAACCACTAAAGTGAGTGGCTACCAACCCGATTAGCTAACCCTACTTGCTAGTCTTCACATCTAAATCTCGTGTTCGTGCTTGCCCCGATCAAACGATACCAAGAAATAACTAAAAGATATCAAGATAATAAGGGAATAGACTTGGATCTGTATGCTTGTCATTGAAACTTGTGAACGGTTACTTACTACATGCTTGCTTATTCAAAATGTTTACCATATGCATATATACAAGTTAGAATGCTTACTTCTTCTTCTATAAATATGCTATATGTAAAACACCCTTTGCCATGCATCAATTATTCAGGGAGACTATGCAAAATACATCACACAATGCTACATATTTCTTGAATTCATCGCCTCGGCTACATAAATGCAAACTTAACACAACGCCGTTGATCACGGACAACTTGTGCACAAGGCCTCTCGGTTCCTGCGGACGGTAGCTGGGGCACTGGCACCGATCCGATCCGGACGGAACCTCAAGATTAGTCTCTCCCATAGGCGAGATGGCGTGCAGCGATACATGTGCCTCCGTCACCTTAGCCTGAGACTAAGACCGTCCATTATGGCATCAAAGCCAGTGATCCCCTCGTATATTTAAACCTGTGGCTACTAACTTGTGTCTTCTTGGCAGGGAAGGCAAGGTAAGTATTATGCAGGTGGTTCAGACGGGCAGGTAAATGTCACCGAACGGTGGCGAGTAATTTCAATGATTCCATATATCTATGTCTTATTGTAAAATGAACTAAGGCAAGATAGAAACCCACGATAAATATGCATGCTTCATTAAAACAACGTGTTGATTGGTACAGTTGGGATAGCTTGCCTTCACCAGTACGTTTCGATGTACTGACCCTCGTTGAAACAGGTTCCCCGCGCTAGGAAGAACCGAGCGAGGAGCAGGAGACAAACCCCCAATCCAGTCCAGCTGTAGGCACGCCTCGACCGTGCCACCTTAGAAGCATTTTGAAGAAGAAGCCTTTTGAAGAAGAAGCTAGCCACCAAAGCAATCATGCAGCTCCGTGGCAAGGCAGTCGTTCCGTCCCAAGGTCTTATATTTTGAGTTTAGTAAGGGATATAATGTACAGGACTGCTATCTCATTTTGTGTCAACACTTTTGTAAGCCACAGAGGCAATCCTTACGACTCAGTTCAAGGATTTTGTAATAGATGTTCATATTATCAATAAAAGAGAACTTTTCCATGTTTCAATCTGTGTTCAATTATCTGCGTACTCTGAATATGTGCTCGCTATGCGAAACAAAAATACTTAGCCTCGTGCGGTGCGCAACCTAGGCCCGCACGGCGGTCACGCCCGGGGGACGACTAACGATTCCACGGAATCGGGGCGTGACATCTGCTGCGAGTCCAGACTATGGTCCTGGTCTGGAGACAGCGGGGTGTCGCTCGGGATGAGGACGTCGCTTGTCGAGGGGAGACGGGAGATGGCTGCTCCGTCGGCACGACGGATCCGTCGAGAATTCTACTCCGGCGAGATCGGGCTAGGAGGGGGAAGTGTCGGCGTCGCTCGAGCTTCAGCGGATCGGCTGCTGTGGAGGGGCACGGGTCAGGCGTCGACGAGGGACTCTGCGGTGGCGCGGGCGGACTCCGGTGGAGGAAGGAGGCGGAGATGAGGGAAAGATGGCCGAGCGGGTAGCTGCTGGAGGCACGGCGGCGGATGAGTCGTCGCTGGGGACTTCGGGTTGGCAGCGGAGAGGAGGAGAGTGGGCGAGAGGGTGCTTTGGGTCGGCGGCGGAGCCGATGGCGTCGTGGAGTTCGAGTCAGGGCTGCGGCGGCTCGCTGCGTCGGCGGGGAGTCTGGGCGGTCGGAGTAGCAGCGGCTGGGGTCGGCTCTGCGAGATGGAGGAGGAGGTGCTCGGCTGGGAGTAGGGCAGCGGGGAAAGGCCGTCGACGGCGGCGCTCCGGAGCGGCGGCTAGGCGCTGGAGGTTGCCTGGCTTCTCGCGGCGAGGGCGGAGCGGTGAAGGAGAGAAGCGGGCGATGGTGGTGACTCACGGCGGAGGGCAGCGGCAAGGGGTCGGCTGCTCCGGCGGGGGGGTAGCCGGCGGCTAGATTAGGGTTAGGGTTAGGGTTAGGTTATTTGGAATTTAGGGATTTTGGGATTAGGGTTAATTTGGAATTGGGGATTTCTTTTTCTTTTCTTTTTCTTGTGGAGAAAACTAGAAAATAAGTAGGTATTTATACATACAGAAATTAGAATAGGGTTAGACCTAGGATTTGGGGCTGGGTCAACGCTCCTAGGGCTGGGCTTCGGCTCTCATGGGGATGTCGGGCGTTGGCACGGATTTAAATTCGGTTTAATTCTAAATTGGTTCCTAGGGCTTTAAACGGGTTTCCGGAGTCCAATAAATCCGCAGAAAATTACCCTATGCTCGATTTTCCATTTTACACCATAAAATATTATTTTTATAATATTTTAATAGGAAATAACCGCAATTAAAAATCATTGAATTACCAAAAGCCTAGGTTTCAATTTCCAAAAATTTCAGAAAAATTGGGAAAAATTCAAATTTAAAATTCTGAAAATCAGGGGGCTTACAGAGGCGGAGGCGCGCGCGCGGAGGATGGGACCGCTGCTGCGCGTGGGGGCGAGGTGGATGACGGGGCCACTGCTGCGTGCAGGGACGGTAGTGAGCGGTGGGGGCGGAGGCGAGCGGTGGGGACGACGACGAGTGGTAGAGGAGCGGGAGGGGGAGCAAGATAAGGGAGGTGAAGAGGGTGGACAGCCCTAGTAAATTTTGGACTAGCCTGAGTAAAATTTCTTCATAACTGGGCTAGCCCTGAGTGTACTTTGTAGTGCCTTTATCACAAGCCTTTTTCTTTTGGACTAATTAGAGCATCAACAATAGAGACAATTTAAACACATATTTTAAATTATTGAAAATTATACAAATTATTATTTTTTATGGAATATCTTATTAATATTGGTACACAATGGTACACTCCAAACAAATACTTCAAATTAACCTCCTCCCTCATATTTTTCTTTCATGTTTGGTAAAAAAAATTCTTCATTTTCTCTCTTTATTTTACTTCCATGTGTTGGTAAGAATGGTTCATTTTGGTGGGCACATGAATTAACGTAGCGAAACTAGGCCACGTTCCAAATCTGAAGTATCTTTTGAGAGCATCCATAGCAGGAGAGGTTTTAAGTGCTACATTTTGATTTTAGTCAAATTTTGTAGCACTTGAATGTTGCAATGGACACTTGTGCATACTTAAAAATAGCTAGAAAGCTATGAGATACTCCAGATTTGGAGCGTGCCATAGCTGCTCTATATTAATTGATGGATCCACCAAAAGTAACAAAACAAGAAAGAAAAATAAAAAGGAAAAATAGATAAAAAAATATTACCAAATAGGGAAGGAAAATAAAGAGAAAAAAGAAGGAGAAAAAAGAGAATTAATTTGGAGTGTACCATTGTATGCCAATATCATAGGGACAGTAAAAAAATAATAATTTACATAATTTTTAACAATTTGGAATGTCTCCACTGTGGATGTTTTGACTTTCTAGCAATTTTTAAGTATGAACAAGTGTCCACTGCAACTTTCAATGCTATAAAATTTGATTAAAATCAAAATATAGTATTGAAACCGCTCCCCTTGTGGATGCTCTTAGCATATATCATATTAGAGTTTAAGTTTGAAATTTTTGGATACTGATTTTTTACTTTTTTTTTGTTCTCTTTTTTCCATTATATGTGAGGAAGGGTACAATGGAAGGAAAAAAAAAATTAAAAGTCCAAACTTTTCAATTAGACATGTCAAGACTTAAACTCTATACTGATATAAAATCCAAGATTTAAACACTAACTAGTACTTTTTTTTATATTCACCCAACAAAGTTGGTTTGGACTGTATTTTCAAAACATTTGATCACATATATGATAAGAGAATTACAAGAATTTTTAAGGTGTATTATCAAAATTATTCTTAATTTATAAAAAAAAAAAGTTAAAAATTTTATTTAAAAAAAAAATAGTTTTGATAAACCATCTTAAAAATTCAAAAATATTGTAAAAGTATCATTGGCTATTGTAATTTCCATGTGATAAAAATATAATAGTAATTCCAACCAATCTTTTTGGTAATAGCTTTTAAGTCTTCAAATCAGTAATAATAGAATATTAGTCTCCTCCAACTATGTCAACAAGAAGTAACGAAATCCCAAAAAAAAAAAAAAAAAAAAAAAAATTCCAACACTAGTAGACAAAAAGATCAAAGAAGAGGAGGTC
The DNA here is from genome assembly GCA_036927795.1 of Iris macrosiphon. Classification (NCBI taxonomy): domain Eukaryota; kingdom Viridiplantae; phylum Streptophyta; class Magnoliopsida; order Asparagales; family Iridaceae; genus Iris; species Iris macrosiphon. The sequence goes on along the minus strand of JAYESA010000011.1, from coordinate 173,837,174 downwards.
GGAGTGGATAATCATGACGGAGTGGATATCTTTATATTTCTGCAATCAAGAGAGAGAGAAAATTAAAGTGAAGAGGGAAAACAAAATGAAAATAAAGTTTGATTCTACATAAATTACTTATTTTTTCAACAATATTTTTTTATTTCCTTTCCTTCCCTGACTTGCAAATAAGCAAGTGAAAATTATTTTCATTTTCTTTTCTTTTCTTTTCTTTTCACCCACTTTATGTGCCAACTAAACAGACCTTAAATTCCGTTTATCTGGCCATATCTTCCTTTTCAAGTCCCCTTTAGAACTAACTAAGATAATCTATGCAAAGGGAAAAAAAAAACACGAACCAAATAGCTTTCCACTGGTGAAATGGTACGTACAGATACAGAAGGAACGAAGACAGTTCACAATGTACACATACATAATAAAGCTAAAAACTGCATAAATCAGCCAGTCTTCTGTGGCAAATCCGTCTGACTGACATTCTGCTCCCCAGTGAGAAAAACTTAGATACAGAGATTCAAACCACTGTATGACAGTTGGGTCCTTCTCTCTCTTCGTAAAAGTGCAAAAGGTAATTATATTACAGACTCCTGATCCAAAGGACTACTGTTGAAATTAGTTGATAATTTTATTGATTGTCTCATTGGCATTATATAGCCTTACAGTCATTAATACAATGATCTCAATCATTATGACAATAATCTCATAATGGAATATCCTGTGACATATTCTGGCATCCCAAATATGTCCTCAGGATATTCCCATGTGCTTATACTATACTTATACTTAAATATGACACCCAACATACCATATCAACACTCCCCCTCAAAATAGGTGAAAGATATTCACTAAGTCCATCTTGTCACATCCTCTAATCATGCTCACTGAGACGAGTCCCTTGGTTAGTCCATCTGCTACTTGATCCCTGGTTGGAACATGGCCAAGCTCCAGTAATCCACTATTCAACTTCTCTTTGATGAAGAATCTATCAATCTCGATGTGTTTGGTCCTGTCATGCTGTACTGGATTGTTGGCGATACTAATAGCTGACTGATTGTCACACCACAGCTTCATCTTGGCTCCTTGATCCAGCTTCAGCTCCACCAGCATATTCTTCAACCATAGCAGCTCTGCAACTCCCAAGGCCATAGCTCTGTACTCTGCTTCAGCTGTCGATCTGGCCATCACAGACTGCTTCTTACTCCTCCAGGAGACCAAGTTACCTCCTACAAATATGCAATATCCCGAGGTAGACCTCCTGTCATCAGCACAACTAGCCCAATCAGAATCACAGTAGCCCTCGATGCTCACGTGATTGTTCTTCCTGAATATTAGTCCCTTCCCGGGAGCACCTTTCAAGTACCTCAGAATCTGGTACACTGCATCCATATGACCCTTCCGTGGGTCATGCATGTAGCGGCTCACCACACTTACTAAAAGCAGATATCAGGACGTGTGTGGCTCAAATAGATCAACTTGCCAACCAGTCTCTGGTATCTGTCCCGATCAACTGGTTCTCCAGCCTCAGCATCAATCTTGAACCTCTGATCTATTGGTGTCGCTGCAGGTTTGCACCCCAACATTCCAGTTTCTGTGAGAAGGTCCAGTGCATACTTCCTTTGAGAGAAAACAATCCCCTCTGCTTCCCGAGCAATCTCAATCCCAAGGAAGTACCGAAGAAGGCCGAGATCCTTCACCTCGAATTCCTTGCCAAGCTTTTGTCACTACCACATTCCGAAACCAGGGGTATTTTCGACTTTTTTTCAATATTTAATATTATGGTATTTACAAATTAATTTATTGCATAATAGTATTTAATTTAATAATTATGTGATGTGTAATTAAATATAGTATTAGATGCAGTGTTTATTTATTTTATTTTAGCTAGCAGACTAGACCTAGAAGCCCAGTAGACGAACACCTGTCGGAATTATAGGGTTCTGGATTTTATTATTTTATCTAGAATTTAATATTTGGAGATTGTAATTAATTACTGTATTTTATTTAATATTTTTGCGCATTGCCTTTGCTCCGATATTTGGAGCACTATCCGGACTTTTGTCTTCCAACAAATTTCACAATCTTGCCCTAGACGTGCCCACCTTCATTTCTGCTATTTTTGCAACTCGTGATTATGCTCTCTGTGCATTATTTCTAGCCGCACAAAAATCGTCGCGGACGTTTATTTTAAAATTCCTATTTTGTATCGTTGTGCGTTCCAATTTAAATTGGAGACAATCTTGACCTATTTTTCGTTCGGCCCAAATTAGGGTAATATTCTGTTCTGAGTCTTCTTCATTTTTGGTATTGATGACCTGACCTGATTTTGGCCCCATGTACTCCTAATTAATTGTTGAACACAACTTGCATTTATTCTATTAAAATTGAGGATACTATTTTATTTGATTCTGAAATTCCATATTAATCCCAGTGCCCTGTAAATTGAGCCCATACCGATCATACAGCGCCCCCTGACCCTACAAAATATCGGACACCGAATCGTCCGCCAAATTTTTGTTATTTCATGTGTTTGTGCAATTTCCCAAATTTAAGGGGGCTAAATTATAAATTTGCAAGTTGGCATTTTTGTGCCAACACCCACTTATTTAAACAAATGAGGAATCCTTAATATTTTAATTAAACCTCACCCTCATTTTTTCCCATGAATTATTTCTCTCATGTCCAATCTGGACCACCCAATTAATGGGCCAATCCCAACCCTTCATTCCAACACCCTCATCCCTATATAATGTCTACATCAAACCATAATCCCAAGAAACCTAGAAAACACCACCCCCTCACAAGCCCCCACATCCCCTCTCTCATCCGTATGTAATTCTTCTCCTCCTTCCTTTCTTCTTCTCTTTTTCTTCTCCTCCTTCCTTCCCTCTTCTTCTTATTGTTTTTCTTTCATTTGAATTTAAATTCAAAAAGGAAAGGGGGGGGGGGGGGGGGGAATTGAATACTGTTCACCCGTGCTCCGGGCGAACTCCGGTGCCCCCTGTCACTCCGGCCTTCTTCTCAGGCCGACCCGCTGTCAACCCTCCGGCCTCCCTGCCCGCTGCACATCCCTCCGGCGCCGGCGCTCTACTGTCAATCCACCTACGGCGAGCACGACCGGCGGCCCCTCACGATCTCCCTCCGGCATCCACAACTCCCCATTCCCGCGGCGCTCCATCCTCTCCTCTCCCTCTGCTGTTTTTCCCCCGTCGATCGGACCCCGACTCCCGCTGCACCCATCCGACTCAGCTGCTCCACCCCGGGCTCCCCGCTGTCGAGCTCCGGCGACTCCGGAGCATTCCCCTCTGCGTTCTCCCTCCGCCTTGCTGCAACTGCTCCGGCGGTCAGCTCTTCAACCTCCTCCCCGAGCCATTCACTCCGGCCTCCCTCTGCTGTCAACCCCGGCCTCGCTGATCGACCCCAGTCCGGCCAGGCCGACCCCCATCTCCCTCAGAGCCACCCATTCACCACCACCACCATCATCTACTACCACCACACCACCACTCCCTGCCGAGCTCCCTCTCCCACTGTACCCCGGCGGCCGCTGGCAGCACCACCACCTGCTCAGCTCTCCGGCGGCCAACCAACAGCCACCTCCGGTCCGGCGGCCAGCAAGCCGACCCCAGTGAGTCTCCTCCCATCTCCTTCTTCCTTCTTCCTATGGTTATATATATATATGTATAATATATGTATAATAATTATTTACTTAATATGTATAGTATATATATATATTTAGTATATGAATGCAATGTGTAATGTGTAGGTATGTGTATAGTATTATTTTATTTAATGTTAAACATGTATAAGTATGATTTAATTAGTATGCATATGTATATATATACAATTAAGGTGTATAAATATTGTGTATTAGTATATAGTAGTTAATGCGTAGAAATATATATATGTATATAAATACGTATACGTATATTGGTGTGTGTATTAGAATAATACTTAGTGTATATGTATTCATATACATACATGAATTGTTTTGGTATATTTCATATAGAATATACGTAATAAAATACGTATTTTGGTAAATGTATAAATGTGTAAATGTATATTATTTATTTTATCAATAATTAACTGTATAATGTAATGGATGTATTTAATAAGTATATCATTTATTTTTATTTAAATAATTGTATAAGTATGTATTTAATTAAATGCACATATATGTATGTAATTGGTATTTTCTTATAATATGTATTTAGTAAAGTGTATACTAGTAATTATTTAATTAATGCTTAATACATGTATATGTATATATCTAATCTACTTGGTACATATATAAATACGTATTTTAGTATGTTTATGTTTTAGCTTAAATTGGTATAATATATGTTAGTGTATGTTTTCGTATCTAATGTATATATATATTTAATTGGTATATGTGTATACATGTATTTTATAAATATGCTTAGCATATTTTCAAGGTATGTTTAATTGGTATATATACATGGTATAAATTCAATTTGGTATATACATAATTGTATTGCAAATATATATATGGTAGGTATTAAGGATTAAAATATGTAATGTGTCTGTCTGCCAGATGACCCTAGTTGACTAGTGCCCTGCCTGACATGGCCCTGAGGCCAGTGTTTTGACTGTGTGTTAGCGTAGCTTCTGATGCAAATGTTATATTGTGTTGTCTTTAGGACTGTTGGTTTACCCAGGGGATACTCTGGAACAGGACATCCATAAATACCAGCTAAGGACCCAAGGCAAGTACATTCTCTGATAATTTTCAATTCTTGATAATTTCTATAAATTCAACAATCATGAAATGTTACATCTGAATCTTTGACACTGTGCTACACGGACTAGTATAGCTTGGATCTGCAGTCATGAGATGTTACCTTGATTATCGTATTGACATTGTACACGACATGTATATTTAGACATCGTACATGATAGACTTGACTTGCTCGTGTATCGTGACGTGTCATGGTTGGATCCACAGTACTAGTTGGGGCGGGGAAGTAGTAGTAAGAAATGTGATCATAACCTCTTAATGTAGTATAGAAATTGTAAGTGTTAATCATGCTCTTCACCCATGATTAGCCAGGCCCTGTAGCTATCGTACATGTTCCCAAGCCGATCACATTTTGAAACTACTATTTCAAACACTTAGAATAGATTATAGTTCCCTATTTTAAATCATATACTACATCACCCGTATATGATACTGTTCCTTGTTCTTTTATTTCCATACATGCACTGACTGTATCATATTGCCTATTGCCTGTCTCTTTACATTGCCTGTTTCTATTAAATTGTCATTGCATTTATTTCACTGTCTTCTCAGTAGCTAGTATGACATGTTTTATTGTATTATAGACATTATCAATTAATGGAACTGTTATTTGAGAGTGTTGCTTTGCTCCTTCCTGACTGGAAATATTTTTCCAGACTATGCCTTAGAGGACCGCTGTCCGACACTTTATGGACCATATGGTGAGTAGCTGCAGACTTGGTAGTAGTTGTGATTCTGGAAGGTCTAGCCGGAATTATTATTTATTGTTAGTTCTTTAAGTAGACTATTTTGGTACCGGATTTGTCTCCGGCATTTTGATGATTCTTGGATATTGTTGAGTTAGAATATTACTTGTTGACTTGTGTTGTGTTTAATTTTAATTTCTGTTTCGAAATCTTATCGTGCTGTAATCCTGTGATTGAGTATATGTTCATCTTATTTGTGTCATCCGTGCCTCCTAATGGAGATTGGATGCTTGCGTGCCATTAGTTAGATAGTATCAAGACCTTGACAGCGTTCTACCGCCGATGCTGCGGCGTAGGCTGGACGTACCCACGCACTCGTGCCCCTAAACCGGGTGCGGGTCGTGACAGCTTTCCTTTGAGTTGGGCGATCTCCTGCTCATCATCTCCTGTGATAATCATATCGTCCACATACACCGCAAGCATGGTGATGTGGCCTCCACTCCGACGGAAGAACACAGTATGATCATCATTGATCTGCTGATATCCCATCCCTATCATCGCCCTCCTGAATCTGTCAAACCACGCTCGAGGAGACTGCTTCAGTCCATAGAGGGACTTTTTCAACCTGCAGACCTTGCCCACTGTCTAATTGGTGCCAAATCATGGTGGTATCTCCATGTACACCTCCTCCATTAGATCTCCGTGAAGAAACGCATTCTTCACATCCAGTTGGTGTAGCTTCCATCCACCATTCGCTGCCAAAGAAATCAGAGTCCTGACAGTGCTCATCTTTGCAACTGGTGCAAAGGTCTCGTCATAGTCGATGTCGTACGTCTGACTGTATCCTTTGGCTACTAGTCGAGCTTTGTAGCGCTCAACCTGTCCATCTGGGTTCTGCTTCACGGTAAAGACCCACTTGCATCCAACTGCTATCTTCCCCTCTGGCAGTCTCACAAGCTCCCAAGTGTGGTTCTTCTCCAGAGCTCCCAACTTCTTGTGCATTGCCGCTTTCCACTTTGGATCGTTCTTGACAACCTGCCAATTGTTAGGTACAGTAATACTATCCAAAGATGCTATAAATGCTCCATGAGAAGAAGGGATATGGTCATAAGAAACAAACTGAGCAATATCCCAACCATATCTGTTTGGAGGATTTCTTGCATTGCTGCGAGTGGTCCTCCGTACAGATAGTGGTGTGGGAGGAGTAGAAGTAGGAGGAATGATATCTTGTGAAGGAGGGGGTATCACTTGAAGGGGGGTTGGTGTCGGTGCCTCAGGAGTTGGGACGAACGCAGGCAAGGGACTTGGCACTGGCACTGTCGGTACTGGTCCTGCAGTTTGCTTCTCTCTCCTGCTGTAGGTAAGTAACTCTCCCTGAGCCGTAGGCCTAACACCTTCACCTTCTTGTCCCTTCTCCGTGCCTCCATGCCAAACTTCTAAATCGGTTACCACCAAGTTCTCCATCTCCCCCTCTCGCCTAATACTGACAGTATTAGGCGTGTTGTGTGAAGTTCCGTCCTGGCGGTAGTATGGCTCATGCTCCCGAAAGTGGACATCCATACTGACAAACTTCTTCTTCTCTACTGGACTCCAGCACACATACCCCTTCTGGGTCGCCGAGTAGCCTACGAAGATGCATTTGACCGCTCTAGGGTCAAGTTTCCCAACTGATGGCCTGTTGTCTTTCACAAAACACACACACCCAAACACCTTCAGTGGGAGTATCCCACTATTATTGCCTTGCAATACCTCACATGGGGACTTCCATCCGAGGACCTTCGAGGGCATCCTGTTGATGAGTTGAGCTGCTGTCAACACTGCATGCCCCCACAGACTCTGTGGGACATTCATGTCGATCATCATACTTCTTGCGACCTCCAGAAGGTGTCTGTTTTTCTTTTCTGCAACTCCATTTTGTGCTGGTGTGTATGCACATGTGGTCTGATGCTGTATTCCGTGTGCTGACAAGTATTCTGCAAGCGTCCTGTTGGTATACTCCGTTCCATTGTCAGACCTCAGTACCTTCACAACTGCTTTGTACTGAGTCTGGACATGCTTATGAAAATCTCGAAAACAAGCAGGTACATCATTCTTATTTTTCATCAAATATAACCAGGTAACACGAGAGGCACACTCAATGAAAGAAATAAAGTACTTATAACCATTCATAGTGTTAGTAGCACATGGACCCCAGACATCAGAATGTATTACCTCAAAAGCAAAAGTGCTCCTATGACCCGTGCCAACATATGAGCTCCTAGTAAGTTTTTCTAACTCGCACGCATCACATACTAATTTTTCTTTATTTGTTTTTGCATAAATCTATGGATACAACTTACTTAGAGTATCAAAGGAAGAATGTCCCATCCTCCGATGATGGAGTATCAAGGTATCCTCAGTCCTCTGCTGTAGTCCTTCCATGCCAGCCTTCTCTGCCATAGATACCAATGCTGAGTCCAGTCCTTCTCGATCTAGGTACCACAGTCCCTCATGCCAAGTGCCAGTCCCAAGTCTTCATCCTGTCCCTTTCTCCTGGAAGGTCACCTTAGGAATATCAAAAGAAACAATGCATTTAAGTTGGAGGATTATAGAACTAATGGACAAGAGACTGACTGGAAAGGATGGAGCATGTAAAACATTGGATAATCTTACTGAACCTGTACAATTAACAGTACCCTTACCGACCACTGGCTGGAAAGTGCTATCAGTTGTCTGAATGCTGTCTGCTGATGCTAGGTGAGTGTAGGAAGAAAACTCACTAGCATTTCCCGTCACATGTCGAGATGCTCCCGAGTCGATAATCCAGTCTGATAATTTAAGGGAAGAGATAGACGCAAGGGCAAGTGATTCGTCAGTACCTTCTGATGGATGGGCACATGGCAGCGTTGCCCCTAACAAAGAATGAGGTGGACGCATTCTCTGTTCTACTCCTCATGTCTCCCAGTGCCTGGTCCTCCACAGTAAAGGTGTCATCAGCTTCTCCGTTCCCTTCTGATATCAGGAGGTTCGCCCGATAACCTCCTCGGCCTCCTCGTCTACCCCCCTCGACCACGACCACGTCCTCCATTATATCCTCGTCCGCCGAACGGTCCTCGTCCACCACCTGAATCTCCCTCCCTAGGTGGTTTGGTACAAGCATACCAATGATGACCCATCTCCCCACAGTTGTAGCACTGCCGGTTATGCTGCCAGGGCTCTCCCTTAGATCCTGTGTTACCTGAGCTGGTGATCGCTAGTGCTGACTTTGCTTCGGGGGGACCACCTGTCCCGGCTTGCAGCCTGATGCGTGTCTCCTCCTGGATCATGGCTGAGATAGCCTCCTCAAGGCTAGGGATCTTTGGTTGGGCTAGAAGTAGGGCCGTCCTCTGTGCGAAAGCTGCAGTCAGCCCTTTGAGGAACTTCATCGTCCTCTCCTGCAGACACACCTGTCTCTCCTTACACTTAGGGTCCCCGTAGCTCGCCCGATCTGAGGAGTGATCATAATCCAACCACAGACGCTCCAACTCCGTGGCATACTCCTGCACCCTCTTCTCTCCCTGTACGGTGTCATCAATCTCCCCCTTTATCTGGAAGACCCGTAAGTTGTTCCCCACACCATCATAGGTCCTTCTCAACTTCTTCCACACATCTTTTACCATCTCAATACTGTCTACTGTGGCGGCAATAGACTGGACTAAGGAGTTGAGAAGCCAGATGTAGATCACCATATGAGTGGACTTCCACTCATCGCGTCCTGTCGAGCCCTCGTCCGGCTCTGTCGTCTCGCCCGTCAGGAACCCCTCCATGTTTTTTTCTGCGAGGGTTCTTCTCACCCGCCGTGACCAACTCAGATAGGTGGCTGGTCCATCTAATTTCAGATCGATGGAGGAAAGCTTCAACTCCGGCGACGTTCGTGTCGTGTTCTCACCAGCCGACATCGTCAACAACTTCATCAACGTCGTCACCTCTGCAGAATCTAGCTTCTTGATGATCTCCTCCATCGATGCGTCGTCTATCCAATCACGTCACGTCCGCTCTACGACTCACGCTCGTCCTCGTCGTCTGCTCCTAGATCCGAACATGTTTCCCCTTTTTTCAGATCTAGGCATCCCTATTAGGCGCTGTCTCGTGCTGGTGCGGAGGAGGCGGCATCACGCATGTCACAGCCGCCGTCGCAGCAGCAGTCGCAGCAGCCGCAGCAGTAGTAGTAGCCGTAGCAGTAGCGGGACGGGGCAGCAACAGCGAAGGGCGGCCTGCGAAGGGCGGAGAAGAGAAGAGAAGAGAAGGGAAGAAGGGGGAGTTCGGTGGAGGAGATCTAGGAAATCCTCCTGTGGGTTTGTGGAAGCTTGGTGACGGCTAGGGTTTGTGAAAACTTGGCTCTGATACCATGTTGAAATTAGTTGATAATTTTATTGATTGTCTCATTGGCATTATATAGCCTTACAGTCATTAATACAATGATCTCAATCATTATGACAATAATCTCATAATGGAATATCCTGTGACATATTCTGGCATCCCAAATATGTCCTCAGGATATTCTTATGTGCTTATACTATACTTAAATATGACACCCAACATACCATATCAACAACTACAAACTTGACCCGAAGGATCACCACATTCCGGCCCGTAGGTCCGCACCTGCGCTGCATCCACCACCAACTCACCACTTAATTCCTCTTTGGAAAAAGGGGAATTAAATGGCGTCCAGGAGGCTCGAACCCGCAACCTCCTGGATAATATGCATCGGTCTTAACCACTAGACTAGACGTCATATGTCGCTCCCCACCGTTGGATCGGCACGGGCCTCATGCGGGTCCCGTGCGAGCCCTTCGATCCGACGCGCGAAGGAGGACGCGGGGCTTTGACGTACCTCTCGGGACGGATCTTTTGATCCACCATCTATATATATATGGGGTCACATCTGTCATTCAGTGGCTGTATCAAATCTCTATCAAAGTTTTACTCATCCCGAGTCCTCTTACTTATTTCGATTGGAACTGGCACAATTTTCGACCACAGAAGTCCCTGCCATCCGAAAGTTGCCAAGTCGAATAGGCTTGGAGAAGATTGATCTAATATGTGCTCTCTTCACATGGCAAATGTTAAGAGTACCAAAAAAATTACGAGGAAACAACACATTTTTTGCAGACTGCCAAAATTCTGACAGTATTGTGTATATACATGACATTTTGGCAGTCACGAAAGAATAGAACTGTCAAAATTTTGACGGTTTTGAATATGCACATGACTGACAGATTTTGGCAGTCAATAAGGACTGAAAATATCAAAGATTGCATACATTTTTGGAGGTCCATCCCAAAATATCCCGAATATACACAGAATTGCCAAAAGTATGTTGCCTTATAATAACTTTTGTAGTGTTCTTAACATTTGCCCTTCACATAACCCAAAGGTTCTCTCCAAACATACACACCATATCACCGCTAGTTACAGATTAGCTAAGGCTAAAGGAAATGACACGAATCTTTCGAACTGGAAAAAGCTTGCTCCTATATTGCATTATTCTTTTTCGTTTTTTCCTTTTTCTAAGAACATATAAATCACACTGTTCTGAAAATATCAAAATACAGAAAAAGCTTCAAAGATGTGAGCAGGTGCAAGAGAGGAGGATCATGTCAGATTCAAAGTCGGAAACTGTAGAAATCTGCAGCAAGAAAGACTACAGCTCAGTAAGGAACAGAAACTCGAACTGAAGAAGGCCCAGATTTCATGTCTCCCACAATGAGATTGAAAAGAGCTTCAGCCACAACACCTTCGTTGCCTGTAAACAAAGTTCTAACTAGTTTAGATTTTAGAGAACTCATCCATTCTGTAATATGAATTACTTGCCCCTTTTTTTTTTATTGAAAGTGGCTAGAATCAAACTAGTTTAGCTACTTAAGAGAATAATGAAACTGAAGTTACTTACTTTTTGTTCATATACAAATCAGATGTCAAGGTCAAATTAGGGTCGTATCTACTGTATTACCTCTGTTGATTGTGTCTCGTCTACTTATTCTATTTGGGTCTGTCTAGTAACGGTGTTTTCACCGGTTTTGAAGAGTTTTTGAGAAGGCCATTTATGAAATGTTAATAATAATAATAATAATCATGTTTGATAAAAAATGTAGGCACTAGTTTTGGTCAGCTCAGCAACCCCCCCCCCCCTCCCAAAAAAAATCGGTGTAGTGTAATTTCGGATGTCTTTATAAATACTCCAAAACGGTAATGGTCTGCTTGGCAAATATGGGAGTAGCGGTTATGAGATTTTTTTAGACGGTCATGAACGGTTATGAGAGGTCCGGTTTTGAGTGTTTTTAAGTAGCGGCTTTTAAACCAATCCAATCCATGCTTGGTAACGAACAATTTTGAATTTTTTTTTTATAAGAATAAATAAAATAAAATAATAAAACCTCTCAAAATCTACTGATGTGGGATGTTTATAAAGTCACCCAAAATTACATTACACCGGATTTTAGGAGGTTTCTGAGCCAACCAAAACCAGTGCCTCAGAAATATTACCAAGCAGAGGTTTTCATAAACGGTCGGTTCAAAAATACCCAAAAACCGGTGAAAACATCTTTACCAAACAAGCCCTAAGTTTTGAGAGTATTTATTGTTTTATGCCATTTATATCCTCACAAAAAAAAATATAATTAAGTAGTGGAGGCGATGCACAATAACTTTATCATCATGCAGCCTTCGCAAATCCTATTTGATTATTGTCAAAGTCGAACACTGTACACATCCATAAAGACATTTCCAAGAATCCTGCATCAAGCAGACTTCGACATTAGAAATAAAACTTTGGGAGAACTTTTGTTTATATATGTATATATAATTTTATTCTTGTAAAAAAATCCAGAACCACTCGTTAATGAATTACCAAACATGTTTTAGACTGGTTTAGCCGCTACTTAAAACCACAAAAAATCGGACCCCCTCATAACCATCCATAATCAATACTATAAAAACACCTCATAACTGCTACTCCACAATTGCCAAGTAGACCCTTGTATTTTCCAACAATTGCCAAGCAGATCCTTGTATTTTCTAACAATTGCCAAGCAGATCCAAAAATACCTCATAACCGCTACCCCAACAATTTTCAAGTAGACCCACCGGTACTCTTTACAGTTTACTTTCCCTTGGTATGAGTTTTGATGGTAGGCAAGCTGAAGGAAGGCAAAGAGAATGGCAGGTTTGTGGTCAATTGTGCCTAATAGGCATAACCCAACTCTGCACTTTTTTCTATCTTCAACTTTCCACGAATTAAAAATGTCCTCAACTGCTAAGTAGTTACCAAATGTAATGCTATTAGATTGCAGATCTACGATAGGTTTCTGAAACTATTGGTTAGTATAAGCTCATTGTCGTCATAATATGACAAAGTCATTCAGTGAGTTCATGTTTCTGTGGATTAATCTAATCTATATATAAAAAAAGCTTTCAATTCAATTCAATTCCTTCAAAAGAACTTATCCAAAAGAAAAAAAGAAAAAGGTAACAAAGAAAAGCACCCAACAAATCTTTCAGTTCAAAGATTGTACTTTATATTATAGGCAAATCATAACCCCAACCCAGCATGCATCTAGTTAATGATTGTTTATCGAAAAGTGATACTAGAAGGTCAGAGACATTTATAATCTTAAGACTAAATTTCAACTTGCTACCCTCAGCTATTTAAGTTTTTCAACTTGATACCCTAAACTATGATAGGTACTAACTTAATACCATCAACTATTAATAATTTTCATGTTGATACCCTCCGTCACTCACTGTTAGTTTTTTTGTTAAATTTTTTTTTGACTACAATATCCCTCCCTTTCCCCCCTCCACTGCAGCACCCCCCCCCCCCCCCCCCCCCCCCCTCCACCCCCCTGCATCCCGCCCCTATCCCCACCCCCACCTCCGCTCTCCACCCTCAGCCGCGCCACCTGGAACCGCTCCCCCCTCCCTTACCCCGCAGCCCCACCACAGCTGCACCAGCTGCCACCGTACACTACCTCTGGGCCGCAGTCATCAGAGAATGAGGGAGCCTGACGGAGAGAGGGGGGAGGAGATAATAGAGGATATTTTTGTCATTTTCAATCTTAGGTTAACATTAGTAGAAAGAGAATGAGGGAAGGGTATTAAGTTAGTACCTATCAAAGTTTATGGTATCAAATAGAAAAACTTGAATAGTTGAGGGTATCAAGTTGTAATTTAGCCTAATCTTAATTACAACTACACCATTCACCAATCTATATTAAAGAAGAAAATAAATTATGTTTCCTTTTTAGTACAAGTCATTGGCAGGTAATGAAAATTTTCATGCTTTTCAGGTCATTGAAATGTGAAAGTAATGATAGTTTTGTCGGTGTAGAGGCATACCATCGTCAATATTGTGATCGTCCCACTGCAAGACTGGCTTGACCAATATCCCACTGCCGATCAGCATCATTTCTTCTGCCGCCTTGCCTTCCTCAACAGTTATGTCCCTCACTTCCACCCCTTCAATCTTCCCTTCTCTCACCAGCCTGTCCGCTAGCACCAACACTCTCTTTGCTGTGCATCCACTCAAGATCTTCTCAAAACAAGATCACCAGAGAATGTTAAACAAAATTACACATATGAACATACCTTGTCAAACTAATCTGCAATCTAAAAGGCATACGAGAATAAACACTTAACCTTGTCAAACCTTGGCATCACCAATTTCTTTTCCTTGGTCACAAACCCGACGTTCATGTTAGGCCCCTCGGCGACATATCCCGCATCATCAAGCCAAATTGCGGCAAAAGCACCATTTTCCTCGGCTTCCATTTTGGACAGCACATTGGGCAGATAGTTCACACTCTTCATGGTGGCAAATTGAGGCGACTTCATTGGAACGGAGGACGTCACAACTTTAATGCCCTTAAATTCAGGTGGATGTCCAGTTTGGATGACAATGGCATAGAGTGCAGATTGAGGGCAGCCAGAGGGAGAGAGAAGGAAGTCACCAGGTCCGGCAGAGAGCCAGTACCTCAAAGAACCATAAATGCAGTTTGAGGCAGCTACGGTCTGAATAAGGATGTTTTGGATGGTCGATCGGTCAAATGGAGGTCGGATCTTTGCCATGGATGCAGATGTTAGAAACCGGTCTAGGTGTTGCTCTAGCTCATAAAGATGTCTGAGATCAATAATCAACATCAAAATATTAAACTAGAGACCACTGCATCAACCATGTGGCGTGTGAACAGCCCAAGTTTACTCAAGCTATGAGCTTTAGATTTGCATTTGAGAGTGTAGCTGAGCTAGGCTTGAAAAAGCTCCAAATGAAAATGGAAGAGTGTAGACATATCAAGCTTGGTTGTATTACACCCTAATGCATCTTAATTATCTATAAAATATTTCAATAAAAACTAATCATCTACAAAGGCATTTGGTTTCGGTGCCAAATTCGTATTAGGGTTCTGGAGGCAAGCTTAGGTTATGCGTACATCTACCTGGTATATCATGAGTTCTTTGGAGGATAAGCTTTATGGAATGGGTTGTTTCAACAGTGGGCTTCCCTCCTGGTTCACTGCTACTTCTGTTATAAACCATAGTTTGCACTATTGGCCAATATCGATCCGATACGGTCCATCCCAATAAGGTTTGATATGTTCTAATCAGATATCGACCAATACCCGATACTGACCAATACCGACATTGGATGTCTCTCTTCTAGTCAATTCGGCAAAGAAAATTGAACCAAAAAGGCCAATCAACAAGGGTGTAAAAGCATAGTAAGATTGTAAAAGCATGTAAAATAAGAAAACTTATCTATCGCAGGTAAACCAAACGGCAAAGGCAACTACTATTTCATTTAATTTCAAAGCTACTAAAAAACAAGACAGGAATAACTTAAAATTATGCATAAATGTATAAAATATATTTTTTAAATAATAATAATTTATTAATAATTATTTGCTTTCCGATACAAAAAATTATGATACTCCGATCCAAAACTGCCGATACTGTCGATCTCGATACTCATAGGAAGGGCCTGATACCGAAACTGCGAACCTTGTTATAAACCTACTAAAGAGACTACAGATTCTAAAACCGCCCCCACACTGCATGCACAGAATTGCTTGCTTTCTTTCTCAATTTTTATCGTTGACGAGTTCTTGAAGTAGTTTGCATGTTAAACAGATAAAATGACATGATTTACTTTCCATACTTCTTTACTTACCCATCCATTATAGCAGCAGTATCAAAAACACCATGTCCTCTGTGGACCATGTGATCGTCAATAGGAATCACCATATTGGCAGGGCTTGTAGTGATTCCTCCAAAGATGCTAGAATACATGGCCAAATAAGTCTTCTCGCTCGTAGTCCCTTCTCGAAATCTATGTAGTCGTTCCACAACCTTACAGTAAAGTGATAGATTTCAAGGCCCTTTATTAAGAAAACTAAAAGTAAAGTGATAGAACCAAAACATGGCACTTGTCTGAATTATCACAAGAAATAAGCTTATTTCATGAAATATTTATGGAGCTACACTTGCGTAGGGTGGTATCGAGATAATACACTATGGATGATTAGGATAAATCTTAGGTAGTGCAATATAGATAAACAATGTAAGTTCGTCTTGTAGAATCCTATAAATTGGGATTTACCTACATTATTCAGTTCTTAATTAACACTCTACCATTTATAGAGCTTAAGCGAATATTACATATTAACATGAACCACTATCTAACTATAATACAAATAAAGCCATTTACAGTGGGCTGGAGGAAAGACCAACAAATGGTGCAGGTTGTCTTCTCCAACCAATGTTTTTTTTTTTTTGTGTGTGTGTGTGTATAGTTTAGGAGCAGAAATAATTCATGAGCACGTTTCTATTCCAATTCATTAATGTCATTAAAGAAAATATATACCTGTGCATGCATTTGTGACAGAATTTCCAAGGATTGGATAAATCCAATTGCTAACTAGAGAAAGAGGTCGCAGCAATCAATAACAAAATTCACAGTTACAGTTGCTCAGTCTCTCTGATCATTCGAGTCGGATGGAGGAGTGTTATAGAAATTCTCATACAAGTCCTTTAGATGAGCCAAAACAGATTAAAAGATGGAAAATTCCGCTAAAGACAACAAGTGCAACTTGGAAAAAAAATGCTATGACTTATCACCACCCTTCGTCTAGATCACGCACGAAGGCGTGGACGTAGACTCCTTTTGGACAAACGCCAAAGGCTGAAGCAAAAAATCTCTCTGCCGCTAGAGGGACACCTCTCTTATCGCCGAAAGGAGCGCTCTCTCTTGTATATTATGTTCTCTTCTTGAACATAGATGGAGCTCTCCTTATATAAGGGAGCCTCATTACTTAAGTCAGTTACAAGTTGAACCGACTCATCAATAATGACCATAAATAGCGGCATTAAGAGAGGAGTAACTCCCGAACGTGGTCAGTAACAAAAGTGAACAGCCAGTCACCCACGACGAAGGTGCCAAAGCGCGGTGAAGCTCCTGCGGCGAAGCTGCCCTCTTAGCTGTCCGGTGAAGCTGCCAGTGCAGCAACCACAGCGCTACGGCGAGGCTACCAGAGTGCACCAACTTTTAAGCCCGATGCCTACGTGCAAAGTGCTCCATCAAAGCTCATTTTACGACCTTCGTCCACGCCCTCGTCCAAGCTAGACCCCTAGCTCCAAAGAGTTTTCGCCAAGAATTGGAGAATTTGAATCTTACGCATTAGAAAAACTCCCCACCATCCCTACTACTTGAGCTAACACTTCATATGTGTACAAGTCTGTTGATATTAGTTGATTGATTTTATTGATTGTCTCATTGGCATTATATAGCCTTACAGTCATTAATACAATGATCTCAATCATTATGACAATAATCTCATAATGGAATATCCTGTGACATATTCTGGCATCCCAAATATGTCCTCAGGATATTCCCATGTGCTTATACTATACTTAAATATGACACCCAACATACCATATCAACACTCCCCTCAAGATGGGTGAAAGATATTCACTAAGCCCATCTTGTCACATACTCTAATCATGCTCACTGAGGCGAGTCCCTTGGTTAGTCCATCTGCTACTTGATCCCTGGTTGGAACATGGCCAAGCTCCAGTAATCCACTATCCAACTTCTCTTTGATGAAGAATCTATCAATCTCGATGTGTTTGGTCCTGTCATGCTGTACTGGATTGTTGGCGATACTAATAGCTGACTGATTGTCACACCACAGCTTCATCTTGGCTCCTTGATCCAGCTTCAGCTCCACCAGCATATTCTTCAACCATAGCAGCTCTGCAACTCCCAAGGCCATAGCTCTGTACTCTGTTTCAGCTGTCGATCTGGCCACCACAGACTGCTTCTTACTCCTCCAGGAGACCAAGTTACCTCCTACAAATATGCAATATCCCGAGGTAGACCTCCTGTCATCAGCACAACTAGCCCAGTCAGAATCACAGTAGCCCTCGATGCTCACGTGATTGTTCTTCCTGAATATTAGTCCCTTCTCGGGAGCACCTTTCAAGTACCTCAGAATCTGGTACACTGCATCCATATGACCCTTCCGTGGGTCATGCATGTAGCGGCTCACCACACTTACTGCAAAGCAGATATCAGGACGTGTGTGGCTCAAATAGATCAACTTGCCAACCAGTCTCTGGTATCTGTCCCGGTCAACTGGTTCTCCAGCCTCAGCATCAATCTTGAACCTCTGATCTATTGGTGTCGTTGCAGGTTTGCACCCCAACATCCCAGTTTCTGTGAGAAGGTCCAGTGCATACTTCCTTTGAGAGAGAACAATCCCCTCTGCTTCTCGAGCAATCTCAATCCCAAGGAAGTACCGAAGAAGGCCGAGATCCTTCACCTCGAATTCCTTGCCAAGCTTTCCTTTGAGTTGGGCGATCTCCTGCTCATCATCTCCTGTGATAATCATATCGTCCACATACACCGCAAGCATGGTGATGTGGCCTCCACTCCGACGGAAGAACACAGTATGATCAGCATTGATCTGCTGATATCCCATCCCTATCATCGACCTTCTGAATCTGTCAAACCACGCTCGAGGAGACTGCTTCAGTCCATAGAGGGACTTCTTCAACCTGCAGACCTTGCCCACTGTCTGATTGGTGCTAAATCCTGGTGGTATCTCCATGTACACCTCCTCCACTAGATCTCCATGAAGAAATGTATTCTTCACATCCAGTTGGTGTAGCTTCCATCCACCATTCGCTACCAGAGAAATCAGAGTCCTGACAGTGCTCATTTTTGCAACTGGTGCAAAGGTCTCGTCATAGTCGATGCCGTACGTCTGACTGTATCCTTTGGCTACTAGTCGAGCTTTGTAGCGCTCAACCTGTCCATATGGGTTCTGCTTCACGGTAAAGACCCACTTGCATCCAACTGCTCTCTTCCCCTCTGGCAGTCTCACAAGCTCCCAAGTGTGGTTCTTCTCCAGAGCTCCCAACTCCTCGTGCATTGCCGCTTTCCACTTTGGATCGTTCTTGGCAACCTGCCAATTGTTAGGTATAGTAATACTATCCAAAGATGCTATAAATGCTCCATGAGAAGAAGAGATATGGTCATAAGAAACAAACTGAGCAATATCCCAACCATATCTGTTTGGAGGATTTCCTGCATTGCTGCGAGTGGTCCTCCGTACAGATAGTGGTGTGGGAGGAGTAGAAGTAGGAGGAATGATATCTTGTGAAGGAGGGGGTATCACCTGAAGGGGGTTTGGTGTCGGTGCCTCAGGAGTTGGGACGAACGCAGGCAAGGGACTTGGCACAGGCACTGTCGGTACTGGTCCTGCAGTTTGCTTCTCTCTCCTGCTGTAGGTAAGTAACTCTCCCTGAGCCGTAGGCCTAACACCTTCACCTTCTTGTCCCTTCTCCGTGCCTCCATGCCAAACTTCTAAATCGGTTACCACCAAGTTCTCCATCTCCCCCTCTCGCCTAATACTGCGTGTTGTGTGAAGTTCAGTCCTGGCGGTAGTATGGCTCATGCTCCCGAAAGTGAACATCCATACTGACAAACTTCTTCTTCTCTACTGGACTCCAGCACACATACCCCTTCTGGGTCGCCGAGTAGCCTACGAAGATGCATTTGACCGCTCTAGGGTCAAGTTTCCCAACTGATGGCCTGTTGTCCTTCACAAAACACACACACCCAAACACCTTCAGTGGGGGTATCCCACTATTATTGCCTTGCAATACCTCACATGGGGACTTCCATCCGAGGACCTTCGAGGGCATCCTGTTGATGAGTTGAGCTGCTGTCAACACTGCATGCCCCCACAGACTCTGTGGGACATTCATGTCGATCATCATACTTCTTGCGACCTCCAGAAGGTGTCTGTTTTTCCTTTCTGCAACTCCATTTTGTACTGGTGTGTATGCACAGGTGGTCTGATGCTGTATTCCGTGTGCTGACAAGTATTCTGCAAGCGTCCTGTTGTTATACTCCGTTCCATTGTCAGACCTCAGTACCTTCACAACTGCTTTGTACTGAGTCTGGACATGCTTATGGAAATCCCAAAAACAAGCAGGTACATCATTCTTATTTTTCATCAAATATAACCAGGTAACACGAGAGGCACACTCAATGAAAGAAACAAAGTACTTATAACCATTCATAGTGTTAGTAGCACATGGACCCCAGAAATCAGAATGTACTACCTCAAAAGCAAAAGTGCTCCTATGACCCGTGCCAACATATGAGCTCCTAGTAAGTTTTCCTAACTCGCACGCATCACATACTAATTTCTCTTTATTTGTTTTTGCATAAATCTCTGGATACAACTTACTTAGAGTATCAAAGGAAGAATGTCCCATCCTCCGATGATGGAGTATCAAGGTATCCTCAGTCCTCTGCTGCAGTCCTTCCATGCCAGCCTTCTCTGCCATAGATACCAATGCTGAGTCCAGTCCTTCTCGATCTAGGTACCACAGTCCCTCATGCCAAGTGTCAGTCCCAAGTCTTCGTCCTGTCCCTTTCTCCTGGAAGGTCACCTTAGGAATATCAAAAGAAACAATGCATTTAAGTTGGAGGATTATAGAATTAATGGACAAGAGACTGACTGGAAAGGATGGAGCATGTAAAACATTGGATAATCTTACTGAACCTGTACAATTAACAGTACTCTTACCGACCACTGGCTGGAAAGTGCTATCAGCTGTCTGAATGCTGTCTGCTGATGCTAGGTGAGTGTAGGAAGAAAACTCACTAGCATTCCCCGTCACATGCCGAGATGCTCCCGAGTCGATAATCCAGTCTGATAATTTAAGGGAAGAGATAGACGCAAGGGCAAGTGATTCGTCAGTACCTTCTGATGGATGGGCATACATGGCAGCGTTGCCCCTAACAAAGAATGAGGTGGACGCCTCATATGTTCTACTCCTCATGTCTCCCAGTGCCTGGTCCTCCACAGTAAAGGTGCCATCAGCTTCTCCGTTCCCATCTGATATCAGGAGGTTCGCCCGATAACCTCCTCGGCCGCCTCGTCTACCCCCTCGACCACGACCACGTCCTCCATTATATCCTCGTCCGCCGAACGGTCCTCGTCCACCACCTGAATCTTCCTCCCTAGGTGGTTTGGTACAAGCATACCGATGATGACCCATCTTCCCGCAGTTGTAGCACTGCCGGTTATGCTGCCAGGGCTCTCTCTTAGATCCTGTGTTACCTGAGCTGGTGATCGCTAGTGCTGACTTTGCTTCGGGGGGACCACCTGTCCCGGCTTGCAGCCTGATGGTCGTGGGGGTCGACGGGGTGGTAGAGGAGGTTATCGGACGAACCTGCTGGTAGCAGAAGGCGAGGAGGGAGCTAATGGTGCCTATACTGAGGAGGATCAGGCACTGCTGGGCATGCTGGAAGTACTCAGGAGAAAGCAGAGAGCGTCAAGCGATGAAAACAGGAGGAGTGTGACTGAGGAGGCGTCCACCTCAGTCTTCACCAGAGGCAATGTTGTCATGTTTGTCCATCCATCGGAAGGTACCGATGACTCACTCGCCCTTGCATCTATGTCTTCCCTTAGATCGTCGGACTGGATTGTCGATTCGGGTGCGTCTCAACACGTGACAGGGAATGCTAGTGAGTTCTCTTCCTACACTCACCTAGCATCTGCAGATAGCATTCAAACAGCCGATGGTACTTTCCAGCCAGTGGTCGGTAAGGGTACTGACGATTGTACAGGTTCAGTAAAATTATCCAATATTTTGTATGTTCTTTCTTTTCCAGTCAGTCTTTTGTCCATCAGTTCTATAATCCTCCAACTAAAATGCATTGTCTCTTTTGATATTCGTAAGGTGGTCTTCCAGGAGAAGGAGAAGGGACGAAGACTTAGGACTGGCACTTGGCATGATGGACTGTGGTACCTGGATCGGAAAGTGTAAACCCCCTGATTTTTCAAAATTTTCAAAATTGGATTTTTCACAATTTTCTGGAATTTTCTGGGATTTTTCTGCAACTTAAAATAAGGGTTTTAATTATTGCATAATTTTTAAATGATATTAAACAATATTAAAATATTATGAAAATAATATTTTTGGATGTAAAATGAAAAACTGGACTTAGGGCAATTTTTCTGGAATTTATCGGACCCCGGACCTATTTTTTTAAATGCCTAAATAGTATTTTATTATTTAATTAATTAATTATTTAATTAATTACTGGTTTTTATATATTATTATTATTTTTTTTATTTATTTAGACCGACCCGCTACCCGCACCCGCCCGTACCCTGCTGACCCCCTCTCCCCTTCCCCGAGTTTCACGCCGCCTCCGCCGTCGGCTCCGCCCGCTCCGGCCGCCACCTCACCCCACGACGTCCCCCTCCTCCGCCCCGTCCGCGGCCCACGTCCACCCCCGACCCCCAGCCGCTCCACCTATAAGAACCCCCCCCGTTCCCCCTCTCGGCCCCGACCACCACCGTGCTCCGCCCTAGCCCCCACCTCGTCGCCGCCGCCGTCGACCACCTCACCGCGCTGCCCCGCCGCAGCCAGCCCCCGCCTCGCCGTCTCCCGCCTCGCGCCTCCGGCGGCCACCGCAGCCACAGCCAGCAGAAGCAGTAGTCGCACAGCCCGCCTCCGGCCGCCCCCGTGCCGCCGCCTCCGCCCGAGCGCCGGCGCCGTCCTCGCCGCAGAGCCCCGGCCCTCCCCCGCCGCAGCCCGGCCGCCCTCGGCCGCCCTGCCGCCGGCCAGAACACCCAAACCCTAACCCTAGTTTTCGATTTTGTGTCGGACACGTGTCGGACACAACTCGAACCTCGGTTTTTCGGGTCCCCTTCAGGTGCGTGTAACTTTTGATTCGTAGCTCCGTTTTCGATTCTGCAAATTGCGTTGCGAAGCCTATATGACCCTCTCGGTGTCCGGACGAACTGTTCGGGGCATCGCGTCCTGTGGTGATCGCACACCGCGATCCAAAAACAGGAAAAACCCAGACCCTGTTTCACCCCGGAACTGAGTACGCCCCGCCAAACGGGACGACTTGGTCGCGCGCGGTCTTCACAGATACGTGCGCCTCGTCGATACGGACGTGTGGGTTTTCGCGGAAGCTGGTTCGGGTGTGCGTGCACCCCGGAATCAACGCGTATCCGCGGACATCGTCCCGTATCCGCCTTTTCGGCAATTCGACCTAACTTTGTGTACATACGTCGGATCGAGACGAAACTTGCGCCATCGGACTCGTAGCGATACGCTGGTCCTGTGGGTCAAGTTTGGTTCGATTCTGAGAACGTTGACGAAATCGCGTGTCGTGGGCCCCACAGGCCCCGCTCGACGGGCGATTTCGTGATCGGCTCATCGGAATTCAAATCTGAAAGTTCCGTTGGGTTCGTATCAGCGTTCCTGACCTGTTGACACTAAGTTTGGTGAATTTGGAGACCGTTGACCCTGACGCATTTTTCGGTGCAAAGCGGGCCCATCGGTGGACCCCGTTTTGGCCCGAAACTGCCGTTTTTGCCCTTGTCTCCAAATTGGACTCAAAGACAGGCGTTTCTAGCTGATTGATATTTTCTGGATCTGATGGTGATGTTTGTTTCAGCAACCGGAGTACCGCCTGCAATTCCCGCCGAGATCAGAACCGCGAACATAGCCAGAACCACAGGCAAGTGTACCTCGCCAAAACTTGCAGCTTGCTACATATTTCCTGGACTTGGTTGTACATCAGTGGGCAAGTAAAGCTTACCAATTCTCAGATTTTTCTGGTTATAGTATTTTACTTGATTTCTGGTAGTTTCTTATGTAATTTGTTTAACTGCTCAACCCAGGACACCTGACACTATTCATGTGACGGAATTGCCTGAGATTTACCTGGTGATTCCGTATAGGTTACATTATCATGACATTTACAGTTACATGCGTAGATTCTATCCTGACTCATTGCATTAGTTATATCTTGCGTGACTTGTACCTGATATTCTGGAACTGTGACGTGAGATTACATGGGGTGGGGAGAGGATTATCATATCAAGGCTGAAAATAATATAATGAAAACATGGTTATCTGGAGGTGTCTTAGTCTCTGATACAGAGCTCTGGCACAAGTACTGGCCCTCTCGAGAAATACTGCTATGGTTTCTCCAACACTGATCCTGTAGTAGTCTCAGCCTGAGTATGACTAGAACTCTCACTTGCATATCACTTAGCTGGTTTACATAGTTACCCTGCTGTTTATTTCATTGCTGCACTGATATTCATTATGGCTTGAGATATTTCTGTACCTTGCTATGTCCCCTGAGGACCTGGAATGGATGATGTCCCCAGGTACCGCTGAAGAGAACTACCCAGAAGTGTACGGTACCGGAGCACTCCTCGGAGCAGAACCAGGAACAGAGGACGAAGTAGTGGCCGAAGACTTCTCTTGAGCACCTGCTTCAGCTCCACAGTATTTCCAGTTCAGTATTTTATTTCCTGTTTATTTTCCTTAAATGTAATAAACTAAGTTCTCGGAATTGTTTCCCCGAGATAACCTTATTTGCTATTGCTAATTTAATTCCATTGCATTTATTTCCTGGCAATTAATCTGTGTTATCTGTGGATGAGATTAGAAATACCTGAGACTGTAACTTAGTATTGCTAGACTACAGCTTAAGCATGCCCTGATGGATCCATTAAATTGGGTTGTCCATCGGTGCGTGCTGCTGGCCATTGCCACGCTCCTCCAGTCCCTCGGCATTTTGGGACTGGGGCGTGACAGAAAGGGCTGGATTCGACATTGGTGTCTGTGGCAGAGAGGACAGGAATGAGAGGAACAAAGATGGGTGCCGAGGATACACTAATACTCCATCACTGGCGGTTGGGGCACTCCTCGTTTGGTATTTTGAGTAGGTTGTATCTATCTATTTATGAGAAGGCAAATAAGGAGAAACTAGTATGTGATGCATATGATTTTGGCAAACTTAATAGGAGCTCATATGTTGGTACGGGCCATAGGAGTTCTTCTGTTTTTGATATTATACATTTTGATGTCTGGGAGCCGTGTACCACAACTACTATGAATGGTTACAAGTATTTCGTCTCTTTTATTGATTGTTCCTCTCGTGTCACCTGACTGTATTTGATAAAGAATAAGAGTAAGATCTTTGCCTGTTTTCGGGACTTTCATAAACATGTTCAGACTCAGTACAAAGCAGTGGTGAATGTACTAAGGTCTGACAATGGGACAGAGTATACCAACAAAGCACATGAGGAATACCTGTCAGCCCAAGGGATACAACATCAGACCACCTGTGCATACACACCAGCACAGAATGGAGTGGCAGAAAGGAATAACAGACACCTTCTGGATGTGGCAAGGAGCATGATGATCGCCATGAATGTTCCACAGAGTCTGTGGGGGCATGCAGTATTGACAGCAGCTCAATTGATCAACATGATGCCCTTGAAGGTACTGGGATGGAAGTCTCCATGTGAGATATTACAAGAAAATAATAGTGGAATACTCCCACTGAAGGTGTTTGGCTGTGTATGTTTTGTGAATGACAACATACTGTCTGCTGAAAAACTTGACCCCAGAGCAGTTAAGTGTGTATTCGTAGGCTATTCGGCGACTCAGAAGGGGTACGTGTGCTGGAGCCCAGTAGAGAAGAAGTTTGTGAGCATGGATGTTCACTTCAGGAAGTTTGAGCCATATTACCGTCAGGAGGGAACCTCATCCATGAGCAACTCACCTTATACTGAGAGTATGAGGCGAGAGAGGGAGATTGGTAAGAGTGTGGTGACCAATTTAGGAGTATGGCATGGAGGAACGTTTCAGGAGGAGCAGGAGAGTGAAGAGGAACAGGGGGAGGCGATGAGAGGTGTTAGGCCCACAACTCAGGGGGAGTTACTTACCTACAGCAGGAAAGGGAAGCAAACTGCAGGACCAGTACCTATAGTGCCAGTGCCAAGTCCCTTGCATGCGTCCGTCTCAACTCCTGAGACACCTACACCACCACCACCAGATTTCCATTCAGGTGATATCATTCTTCCTATTCCTCCCACACCATTATCAATATGGAGGACCACTCGCAGCAATGTGAAAAATTCTCCTGATAGATATGGTTGGGACCTTGCTCAGTTTGTTTCATATAATAACATTTCTTCTTCTCATGGAGCATTCATTGCGTCTTTGGATAGTATTACTGTACCTAACAATTGGCAGGTTGCCAAGAACGATCCAAAGTGGAAAGCGGCGATGCACGAGGAGTTAGGCGCTCATAAGAAGAACCACACTTGGGAACTGGTAAAACTGTCAGAGGGGAAGAGGACAGTCGGATGCAAGTGAGTCTTTACTGTGAAGCAGAACCCAGATGTAAAGGTAGAACGCTACAAGGCTCGACTAGTGGCAAAATGATACAGTCAGACGTACGACATTGACTATGATGAGACATTTGCACCAGTGGCGAAGATAAGCACCTTCAGGACCCTGATTTCTTTGACAGCAAATAGTGGATGGAAGCTACACCAACTGGATGTGAATAATGCGTTTCTTCACGAGGATCTAATGGAGGAAGTGTACATGGAGATACTACCAGGATTCTGCACCGATAAGACAGTGAGCAAGGTTTGCAGGTTGAAGAAGTCCCTCTATGGACTGAAGCAGTCTCCTTGAGCGTTGTTTGGCATATTCAGGAGGGCGATGATAGGGATGGGATATCAGCAGATCAATGCTGATCATACTGTGTTCTTCCGTCGGAGTGGAGGCCACATCACCATGCTTGCGGTGCATGTGGACGATATGACTATCATAGGAGATAATGAGCAAAAAATTGTCCGACTCAAAGGGAAGCTTGGCAAGGAGTTCGAGGTGAAGGACCTTGGCCTTCTTCGGTACTTACTTGGGATTGAGATTGCTCGAGACGCAGAGGGGATTGTTCTTTCTCAGAGGAAGTATGCACTGAATTTTCTCACAGAGACAGTGATGTTGGGATGCAGACCTGCAGCGACGTCGATCAACCAGGGGTTCAAGCTGTATACTGAGGCTAGAGAACCAGTTGACCGAGACAGATACTGGTGGGTAAGTTGATCTATTTGAGCCACACACGTCCTGATATCTACTTTACAGTGAGTGTGGTGAGCCACTATATGCATGACCCAAGGAAGGGTCAAATGAACGCAGTGTACCAGATTCTGAGATACTTGAAGGGTGCCTCTGGAGATGGGTTGATATTCAGGAAGAATGATCACGTGAGCATCGAGGGCTACTGTGACTCTGACTGGGCTAGCTGTACTGATGACAGGAGCCATGAGGTCTACCTCGGGCTATTGCATATTTGTAGGAGGCAACTTGGTCTCTTTGAGGAGTAAGAAGCAGTCGGTGGTGGCCAGATCGACAGCTGAAGCAGAGTACAGAGCTACGGCCTTGGGAGTTGCAGAGCTGCTATGGCTGAAGAGTATGCTGGTTGAGCTGAAGCTGGATCAAGGAGCCAAGATGAAGCTGTGGTGTGACAACCAGTCAGCCATCAGTATCGCCAACAATCCAGTGCAGCATGACAGGACCAAACACATCGAGATCGATAGGTTCTCCATCAAGGAGAAGTTGGACCGTGGACTACTGGAGCTAGGTCATGTTCCAACCAAGGAGCAGGTAGCAGACAGTCTAACCAAGGGACTTAGTTCTACAAATATGATTAGAGGATGTGACAAGATGGGCTTAGTGAATATTTTTTGCCCATTTTGAGGAGGAGTGTTGGTATATTAGAATATTCTTGGTATATTTGTTGGTATATTAGAATATTTTTGGTATATTTATTGGGATATTAGAATATTCTACAGGAGATTTTAATGGGGTATTAATGTAAGATGGAGGATTGTAAGGCTATATATAGCCAAGAGATTATCAATAAAAATAACAACATTACTCCAAAATATTCTACAATATGAATAGTTGACTTAGTAGCCAAATTAGGCCAGTAATATATATATATATATATATATATATATATATATATATATATATATATATATATATATATATGAGGAAGGATCCACATCCCCTCCTATTATGCATTCCCATGTTTACAACCGTTGGATCTTGTTTAAATCATCTAAACTTAACTGTGGCTTTGAACCATTCAAATCAATGGTTAAGATTAGATGACTTAAACAAGATCCAACGGTTGATAACATAGAGATGCTTGGGAATGCAAAAAATGGGGGATGTATATATATATATATATATATATATATATATATATATATATATATATATATATATTCCTCTTTGAATTGCTACTCTTCTGTAAACTAAACATGTCCAACCAAAGGAATAGTTCTTCAAGCTGACATGTTTTGTTCTCTGTTTGTTCTTTAACCAAATGATGACCTAAATTAATATTGTGGTAAGCTAAAGATAGAGTTTTAACATGTCATCCTCTATCTTTCAAGTATAGGTTTTTTATACAAAAGACAAACAAATAAAAAAAAACTCAGCACTAAAAGTAGAAGAGAAGACAAATGGGTCACTCAATACACCACTTGGTCATTCTTTAGCACTAAAAACAATTTGTACTGAGCTGGAGATGCTCTATGGAAAATTAATTTTTGATTCAAGATAAGAGATGTAGTTAAGGGAATCATAATAGAAGAACATACCTCACGAGGCCTTCGGAACTTTGATTCTTTTCATGCTCTTATTCTATGAATTTCTGAAAGAAGAATAATACATACAAACTCTTCTTCTATTAGAAAGACGAACCTATAGGCTTGTTTTAGCGTGTTTCCAAAGGTAACCGCTTAGGTTGACTTTTCGTAAGCCGCTTCCTTCTCTGGAAGGATGGCTTACGGGTCGTCTATTATCACTATGCACAGTTGATCGCACATGAAAAACATCGATACCATGCCCAAATGAAAAAAGGACGATACCAGACGACATGAGCTTGAAACCTCGGAAATGGTTTCTTTCAAGAGTTGGATTTCTGAAGACACGATTCTCGTTGCTATGACCCCCTTATAATCAATGCTTGTCACCTCAGAGTCATAGCCATGTTCTTTTCATGGATGCGCTGTTAAGCCTTTCCACTCTTTGATCTCCTCTTAACCCACTCCCGAGCCTGCTCAACCCTTCTTCTAAATGGTACTATTAAAGCACAATGACAACAACAAGAAGTTCTACCTAATAACCATTCAATATAAAATCCAAAAGTTCCATCCAACATTGATAATCGATCATCCAAATCGCAAAATAGCAAAAAACATCAATAAAAAGATCCATCAGAAAGGAAAAAAGGGGCGTATAAATCATACCATGGCATCGGATAAGACAGGTACATCAAATGTGTCGACAGCAGAACCTGTATACATGTTCCAAAATCAATAAAATAATTCCACGAAATAAACATCTGACTATATGAGTAGATTGTGTGCTAGGAAGCACGGATACTCCAATGCTTGTGCCGTGTCCATGTTTGTGTCGTATCCAATGTGAGACAAACACTCCAAACTACACTAAGTTAATGCCAAAAGCAATGACGTGTCTCTGTCACCATGTAGTATCGTGTTCGTGTCCGTACAACATTGAGTTCCTCGGCACAACAATGGTTCCTACCGTCTATTTTCCGAAGAAACATATAGTACATTGATCTGAAATGGACAAAGTACCTTTAATTAATATTTTAATAAAAACTCTAAAAATATTTTTTTTTAATAGTTAGGGGTAACCCGCCAATGCCCAAAACGTTAGGGAGCTTCCTGAAATTTGGGTAACTAGGTTTGCAATAAACTGCTAATTATTCTGAATCCTTTGCATTTCAAATTCTCATATACCTATCAAATACTTGATTAGAAATAGTAAAAAAAAAAAAAAAATCTGTTTTCCACAAAATTTCAGAATCTGCACATCTCACAACAACGACACACTCTTCTCAATTCTAAAATTAAAACTCTAATTTTCATTTCAATACCATCAACTTTTTTTTGTTACATGGGAATTTCCTAAATTAATAATTGAAAACACTCAAATCAAAATTTCATGTTGCTAATAAAAATAACACCAAAAAAAATTGAATTATTTTCATCTATATGTATAGTAATTGGTTAGTATGGTGTTACATTAGAATCAAAATTTACAAATTCTCCTCAAAAAATTTTACACTGCCAATCTCGAAATAATAAAAATGACATTAAAGATTAAAAAAAAAAAAAAAAATTTCACCAGCTCTCGTCTTCCTCAACCGTCTCCTGCCAATCTCCACCCCGATTCGCGGGGCCGAAACGCTACGGGGTTCCGGACTCGGCTTCCACGTGGCACGTGGGCCCCCTCCCGGAAGTGGGATCGTTCTCGTAAGTGAGTGACTTCCCGACATGGAAGTGGGAGAAGCCATGTATGTATGTAAGTGGAGTTCCCGGTGAAGAGTGGGAGAGGAAGAGAAGGAAAGCAGAGGAAATGTTGAATAGCTACAGTTGTCAGATAGTTTTTATAGGCTGATGATAAAGGCACTACAAAATACACTTGGGGCTAGCCCATTAATGAATGAAGTTTATTCATACTAGCCCAAACATTACTCTCTCCTCCCAAACCTCCACCACTGGAGCCCTCCTCCTCCCTTTCTTGTCGGAGGCCTCCTCTTCCACTTCTATTTGAAATCTAAAATTTTGTAATCTACATCTCCTCAAATTCTAACCATTAATCGATGGTTCACAAACTCTCAAAAGAATCAAGGTACAATCCTTCCTCCTCCTTGTCCTTCTCAATTTTTAATAATTTCGGTTGCATTTCAAAAAAAATTCAAAAATTATCTTTCCAATCTTAAAATTATAGTCCTGAATGTAGTTTCGGATGTCTGGAGTCTCGAACCCAATTTTAGGGCATACAAGTTCGACATTCGTCGAACGTACGAGACAGAAACATGCCAGACTATAGACATTTCTACAGTCCTATATACATTGTGGACTGTTGAAATATCTGCAGTCCTTTATATATAGAGGACTGTAGAAATTTCAATAGTCATGTATACATATAGGACTGTAGAAATTTCTACAGTCCTGAATGTTCAATTAATTTTGGGATTGTTAGAGTTATTTTATTTTGTTAATTATCATATGAGGGTATAATAGTAATTGTGGGTGTATTGCATATCAATATAAATAGACATGAGATGCAACCTAGGGTTTAAGGCCCTTGCAATCTCCTTTCTCATATTCTCTCTTCTCCTACTTTCCCTTCTCCTCTCCATCTCCAAACTTCACTTGGTATCAGAGCATATATTTCTCATATTCTCTCTTCTCCTCTCCATCTCTAAATTTTGGCTGTTTTTAGTCTACTTTTCATGATTCGCCGTTCGTCGTTCGTTGTTCGTGGTCGTTCGTGGTTCGTTTATGAGATCTAGGGTTTCTACAGATCTTCGTTGGTTATTCGTCGTTGGTTGAGGTTCGTTGTGAGATCTAGGGTTTCAAAGATCTCGTCTTTCTGGTGCATCTGCAAGTATGGTGGGGACTGAATCTTCTAGCGAGATTAATAGTGGTGATGGTAGCGGAGGTGGTTCTCCTTTTACTGTTATTCATAATGATGAATTGGGAAAGTCGATTACAACAGTGAAACTCAATGGTGCGAACTACCTTGCCTGGTCCAAGTTTACCAAAGTGGTGTTAAGGGCGAAGAAGAAGTTGAAGTTTTTGACGGAAGAACCCCTGCCTGAAACTTCCGCTGAGTATGAAGATTGGATGAGTGCAGATGCATACGTTATGTCGTGGTTGTGGCATAGTATGGAACCACATATCGCTGCTAATGTTCAGTGGTGTGAATCAAGCAAACATATTTGGGCATCTCTGAAAGAATCATATTCGCAGAAGCGAAACGTTTCCCGTATCTATGAGTTGTACAAGTTATTGTTCAATACAAAACAAAATGGGAAGCCTGTGAATGAATATCTGGCTTCAAAGAAGGCTTTGTGGGAGGAACTGCTTCAATATCATCCTGTTACTACTGATTTGAAGGAAGCTCGTAGACAGAAGGAAGAGTTTCATGTTTCACTTATCCTAGCCGGCTTGGATCCTGCGCTCGAACCTTATAAAGCTCAAATCCTTGCTGGAGAGCAGTTGCCTACGGTGGCAGATATTTTCTCCCGTCTCAATCGTTCCTTTCTGGGACACAGTTCTGTGGTGCCGAGTACTGACTCTTCTGCCCTAGTTTCTAGTGTTGTTGGTCGTGGTGGTGGGCGTGGTAGTGGACGTGACGGTAGAGATGGTGGTCGTAGTTTTGGTCGAGGAGGAGGCCGTGGTGGTAAAGACAATGGTCGTGGTGGTGGCCGTGGTCAACCACGAAAGTGTAACTATTGTGGAATGCTCGGTCATGTAGAAGACTACTGTTGGGACAAGTGGGGCAAACCAGAATATGCACATCAAGTGCATGCTGAAAATATGCAGTCCCAGGTCACCACTTCTGCTCCCAGAGATGATACTTCGGGTTTCAATCAGACTTCAACGTCCGATACCTCATCTCCATTTCAACAGATCCTCTAGAAGTTGAACGCGCTTGCTAGTACCACCTCCCAACCTACTGCAACCATGGCACATATAGGTAATCCTGCTTTTGTGGCAACCCAGTCACCATCCACCTCTTGGGTCATCGACTCAGGAGCAAGCTCTCACATGTCTGGTATAACATCTATCTTTCATAATCGTAGTTCCATGAAACATAATATTATCTTGGCTGATGGGTCTACTCGTCCTGTGCTTGGGAAATGTGTCATTCACCCTACTCAATCACTATCATTATTTGATTCATTATATGTGCCTAATTTTCTATTTAATTTGTTATCTGTGAGCCAGTTAACCAAATCTCTTCAATGTTCTGTGACATTTTCTCCCAATTCGTGTGTTTTTCAGGACCTCAGGACGAAGAAGATGGTTGGTTCGG
The DNA here is from genome assembly GCA_036927795.1 of Iris macrosiphon. Taxonomy (NCBI): domain Eukaryota; kingdom Viridiplantae; phylum Streptophyta; class Magnoliopsida; order Asparagales; family Iridaceae; genus Iris; species Iris macrosiphon. Next base: position 173,804,435 of record JAYESA010000011.1, on the reverse strand, counting down.
GGCATGAAAAAGATGGACTGTACTACTTGGATCTACCTGGAAAAGCCTTCACTTCTGTTTCTACTTCTCCGTTGCAGTGGCATTATCGTTTGGGACATCCGTCTTTGGCTAAGTTGCGTCAAGTTGTTCCTAGTTTGAGTCATGTTTCTAGTCTTGAATGTGAGGCTTGTCAGTTAGGCAAGCATCACCATAGTTTATTTTCTCGTTGTAGTGAGAGTCGTCAATTAGAGTCTTTTGATCTTGTTCATTCTGATATTTGGGGTCCGTCTAGAGTCAAAAGTCCGAAAGGATTTCAGTATTTTATTATTTTTATTGATGATTATTCCAGAATAACTTGGTGTTATTTAATGAAAGAAAGATCTGAGTTTCCAAATGTGTTATCTGTCTTTTATAATGAAGTCTATGTTCAGTTTAATAAACGTATCAAAATTCTACGTTCTGATAATGCTTTGGAGTATACTCAATCTTCTGTGAACAGTTTCTGTGTTGATCATGGTATGATTCATCAAACCAGTTGTGTCCACACCTCTCAACAAAATGGTATAGCTGAACGCAAACATCGACACATTTTAGATGTGGTTCGAACTCTCATGTTCAATATGCATGTCCCTAAACAGTAAATGGCAGATGCCGTTCTTACTGCATGTTATCTTATTAATCGCATGCCATCATCTGTATTAAATAACAAAGTTCCATTTATCATATTACATACAGATGTCGCACCCTTTTCCTTATCTCCTCGAGTGTTTGGCTGTGTCGCTTTTATTCATAACTTGGAACCTAATCGAGATAAGTTGGCTCCTAGATCTCTGAAGTATGTCTTTCTTGGTTATCCCCGTACTCAAAAAGGTTATCGTTGTTACAGTCCACAGTCACGCAAATATTATGTTAGTGCGGATGTTACATTCTTTGAGTCTACCCCTTTCTTTCCTTCAGGAGATCGTTGTATTCCTTTTATAACAGATTTGATATCTTCCATACCACTTCCGGTCATTCCTGAATTAATTTCTGTCTCCATTCCCCATTTACAGGTTTATCAGAGATCCAAGGACAGGCCAGTGGTTCTGCAAAATTCAGCCTTCAACCAATCATCTTCCGTGCTTGAGGTTTCTGCTCCCATCACCACAGATCCAGATGATCTTCCTATTGCTCTTAGAAAAAGACAACGCCTTTGTACAACAAAGAATAAGCATCCCATTTCTAACTATGTTTCATTACACCGTGCTTCATCATCTTTTCATGCATTTGTTGTTTCATTGTCTTCTACTTTTATTCCCAAAACTTACAAACAGGCTATGTCATCTTCTAGTTGAAAAAGTGCAATGGATGAGGAGATGTATGCTTTATATCAAAATCAGACTTGGGAGCTTACATCACTTCCTGTTGGAAAATAAACAGTGGGTTATAGATGGGTGTACACTGTTAAGTATCACCCTGATGGTTCTGTTGAGCGCCTCAAGGCACGGTTGGTTGCCAAAGGGTATACTCAGACATATGGCGTGGATTATATGGAGACTTTCCCTCCAGTGGCTCGGCTGAATTCAGTTCGGATTCTTATTTCTGTGGCGGTTAATCACCAATGGCCTATATATCAGCTGGACATAAAGAATGCTTTCTTGCATGGTGACTTACAGGAGGAGGTTTATATGGATCAACCACTGGGATATGTTGTAGCAGAAAATAAAAGACTCGTATGTCGATTGAAGAAAGCATTATATGGACTGAAACAGTCACCTCGTGCTTGGTTTGACAAGTTCAGTTCAGTTCTCATTCAGTATGGCTTTCGGCGTACCACATAAGATCATTCAGTATTTTGACATTCTTCCTCAGCAGGTATTATCATGTTGATTGTTTATGTTGATGATATCATTATATCTGGGAGTGATCATGCTGGAATTGTGGACTTGAAGGCCTACCTTAGTCGTCAGTTTCATACTAAGGATTTCGGTCTTCTTCGATATTTTCTTGGAATCGAGGTTGCTCGATCTAAAAAAGGTGTGTATCTGTCACAACGCAAGTATGTTCTAGACTTGCTCTCCGAGACTGGGATGTTAGAGTGTCGGCCAGTTGAGACTCTTATGGATTATCATGACAAGCTTGATGCTGACAGGGGAGAGTTATTTGAGGATGTTGGATATTATAGACGTTTGGTTGGCAAACTTATATATCTTACTGGCCGACACTGATCCTATAGTAGTCTCAGCCCGAGTATGATTAAAATTCTCACTTGCATATCACTTAGCTGGTTATATAGTTTACCCTATTGTTTCATTTATTGCTGCACTGCATTTATTTTGGCATGAGTTATTTTGTACCTTGCTATGTCCCCTGAGGACCTGGATCTGGATTATGTCCCCAGGTTTAGCGGAGGAGATCTATCCCGAGGTGTACGGGACAAGAGCAGTCTTTGGAGCAGTACCAGAATCCGAGGACGAGGTGATAGCTGAGGATTTCTCCTGAGTATATGCATATTCTATACTCAGTTATTTCTATTGTTAGACTCTTTATTTCCAGTCTTTTGGAGTTGATGTATCAAACTCATTATCGGGTTGTTCCCCGACATATATTTTATTGTGACTTGATATTGCTTTATATTTCTGATATTTTGTATTCATTTCTGTGGATGAGATTAGTAGACCCTTATTGTTGTACTACAGCTTAAGTACATCCTGATGGGTCCATTAAATTGGGTTTGCCCATCGGTGTGTGCTGCTGGCCATTGCCACGTGGCTAGTCCCTCGATATTTTGGGACTGGGGCGTGACAACTCTAGCCCAGAGTTGAAATACGCTATCCAATGAAACACAAGTTTTAATCTGAAGGCTTGCAACTTCGTACAGGCACGATCTTTGATCCGAAGGGCTCGAATACTTCTCGAAGTGTTTGAACTTCGTGACAAGCTCCTTTTTACAACTCTTGAAAACTTCTAACTGAGCATGCACTAGCACTTAAGGCTTAGGAGTTGTAAATAGCTTGGGATGAAAAATTTATAAGGCTCTTGAACTAAAGTAATAGAGAAGAGAAGAGAGAATGAATGAGTGAATAAGAATGGTGAATTCCTTCTATATTTATAGTATTTTTGTAAACCGAGTTTGGGGCGAATTTGGATGCCAAACGTTCGAATTTTTGAACGTTGGAGCCGAGTCAGCAGGAGGAACTGGTTTCCAGGGAATACTAAGTCAGGGAACCGAGTTCGGCCCGAACTCGCACCGAACTCGTACCAAATTCGTCTCGAGTTCGTACCAAGTTCGTTTCTCTTAAACCTGGTCAATTTCAGAATAAGGTTGGGTTGGTTTGGGCTAACTTGGTTTTAGAAACATAGGTTTGAGCTAGTTTCAAAAACACGAAATATTTTGGCTAAAATTGTCTGGGTTTAGAAAATATTTTGGGGTAGCCTCTAAATGTCAAGTGCGACTAGATGTACATTTATCCTATACTCAAAATAAATAGAAAAATACATCGACTCGATACTTGAAAGCAAGTCGCATCCCATTATCTGAAACTGTAGTTGTAGAAGCATATCGTCTTCGTATCGTTGATTCTTGTAGGTTATATCAAGTTCGAGTTTTAGACGATTATCGAAATAAGGTGTGACCATGACCAATAGGCCAACAAAGTTTGCCCAATAGAAACTGAAATCGCGGTGTTGGATGTGACTGTAAAAAGTCTATCAGCTATCAACGGAGGTCAAATGTGGTAGAGAAATAGTGTCGAGTAAAAAATACTCACAGATGAAATGACAATCAATCTAAATGTCCTTTGTCGTTCATAAAAAACATAATTGTTTGCAATCTGTATATCACTCATGTTATCACAGTGAAGCGGTGTAGGTCATGTAGGAGCCATGCCCATATCAGAGAGAAGTCTTCATACATGACCGTTCTCCCTGGTGGTGGTAGTCATAGCTCTGTACTCTACCTCGGTAGAAGAAGATGCAACAACAACTTGTTTCTTGCTTCACCATGAAATTAAATCACCAAGAAACAGACAGAATGTTGTAGTAGATTGCTGGTAGTCGGATCTCTTGTCCAATCTGCATCAGAAAATGCTCGAAGTTGCAGAGTAGATGTAGAAGACATGAATAATTAGCGCGTAATAGATTCAGGGATATTTCAAAGGGAGATTGTTTCGGGGCGATCATCGGTGATTGGTTCTCGTTATCTCGTCTTCGGTTAGCTCTTGTAATTCAATTTTATTACTTTGAGTAGTTATAGTGATTCATTTTGGTTCGGGTGAGTAAGTTTATAGAGAATGTATCTTCTATTTCATTAGTGAAGGCTTTTCCATGGTTGGACTCTGATTGTCCCGTGGTTTTTCCGCAAGGATTTTTCACGTCAAAAGTGATTGTGTTTGGCTTTCTTTGTGATTTTGACAAATTAGTCTGTGCGACTTTCTTCGGTTCTCTCACAGTCTCTTGGTTTAGGGGAACAATTTTCGCGTTTCATTCCCAACAGTTAACTCCAATACTGGTACCACCCTCACGGAGTTCTATGGCTGACCTCTGATAAAAAAAGAGCGCAATTGTTAATATGTGAAGCAAATGTCTGTCCAACTTACTACTGACTCTGCGAGACATATCCATCGACACTAGTTATTGTTCGGTCAGCAAATGGCAATAACAAAATTGTTGTTCGAAATTTCTTAGGATATTATTTACTTTTGCTAGTGCCAAAACAAATGAACTACAAGTGGATCTTAGTTGGTGCGTGGAGGAACTGCTTATTCTCCTCTGAGACCAAATATTTTGTTAATCAAGATTGGTTGGCACATTTTATGGATTTCTGAAAATGAGGTATTTGTTCCCCTCTCTATTTTTCGAGGTTACTAGTGATTTTGAAAATGCAACTACATAATGAAACAAATCAAGATTGTATTGATGGATTAATCAAAAGAGTCATACAAATATGAATATATATAGATGGAGAACAAATCCATATCCGTATATGAAAATGAATCAATATCCTTATAGAAGCAGGAGATACGTAACGATAGACTTAAATCGAATCCTAAATATAATCATATCTTAACACCCTCCATCAAACTCATGATGGTCAAACAACATGAGTTTGCCCAATAAAAAATGAAACCCCGGTGTAGGGTGCGACTTTGTAAAAAAATCTGTTAGCTGATCAACGAAAGGTCACATGTGGTAGAAAAATAGTGCATGACAAAAAATGCTCAAGGACGAAATAGCAATCTGTTGATATGGTATATTGGGTGTCATATTTAAGTATAGTATAAGCACATGGGAATATCCTGAGGACATATTTGAGATGCCAGAATATGTCACATGATATTCCATTATGAGATTATTGTCATAATGATTGAGATCATTGTATTAATGAATGTAAGGCTATATAATGCCAATGAGACAATCAATAAAATCAATCAACTAATATCAACATGGTATCAGAGCCAAGTTTCCACAAAACCTAGCCGTCACCAAACTTCCACAAACCCACATGAGGATTTCCTAGATCTCCTCCACCGAACTCTTCCACGCCCCCCCCTTCTGTCCCTTCTCTTCTCTTCTCCGCCTTTCGCAGGCCGCCCTTCGCTGTTGCTGCCCCGTCCCGCTACTGCTACCGCTACTACTGCTGCTGTGACTGCTGCTGCTGCTGCGACGGCGGCGGCTGTGACATGCGTGCTGCCGCCTCCTCCGCACCAGCACGAGACAGCGCCTAATAGGGATGCCTAGATCTGAAAAAAGGGGGGACATGTTCGGATCTAGGAGCGGACGACGAGGACGAGCGTGAGTCGTGGAGCGGACGTGACGTGATTGGATAGACGACACATCGATGGAGGAGATCATCAAGAAGCTAGATTCTGCAGAGGTGGCGACGTTGATGAAGTTGTTGACGATGTCGGCTGGTGAGAACACGACACGAACGTCGCCGGAGTTGAAGCTTTCCTCCATCGATCTAAAATTAGATGGACCAGCCACCTATCTGAGTTGGTCACGGCGGGTGAGAAGAACCCTCGCAGGAAAAAACATAGAGGGTTTCCTGACGGGCGAGACGACAGAGCCGGACGAGGGCTCAACAGGACGCGATGAGTGGAAGTCCACTCACATGGTGATCTACATCTGGCTTCTCAACTCCTTAGTCCAGTCTATTGCCGCCACAGTAGACGGTATTGAGATGGTGAAAGATGTGTGGGAGAAGTTGAGAAGGACCTATGATGGTGTGGGGAACAACTTACAGGTCTTCCAGATAAAAGGTGGAGATTGATGACACCGTACAGGGAGAGAAGACGGTGCAGGAGTATGCCACGGAGTTGGAGCGTCTGTGGTTGGATTATGATCACTCCTCAGATTGGGCGAGCTGCAGGGACCCTAAGTGTAAGGAGAAACAGGTGTGTCTGCAGGAGAGGACGATGAAGTTCCTCAAAGGGCTGACTGCAGCTTTCGCACAGAGGACGGCCCTACTTTTAATTCAACCAAAGATCCCTAGCCTTGAGGAGGCTATCTCAGCCATGATCCAGGAGGAGACACGCATCAAGCTGCAAGCCGGGACAGGTGGTCCCCCCGAAGCAAAGTCAGCACTAGCGATCACCAGCTCAGGTAACACAGGATCTAAGGGAGAGCCCTGGCAGCATAACCGGCAGTGCTACAACTGTGGGGAGATGGGTCATCATCGGTATGCTTGTACCAAACCACCAAGGGAGGGAGATTCAGGTGGTGGACGAGGACCGTTCGGCGGACGAGGATATAATGGAGGACGTGGTCGTGGTCGAGGGGGTAGACGAGGCGGCCGAGGAGGTTATCGGGCGAACCTCCTGATATCAGAAGGGAACGGAGAAGCTGATGGCACTTTCCAGCCAGTGGTCGGTAAGGGTACTGTTAATTGTACAGGTTCAGTAAGATTATCCAATATTTTATATGCTCCATCCTTTCCAGTCAGTCTCTTGTCCATTAGTTCTATAATCCTCCAACTTAAATGCATTGTTTCTTTTGATATTCCTAAGGTGACCTTCCAGGAGAAAGGGACAGGACGAAGACTTGGGACTGGCACTTGGCATGAGGGACTGTGGTACCTAGATCGAGAAGGACTGGACTCAGCATTGGTATCTATGGCAGAGAAGGCTGGCATAGAAGGACTGCAGCAGAGGACTGAGGATACCTTGATACTCCATCATCGGAGGATGGGACATTCTTCCTTTGATACTCTAAGTAAGTTGTATCCAGAGATTTATGCAAAAACAAATAAAGAGAAATTAGTATGTGATGCGTGCGAGTTAGGAAAACTTACTAGGAGCTCATATGTTGGCACGGGTCATAGGAGCACTTTTGCTTTTGAGGTAGTACATTCTGATTTCTGGGGTCCATGTGCTACTAACACTATGAATGGTTATAAGTACTTTATTTCTTTTATTGAGTTTGCTTCTCGTGTTACCTGGTTATATTTGATGAAAAATAAGAATAATGTACCTGCTTGTTTTCGGGATTTCCATAAGCATGTCCAGACTCAGTACAAAGCAGTTATGAAGGTACTGAGGTCTGACAATGGAACGGAGTATATCAACAGGACGCTTGCAGAATACTTGTCAGCACACGGAATACAGCATTAGACTACCTGTGCATACACACCAGCACAAAATGGAGTTGCAGAAAGGAAAAACAGACACCTTCTGGAGGTCGCAAGAAGTATGATGATCGACATGAATGTCCCACAGAGTCTGTGGGGGCATGCAGTGTTGACAACAGCTCAACTCATCAACATGATGCCCTCGAAGGTCCTCGAATGGAAGTCCCCATGTGAGGTATTGCAAGGCAATAATAGTGGGATACTCCCACTGAAGGTGTTTGGGTGTGTGTGTTTTGTGAAGGACAACAGGCCATCAGTTGGGAAACTTGACCCTAGAGCGGTCAAATGCATCTTCGTAGGCTACTCGGCGACCCAGAAGGGGTATGTGTGCTGGAGTCCAGTAGAGAAGAAGAAGTTTGTCAGTATGGATGTCCACTTTCGGGAGCATGAGCCATACTACTGCCAGGATGGAACTTCACACAACACGCCTAATACTACCAGTATTAGGCGAGAGGGGGAGATGGAGAACTTGGTGGTAACCGATTTAGAAGTTTAGCATGGAGGCACGGAGAAGGGACAAGAAGGTGAAGGTGTTAGGCCTACGGCTCAGGGAGATTTACTTACCTACAGCAGGAGAGAGAAGCAAACTGCAGGACCAGTACCGACATTGCCTGTGCCAAGTCCCTTGCCTGCGTTCGTCCCAACTCCTGAGGCACCGACACCAACCCCCCTTCAGGTGATACCCCCTCCTTCACAAGATATCATTCCTCCTACTTCTACTCCTCCCACACCACTATCTGTACGGAGGACCACTCGCAGCAATGCAGAAAATCCTCCAAACAGATATGGTTGGGATATTGCTCAGTTTATTTCTTATGACCATATTCCTTCTTCTCTTGGAGCATTTATAGCATCTTTGGATAGTATTACTATACCTAACAATTGGCAGGTTGCCAAGAACGATCCAAAGTGGAAAGCGACAATGCACGAGGAGTTGGGAGCTCTGGAGAAGAACCACACTTGGGAGCTTGTGAGACTGCCAGAGGGGAAGAGAGCAGTTGGATGCAAGTGGGTCTTTACCGTGAAGCAGAACCCAGATGGACAGGTTGAGCGCTACAAAGCTCGACTAGTAGCCAAAGGATACAGTCAGACGTACGGCATCGACTATGACGAGACCTTTGCACCAGTTGCAAAAATGAGCACTGTCAGGACTCTGATTTCTCTGGCAGTGAATGGTGGATGGAAGCTACACCAACTGGATGTAAAGAATGCGTTTCTTCACGGAGATCTAGTGGAGGAGGTGTACATGGAGATACCACCAGGATTTGGCACCAATCAGACAGTGGGCAAGGTCTGCAGGTTGAAGAAGTTCCTCTATGGACTGAAGCAGTCTCCTCGAGCGTGGTTTGACAGATTCAGAAGGGTGTGACAATCAGTCAGCTATTAGTATCGCCAACAATCCAGTACAGCATGACAGGACCAAACACATCGAGATTGATAGATTCTTCATCAAAGAGAAGTTGGATAGTGGATTACTGGAGCTTGGCCATGTTCCAACCAGGGATCAAGTAGCAGATGGACTAACCAAGGGACTCGCCTCAGTGAGCATGATTAGAGGATGTGACAAGATGGACTTTATGGTGGCCCATGCAGGTCAACGACTAAATTGTTTGGTTTTAACTTCGGGACCGAACATGCCTGCAATAAGATAAGGATAAGTTTAGGATCTCATCCACTTGCTTGAATCGTTCTTGACATCTATCTCGGATTTGAATTGATTCCTTGACTTGCATCCTGCCTTGATTCCTGTGCGCCCCTTATCGTTTATTTTGGATGCAGAGTAATGGATCTACCAGCAAGCGACGAGATTTCTACAAGATCACCACGAGATGCTCTGTAGTGCCTCAAATCCCGATCCGACCGGGATGTGCACTATATAATTGGGCTTGTGGCTAGTCCGTCAGAGTATGCTTAGATCTTCGGCATCTTATTGCCACGGACGAAATGCGATGATCCTTTCCAACTCATGGAAAGGCCTCTATTGAAACGAGTCCAATAGTTTTCGTGTTTGGTTGCTTGGTTTTCTTGATTGCCGCTTTGGGATTTGATTTGATGTTGCTTTCGAGTTGCTTGGTTTTCGCTGTTGGTTTTATTGATTGGAGCTTGAATTTTGGGGAGTTCGGCAAGGAAGGATAGGCAAGAATTCTAACTCGGTGCTCGTGCTGTTGCAGGTCCACGTAACTGACGTTTGATCGTCGCTAGGCGGGATTCCTTGTTTCAGCAACTTTTTCCTTAACCAGTGAGTGGTTTGGTCCCTTCTTTCCTACTTCTTCACGCCAACATCTCTAATGTTTCAAACGTTCACTCGATGATGCCCGGTTGGACGCCTAGGAAATGCTTAGCCACAATGCATGCCAGCCACTAAGAAAGGAACATGGGAATTGTAGACTAATTTTACTATATGCTTGCACACCTTATAAATTTAGTTGGTTGGAATGGGAATTTGGTTGTTGGTTACGGCCTGGTGCCTCGGGTAGAGTTTGGACCCATGGGATATCAAAATCGGAACACCGCATTGAGAAAATATGAACTGTTGCATAAGATATATATATTGCTGCTTTACTTCATCTGTTTAATTCGATGCATTGTGTGAGATATAAAATGTTCATGCATTTGCATGGTCTGGGACAACTTGTGCACAAGGTTTATCATTTCCTCGAAACGGCTTTCCGGGGCACTGGAACCGTATCGATCCGGAGGAAAATATTGATTCGTGTTCGTCACGATGCATTACGGGACCTCCAGCGGGGCTTGCTACCCGGGCTGATAGGGCGCGCCGTTAATGCTTGGAATATGTCCCTAAGGTGTCGATCACACCAATGACCGCATAGAATAGAACACATGCTAATTTATTGTCTTGTGCAGATGGTAAGTATACTTGTGTTTCGTTGCAGGGAAGGTGTGCATCGGTTGAGTAAGCAATCGATGCACTGGTTGGATTCAATGCTATTTTCATTTATATCAAAACATGCAACTGATATGAATTGAAGTCACTTGCTTCTTTATAGAAGTAATCTTAATGCATGCTCGCCCCTAATAAGCTAGTGTCGATTTAGTCGAGTGGGATTCATCCCGCTCACCAGTACAAGTTGAGTACTGACCCACGTTGTAGGCAACTATTTCAGGCACTCAGACGGTGCAACGCTAGTGGATAGACGAAGAGGCGTTAGGAGCACCTCTATTTTGAAGTATAGTTGAAGTCAGATCATTTTGGAGGCTTGGACTTTCAACCTATACAAGGGCGTAATGTATGGACGACGGGGACTATCTGATGGAGCGCGCCCTGCATTTTGAGTTATCTTTTCTAATGTAATTCAAGTAGCCGAGAAGGCGCATCAATGTAGACTCTATGTAAATTACTCTGAATTATCAATGAAAAAGCATATTTTCTTCCTGCACTTGTGTTCAATTATCTGTGAATGTGTTTTCTAAATTGTGTTTCAAAGTGGGTTCCTATAACTGTAAGTTCTTGCCTTGTACGAGCGCAACTCCAGGCTCGTACGGCATCACGTCCCAGCGAGGACGAATCGGTTCCGTGAAGGATCCAGCGAGGACGATTGACCCTTTCGGGATCGGGGCGTGACATATTGGTATCAGAGCTTAAGCTTTACATCCTTGGGAATTTAAAAGATTATAAAGGAGTTTGATGCGCCTCTCGATTGAGTTGTATTCGGTGTCCGCTGCATGAGATGAGTCGCCTATACAATGAGCCCATAGATACAAAAATCTATCGTTTTTGAGGTGTTAACAAGCTACTCTCTTTTGTAGCAATGGCTAAGAAAAACACTGCCGCTGCAAGCAGTGCTCAGCCCGTCCAGAACGATCCGGCAAGTTCTGGAGAATCCGGAGGAGCGGGTTCAATGGATATGTCCGAACGACTTATGCATCTCATGGAGGTGCAGCAACAACAAACCATTTCTCAACAGGCACAGTTGGCTACTCAACAAAAGCAGATGGATACCATGATGCAACTGATTGCATCCTTGGTACCCAACAACGGGGGAGCCACGGTGACGCCTGCTGCACCGCCGGCTCTGGCGGTAGAGGATGAGTCCGAAGAAACACAGCATCCAGCAAGGAACACCTGCCGTGCGGCAGAATTCACTAAGATGCATCCACCAACGTTCAACGGACGAGCAGAACCGGACGTGGTGATGGGATGGATTGCAAAGATGAAGGGACTCTTCAATCTGGTCGGCATTAGGGGATCCAAAAGAGTGGCCTGTGCATCAGTTCAACTGGAGCTGCGTGCGCATGATTGGTGGGAAGCCACTATGCAGGGGATTTATGATGCCAATCCCAACTGCAAAATTACCTGGGAAATGTTCAAATCTGCCTTCATTGAACAATATATTCCCCGGGCTGTGCGGCAACAAAAAGAAGACGACTTCAGCAATCTGGTGCAAGGAAGTATGTCTGTCGACGATTATGACTCGGCGTTCGCTAAGCTGGCTAAATTTGCTGGGCACTTCTTGCCTAACCAGCAGGCGTGGTGCTACCGCTTCCAGAAGGGTTTGAATGACGATTTGCGTAGGGACGTCATCAACCAGAAGTGTCAGACATACAGGGAATGTTATGAAGCTGCCCTGAACAGCGAGCGGATCTTTGGGCGCTGTCCACCAAAGGCCGATGTGCAAACCTCCCGTACCAACAATAATAAGCGGCCTCAGGAAATGGGAGGGTCTGGAGCACAAAAGCGTCTGCACACATCTGAGCATAGGGGCCCGTCCCGTGCACCATACTGCAACAGGTGCGGCAGATTAGGGCATCGAGTGGAGGAATGCCGAGTTACTGGGTGTTTTAAATGTGGTCGTCTGGACCACAAGCATTTCAACTGCCGTGAGGCAAAACCAAATCAGCACAACGGGAATCACAATAATGGGAATCATAACAATGGGAATCAGCACCACGGGAATCAGAACCACGGGAATCACAACAGGGGGCCTCCAGCAAGTGATGCCAATGCTGTGGCGTTGAACCCACGACGCCAGGGTGCTCAAGGACGAGTCTATGCACTGACTCGGGATGAAGCATCCGTCTCTGAAACTGTCGTGACAGGTACATTACTTTTCAGAGATTTGCCCGCTAGAGTCTTATTCGATTCAGGTGCTACGCATAGTTTCATATCTGCTGATTTTACTATTGAGCATAAATTAGCTTCTACTCCCTTAAATATGAATCTTTGCGTGAGCACACCTTCGGGAGTCGACATGCCCGCCCATGCGATCTGTAAGGATGGTTATATTTGCATCGGAGGCAGGAAGCTTTCCTTAGATGTCATTGTATTAGACATTAAGGATTACGATATTATTCTCGGGATGGATTGGTTGGGTGCTTGTTATGCAACAATTGAGTGCGCGGAGAAGCGAGTCGTATTCCGTCTACCCGGCGAGGCAGACTTTTACTATTCGTGCAGCGCTGCACCAAAGACGGCAATGATGATATCAGCAATTTCGGCTAGGCGTATGCTGCATTCGGGTTGTGAAGGGTACTTAGCTTCAGTTCGAGACACCCGACAGGAAAGTGCAAATGCAGCTCAGGCTGATGTTATAGCAGATTTCCTCGACGTGTTCCCGGACGAGCTACCTGGAATGCCTCCTGATCGTGAGATCGAATTCAGCATCGACACATTTCCGGATGCGCGACCGATATCGAAGGCACCTTATCGAATGGCCCCAGCAGAGCTGAAGGAACTTAAGATTCAGTTACAAGATCTGTTGGACCGAGGATACATTCGTCCAAACGTTTCTCCGTGGGGCGCTCCGGTGCTGTTCGTGAAGAAAAAGGATGGATCCATGCGGCTATGTATTGACTACCGAGAACTAAATAAGACTACCGTGCGAAACCAGTACCCATTGCCAAGGATAGATGACTTGTTTGATCAGCTGCAAGGTGCAACAGTTTTCTCTAAAATTGATCTCAGGTCAGGGTACCACCAGTTGAAAATCAAACCAGATGATGTTCAAAAATCTGCATTCAGGACCCGATACGGACACTACGAATTTCTTGTGATGTCGTTCGGTTTGACGAACGCCCCTGCAGCTTTCATGGATCTGATGAACCGCGTGTTTCGGCCGTACGTAGACAAGTTTGTGGTCGTGTTCATCGACGACATTCTAATATATTCCAAGAACGAGGCGGAACACAAGGAACACCTAAAGATCGTGCTGCAGACATTACGAGAGCATCAGTTGTACGCTAAGCTTAGCAAGTGTGAGTTCTGGTTGAACAGCGTGGCATTTCTGGGTCATGTTGTCTCGGCAGAGGGCATCGCCGTAGACCCGAAGAAAATAGAGGCAGTGGTGGATTGGAAGCAACCTACATCAGCCAGCGAAGTACGAAGCTTTCTGGGCCTAGCGGGATACTACCGTAGGTTCGTGAAGGATTTTTCTAAACTGGCCTCGCCTTTGACTCGCCTCACTCAAAAAGGGATTGTATACAAATGGAGTGATGACTGCGAAGCCAGCTTTCAAGAACTTAAGCAGCGTCTTGTTTCAGCTCCGATCCTTGCTCTTCCAGATGGGGTAGAGAAATTTCAGATATACAGTGACGCCTTGGGACTTGGTTTGGGATGTGTGCTCATGCAGAGGGATAAGGTAATATCGTACGCCTCCAGGCAACTGAAGCCGCACGAGAAAAACTACCCGACGCACGACTTGGAATTGGCGGCAATTGTATTTGCACTGAAGTTGTGGAGGCATTATCTTTATGGTGTTGCTTGCAAAATCTTCACAGATCACAAGAGCCTCAAGTATCTATTCACACAACGAGAACTGAACCTCCGACAGCGGCGTTGGCTAGAACTGATTAAGGACTATGATTTGACGATCGCTTACACACCGGGCAAGGGAAACGTCGTTGCTGATGCTCTGAGTCGGAAGTATGTGGGCTCGTTATCCATAAACAACCATTTACTTCGAGATCTTGAGGCGATGGGCATCGAGCTCCGTATTCAGCATCAAGGAGTGCAGCTGGCATCACTCCATCTTGAACCAAGTCTGCGTGATAGAATCAAATCAGCTCAGGAGGGCGATCAGTTCCTAGCGAAGGCACGCGGACTGATTTCGGCGGGGAAGACATCTGACTTTGTGGCAGGCGAAGATGGGACCTTACAAATGAAAGGAAGGATATGTGTTCCTAGCGACCCAGAACTCCGAAGGGAAATTATGGCGGAAGCACACTATGCGAAGTATTCCTTGCATCCGGGGAGCACTAAGATGTATATGGACTTACGCAGAACCTTCTGGTGGCAAGGTATGAAGCGGGATGTGGCGACCTTTGTGTCACAGTGCATGGCCTGTCAACAGGTGAAAGCTGAACATCAGAGGCCCGGCGGGGAGCTGCAGAACCTCGCTATTCCTGAGTGGAAATGGGACAAAATCACTATGGATTTCATTGTGGGATTTCCGAAGACGCCGCGGGGGCATGATGCGATTTGGGTCATAGTTGATCGTTTGACCAAATCAGCCCACTTCCTTCCTATAAAAATTACTTGGAGCGTCGATCGGTTAGCACAGATTTACATAGACGAGATTGTTCGATTACACGGAGTACCTGCCTCAATCGTCTCTGACCGTGACGGACGCTTCTTATCTCATTTTTGGACAAGCCTACAGTCTGCTTTGGGAACCAAGCTACAGTTCAGTACTGCATACCACCCCCAGACTGATGGACAGACGAAAAGGACAAATCAGATACTTGAAGATATGTTACGGCTGTGTGCAATCGATTTGAAGACTAGTTGGGACACGCATCTCACGTTGGCGGAGTTTGCGTACAACAACAGCTACCAATCGAGCATCCAGATGGCACCGTACGAAGCACTTTATGGGCGCAAGTGTCGATCTCCAATTTGTTGGGACGAAGTCGGCGAGCGGCAAGTACTCGGGCCAGAGCTGGTAGAACAGGCAGTTGAGAAAGTTCGCTTGATTCGGGAAAGACTCCGCACGGCACAGAGCCGACAGAAAAGTTATGCCGATGCTCATCGTAGACCTTTGGAGTTCATGGTCGGGGATAATGTATTCTTAAAAGTGACGCCGATGCGTGGGGTGATGCGTTTCAGCGTGAAGGGCAAACTAAGTCCCAGGTTTGTCGGCCCCTTCGAGATTCTGGAACGAGTGGCAGCTGTGGCATACCGGATTGCACTACCTCCCGCCTTGGCTGAAGTACATGACGTATTTCATGTTTCTCAACTGCGGAAGTATGTGCATGACCCGAGTCATGTGGTTAGCTTTGAACAATTGGAACTGCGCACAGATTTATCATACTCAGAAGAACCGGTGCAGATTCTGGATCGTAAGGAAAAAGTACTTCGCAACCGTACGATGTCCTTGGTTCGCGTGCTGTGGCGGAACCATTCAGTTGGGGAATCAACCTGGGAGATGGAATCGGAGATGAAGGAGAAATATCCTTCGTTGTTCACTCAGTCGGAGGTAGGGCCTTGTTCTTAAGTTTCGGGACGAAACTTTTTCTTAGTGGTATATTATGTAGTGCCTCAAATCCCGATCCGACCGAGATGTGTACTATATAATTGGGCTTGTGGCTAGTCCGTCAGAGTATGCTTAGATCTTCGGCATCTTATTGCCACGGACGAAATGCGATGATCCTTTCCAACTCATGGAAAGGCCTCTATTGAAACGAGTCCAATAGTTTTCGTGTTTGGTTGCTTGGTTTTCTTGATTGCCGCTTTGGGATTTGATTTGGTGTTGCTTTCGAGTTGCTTGGTTTTCGCTGTTGGTTTTATTGATTGGAGCTTGAATTTTAGGGAGTTCGGCAAGGAAGGATAGGCAAGAATTCTAACTCGGTGCTCGTGCTGTTGCAGGTCCACGTAACTGACGTTTGATCGTCGCTAGGCGGGATTCCTTGTTTCAGCAACTTTTCCCTTAACCAGTGAGTGGTTTGGTCCCTTCTTTCCTACTTCTTCACGCCAACATCTCTAATGTTTCAAACGTTCACTCGATGATGCCCGGTTGGACGCCTAGGAAATGCTTAGCCACAATGCATGCCAGCCACTAAGAAAGGAACATGGGAATTGTAGACTAATTTTACTATATGCTTGCACACCTTATAAATTCAGTTGGTTGGAATGGGAATTTGGTTGTTGGTTACGGCCTGGTGCCTCGGGTAGAGTTTGGACCCATGGGATATCAAAATCGGAACACCGCATTGAGAAAATATGAACTGTTGCATAAGATATATATATTGCTGCTTTACTTCATCTGTTTAATTCGATGCATTGTGTGAGATATAAAATGTTCATGCATTTGCATGGTCTGGGACAACTTGTGCACAAGGTTTATCATTTCCTCGAAACGGCTTTCCGGGGCACTGGAACCGTATCGATCCGGAGGAAAATATTGATTCGTGTTCGTCACGATGCATTGCGGGACCTCCAGCGGGGCTTGCTACCCGGGCTGATAGGGCGCGCCGTTAATGCTTGGAATATGTCCCTAAGGTGTCGATCACACCAATGACCGCATAGAATAGAACACATGCTAATTTATTGTCTTGTGCAGATGGTAAGTATACTTGTGTTTCGTTGCAGGGAAGGTGTGCATCGGTTGAGTAAGCAATCGATGCACTGGTTGGATTCAATGCTATTTTCATTTATATCAAAACATGCAACTGATATGAATTGAAGTCACTTGCTTCTTTATAGAAGTAATCTTAATGCATGCTCGTCCCTAATAAGCTAGTGTCGATTTAGTCGAGTGGGATTCATCCCGCTCACCAGTACAAGTTGAGTACTGACCCACGTTGTGGGCAACTATTTCAGGTACTCAGACGGTGCAACGCTAGTGGATAGACGAAGAGGCGTTAGGAGCACCTCTATTTTGAAGTATAGTTGAAGTCAGATAATTTTGGAGGCTTGGACTTTCAACCTATACAAGGGCGTAATGTATGGACGACGGGGACTATCTGATGGAGCGCGCCCTGCATTTTGAGTTATCTTTTCTAATGTAATTCAAGTAGCCGAGAAGGCGCATCAATGTAGACTCTATGTAAATTACTCTGAATTATCAATGAAAAAGCATATTTTCTTCCTGCACTTGTGTTCAATTATCTGTGAATGTGTTTTCTAAATTGTGTTTCAAAGTGGGTTCCTATAACTGTAAGTTCTTGCCTTGTACGAGCGCAACTCCAGGCTCGTACGGCATCACGCCCCAGCGAGGACGAATCGGTTCCGTGAAGGATCCAGCGAGGACGATTGACCCTTTCGGGATCGGGGCGTGACATGCTCTACCAGCACTCGAACTGAAACCACCCTTGGTGCCACAAGCAGCACTCTCCCAGCTAGCCCAGCAACAGTAGAGGGCACCACCTCAATGACGCGGACAAGCTTACGCGATGACCGTGGAGAACGCGCAGACTCTTGGAGTAGCTAATACGCGTAAGTGATTTGTAGCTGCCGTTTCTAGTATTGTTTTAGCTTGTGCCTACTGGTTAGTGACCTCAGCCCCAACCTAGTAATTTTGAACTTGCTAATAACCTAATATGCTTTTAAATTTGATAACTATAGAGATTTTAGAGTCTTTTGCTATTGTGCTTATTGTGTGTTGTTTTGTGAACTTAAATAATTTGTACCTCCTTTCATCATCATCTAGCGCACTTAATTTTGTTATACTTGACTTATGCTGCTATTCTATAGCCTAGTTTTGCAAGCTTACTCTTTATCAGGCTTGTTCATGACACATGTGTTATTGAGGCCTGATCAACCCCACTAATACAAGTGTCTATCCAGAATCAGTGTATTACGGTCTGATCAACCTTAGTGCATTTTGATTCGCCCTTCGAAATAATACTTTACGTGGATTGAGATATATAGTTGACCAGTATACTTGCCCCTAAATATGTCCGAGCATATCGTATCAGTTACATAACTGTACTAATACGAGCATGCGAACAAGTGATTACCAGAATAGGATAATTCCCATTTGAATTTTTTAAACGCCTTGATCCCTATACTTCTGTTATATCACCTCATCCTTGAACTCTTTATTATTGATCTTCGTCTTCCCTTATTTCGGAAAGATAAAATCCTGTGCTTGGTATAAGTTTGATAAATAGATAGTACTAGATAAACCCCTCAGACCGGTCGAATTGATGATGACCCTTTATGATTAAGGGAATACCATAGGTGATGTGTTGGTGTTAAAGACTTAAGGATTCAATACCATGATTAAATAAGTTGGGACATAGCTTTATTTGATGTATAGCCTTAGATGATAGATGGGTAAAATCTAAGTTGGGTAGAGACCGTAATGTTCACTTGAGAGAAACCCGTTAGACTGTAATCAAGTGAGATTGGATAGAGAGAACCCTACCATATTTTAATTTCGAGGACGAAATTTTTATAAGTTGGGTAGATTGTAAACTCCCTGATTTTGCAAAAAATATTAAATTGGATTTTTCACAATTTTCTGGAATTTTTTGGGAATTTTCTGTAATTAAAATCAGGTTTCTAATTATTAAATGATTTTTAATTGTTAATAAAAATATTATGGAAATAATATTTTTGGGTGTAAAATGGAAAACTGGACTTAGGATAATTTTTCTGGATTTATTGGACCCCGGACCTATTTTTAATTACCTAAAAACATTTATTTATTTTATTACTTAATTAATTGATTATTATTTATTTATTTATTTCTTTATTTACTTATTTAATTAATCAGCCCGGCCCATTTCTCAGCCCAGCCCAGCCCGGCCCACTGGACCGCGGCCCACTGGACCGCGGCCCACCTGGCTAGCCCAGCCCGCCAACCCGCTAGCGGGTCGGGTCGGATCGGTCAAACCCGACCCGCGGCCTGCCCGACCCGGGCGACGGTGTCTCCCCACGACCACGCCCGGCGCCGCGTTTTCCGCCGCCTCCGGCGGCCAGCCCCACGTCCTCGCTCCGCTCCGCCTTCCCCGCCCTCGCCTCCGCCTTCCCCGCCTCGACTCCGCCTCTCCCGGCGGTTCCCTCCCCTATAAAAGTCGAACCCCTCTCCCCTCCGGCCACCATCTCCCCAGAACCGCCACCCTCGCCACCGTGCTGCCCGCCTGAGCCGCAGCCCGGCCAGCCTCCAGCGCCACCGTCCTCCTCCCGTCCAGCCCCTTGCCACCGCCGTGAGCCGCCATCCTCTTCTCCCCAGACCTCGGGCCGCCTTTCTCGTCGACTCCGCCGCCACCAGCCGCGCCCTGAGCCGTCCCCGGCGACGCCGCCTGCGCCCAGCTCGCCGACGACGCTGTCCCCGGCCGCCTTGGCCTCCTCCGCCGCCGAGCCGGAGCAAAAACCCTAACCCTAACCCTAATTCCCAATTCTCCGTGTCGTGTCGGACACGGTGAAGCCCCGGTTTCGAGCCCTGTTCAGGTACTCATATCTTTCTGCTCGTAACCCCGTTTCTGATTCCGTAAATTGCGTTATGAAGCCTGTATGACCCTCTCGGTGCCCGGACAAACCGCTCCGGGCATCGCGTCCTGTGGTGATCGCACACCGCGATCCAAAAACAGGAAAAGCAATGACCCGATTCACCCCGGAACTGAGTACGCCCCGCTCGACGGGCGATTTTGTGATCGACTCATCGGAATCCAATTCTGGAAGTTCTGTTGGGTTCGTATCATCGTTCCTGACCTGTTGGCACTAAGTTTAGTGAATTTGGAGACCTTTGACCCTGACACGTTTTTCGGTGCAAAGTGGGCCCACATGCGGACCCCGTTTCGACCCAAAATTACTGTTTTTGCCCTTGTCTCCAAATTGGACTCAAGGACAGGCGTTTCTAGCTATTTGATACCTTCTGAGCATGATGGTAATGTTTATTTCAGCATCCGGAGACATTTCTGGAAATTTCCCGAGGATAGAACTGTAGTTGGGATCCAAACATCAGACAAGTACCTGCACTTCAAGTTTATTCTTTATATTGTGATAATTAATTCCTTGCTCTACTAGTACCATTGGATGTTTACACGTAGTGTTAGAATCTGGATTTCATGTCTTGAATATTATATTTCATGTCTTGCTTTTCGTGTCGGACGGGAGAATACTAGGAGGCATGTGGTTTACCCTTCCCCCTGTCATGTCGCTAGCTGTTGGTACGCGACTGTACCATCAGCCTTATACTAGATTGTTCATTGTGTACTAGCCGCCTAGGACGGCCTTATTAGCCTTATAACCCCCTACATGCCAACTATGTATTCTAAATACACAAGTTCACACACATAGTTTCTTGTCTTGTTGCAGTTCCTGTTATCTTGTTGTAGTTCCATTTTTTCTGTCTCATTATATTTCCTGTTTACTCATATTCTTGATTTACAGCATTTAACCCTTAGTTATTGTTACTTCTTATTTATGCATATCCTCAACATGATACTTGTCAGTTCTTTTCTACTTCTCATAAATATTTAGTTTAATCTTTGTTGTGCATTGTGTACTTTGCTCCTTTCCTGACTGGATCCGTTGATTTAGGCGATGATGAGGACTATGCCCCACCTATTATGGTCCCATATGAGGTAGCAGGTGATACTTTTGAGGAGCCGGTTCCTACTCAGGAGACTACTTTTGAAGAGTAGTAACCAGTTAGCTAGTATTTTCTTTCATCTTAGTAATCGGGTTTGTCCCCGATTTATCTTCTGGTTATGTAATAAACTATGGATCTGGTTGTCACATTTGTTTTACTTGAAATCTTAGCATTTCTATTTCCTGTTATTATCCTTGTCTATTTATTTACCGTGGATGAGCTGGAGATTACCTGTGAAGATGATCTAGACAGCGTACTACCGCCGACACTGCGGCGTAGGCTGGACGTACCCACGTACTCGTGCCCGAATATCCGGGTGCGGGTCGTGACAGGCTTAGTGAATATATTTCACCCATCTTGAGGGGGAGTGTTGATATGGTATGTTGGGTGTCATATTTAAGTATAGTATAAGCACATGAAAAAATCCTGATGACATATTTGGGATGCCAGAATATGTCACAGGATATTCCATTATGAGATTATTGTCATAATGATTGAGATCATTGTATTAATGACTGTAAGGCTATATAATGCCAATGAGACAATCAATAAAATCAATCAACTAATATCAACACAATCAATCTAAATGTGCTTTGTTTGTTCATGAAAAACATTATTGTTTACAATCTGTATAGCATTCATGTTATTACAGTAAAGCTGCGTAGGTCCTGTAGAAGCAATGTCTATATCAGAGAACAGTCTTAGTACATAAACGATCTCCCTAGTGGTGCCAGCCATAGTACTCTGCCTCAGTAGACGAACATGCAACAACGGCTTGTTTCTTGCTTTGCCATGAAATCAATAAATCACCAAGAAACAAAAAGAAACAAACAGTGGTTGGATCTCCTGCCTAATCTGTATTTGAAAATGCTGGAAGTTGTAGAGTAGATATAGAAGACATGAATAATGAGCGTGTAATGGATTCAGGGCAATTTTGAAGAGAGATTGTTCCGGGGAGATCATCGATGATTGGTTCTCATCATCTCGTCTTCGTTAACCTCTTGTAATCCATTTTTATTACTTTGAGTAGTTGTGGTGATCCGTTTTGGATCGGGTGGAGAAGTTTGTAGAGGATGTATCTTCTATTTCATTAGTGAAGGCTTTTCCAGAGTTGGACTCCGATCGTCCCGTGATTTTTTCCGCAAGGGTTTTCCATGTCAAAAGTGATTGTGTTCGCGTTTGGCTTTCTTTGTGATTTTGGCAAATTGGTTTGTACGACTTTTTTTTGGGTTCTTTCACAGTCTTTTGGTTTGGGAGAACGGTTTTCACGTTTCGTTCCCAACAGTTAACTCCAGTACCAGTAGTACCCTCATGGAGTTCTATGGCTGACCTCTGATAACAAGTGAGTGCCGCTGTCAATATGTGAAGCAAATTTCTGTCCAACTCTACTTGTCACCATTGACTCTGCGAGACAGATCCATCGACAATAGTTGTTGTTCTGTCAGCAAATGAATATAGCAAAATTGCTGTTCGAAATTTCTTAGGATTGCACTAGTGTCAGATCTTAATATCTAGTGTTAGAGCTTAATACACAATGAGTGTTAGAGACTACACATGAGTATCAGAGCTTAAAGCTTGATAGGCTACACTGGCAATGAAGTATCTGCTGGTAGAAGTTGGTTCATACAACTAAAGAATCAAGTGAAGACTGATGAAGATTAGAGTATCAGACGAATCTTCTTAGGAGCTAAGGGCAAGATTGTAATTAGGAGTACTAAGTTCTGTAGCCATTTGGTTGTATAAATAGGTGAGGAATGAAGGGGGAAAAAGTATCAGAAGATGAGTTTTCTTTAGCTTTAGTTAGAATTGTTTGTAACTACTTTTCCTCCAATTTCAAGAATCAAATAAATTTCATTCTCTTCTCCCAAATTCTTTGTCAAATCCCTTGATCCATTACTTTCTTAGCTGCAACAATGGCTAGTATAGCTCGATCTCCCCCAATTCCCAACCAATTGGGAAGGCACTCCATCATTTATGCTTTCTAGATCCATGTTGGATTCTAATTGGATCTTGAGGAAGGTGAAACAATTGGTATGGAAATAAGGGTTAAAAATGTGTTGGGGAAGAAAGAGAGGTCACGGGGGTTGGGTCCATGATAACATTGGGTATTTAGGACAACTAAAACAATTTTCATTTACTATGTGAACATGGCGATAAGCGCCCTTGAGGAGATACTCCTGTAGCATAAAAAAATTTGTAAGAAACAACTTGAAGATTTTTAGAAGACTCGTAATTTGTATTTAATGAAATTACTCAGAGAAACTATTTCAAATCTGACTATTGCATCACAAGGTAGTAATACCATCAGCTTCTCATGAAACAAAACTATTTTTGATAGTAAATCACCCTCTTATCATCTATCATATTTTTCTCCATTTATGCTTGTTGTATCGGAAATTGAGCAAGGTTCGCACAAAGGGCATAACTATATTGATTGCAACTTTGGGTTTGCAGATAACCTATGTTGTTCTGCCAAACCAACCACAACCTTGTGATTAATATGTTGTTGGAATTGAGTTGAAATATAAAATTATGATTTTATGAATGTCTAGATTGCAAATTTAGAAGTTTGATTGAGTAGTAGGCTAAGCCAGTTTGAAATATATTGAACTTCTCATATGATTACTTGACTCATATGCTTGAATTGCTTCATAACTTTGATGTGTATCTTGGAGACACATCAAAGTTGCACATATAAACAAGTTACTTACATTACACAATCTCTTGCCTGGAATTGGCATTAAAATGGTAGGCACATCCATTACACATTACTCATTTATATACAAAAGTTCCATGGAAACATAAGGTACCCTTTGCGGTAGGGTTAAGATTGCCTCTGGTCCCTCTGTAAACTTCTTTGCATCAACAATGTGCACCTGCATAATATAATAATTGAACGAGATAAGTATAGCACTAACGATAAGAATTTAGATTTTATGCGTGGCTGCGTGCGTAGGTCTGAGTATGTGGCAATCAATAGCATCTATCTCAAGAAATAATTAGAGAGAATGGTTACATGGGACACATTCTTAGTCTCATCATGAACATAGCACAACAACCATCCACGATCTTCTTCTGTGCTTCCTGGCTTCTCAACAAAATGAAGTCCAGAACAAAATTGATTATGTTCCACAACATGGTACTCAACTTTAATGATCGGTTCATTTTCCTAGTAGTGGCAGTCCATTTCAGACAGAAAAAAGAGAGCTAGATTGAAAAGAACGAAAAATTGTGATAGTATGAGTTGACCTATATTATTCAGCTGTAGCTCACCTTTTCTTTCTCATCAAATGTCAGCTTTGCAAACATGTTAAAGATCGGCACATCTGCATCCACCATCATTATTATTGTACTTACTTTTTTCTTTTCTTTTTTGTTGATATGTCATTTCTACCGGGTTAGGAACTTTCCCAAGGGGGGATTCGAACCATGCCCATCCCCACGGGAGCCCCCCATTGTAATCTACAAGCCACGACCCCACGGAATTATTGTGCTTACTATAACTAGCTAGTCTATTAAGCGTAGTGAAATATTTGAAGTGCCCTTCATTCTAACAGATAAATCACTTTTTCTATGTTTGTTAGTAAACAAACTTTTGTGGCAAACTTTAAATTATTTTCACTTCCTGGAACTTGATTTAACCTATTTATATGGGAGTTGAGATTTTGAATTTGTAATCTAAGTTCACGAGAATTAAACAATATAAATAGGTCAAGTTACTAAAATTCAAACTAGATGAATAACAATAAAACTATTTCCTAGGTAGTAAACTTTTGATAGCATTTCATAGTAACTGAATAAACCCATAGGTACATAGAAAATATATTGATGTTTATTGCATTGTATATACCCATATCAGCACTCCGTTCTGAATCAACCACTTGAGCATACGCATACTTGTTCTTCTTTCCTGCAATATTGTTACTGATTGCTGGAAAATCCATAGCAATGACAGGAGTTGTGAGATATCCTTATTTAACACCACCAGTTTTCATGTTCAATCTCCATTCATAAGGACGAGAAAAGAGAACTCCATCAATGTGCGAATCAAAACCTTATGAATACACTGAAGGTGGCTCTGTATATGCTCGTTTGAACCAGTTGGATTTGTCACCAACCTTGTGGTCTGGCCTGTTGAAAACACGTGCGCTTTGATACCACGTGTTGGGCACATTGCGGAAGCGTTTGCCAACCCATCTGAGATAACCAACCAATCTACGAACACCAAGCACAGATGATGACAAGTATATGGCGGTGACTACGTCACCTGGACAAATTTTAACCTTTATAACTCAGATGAAATTACAAGATTGCAAAGAACTCATGTTGAAACCCTTTGCCCTAATAGGTTCAACCCCCTCACCACACTCAAGAAAGAAAACAGAAGATTACAATTGAAATCACTCACCAACCCGTAGCAATCTCCCTAACCGAAGTTGACGACTCCTCGATTAGATCTCCTTCTTCCTTCTGTCTTGGATGACGAACTCCTAAGAGCAAAGCACGGGCTTTCTTTTAGATTTTCTGTGGACGAATACCCCGAATCTCCAACTTGTGCTTCTTCTTTGTGCCTCCACCCTCCTCCCTATTTATAGGATGAGAAACCTAGTTTAGGTCATAATAGGATTTCCTAAATAGGAAACCCTAAAATAAGAATCCTATTACACCTAAAATAACCCAACACCAATTATGAACGTCCAAATATGGCAGATTAAATATTTGATACAAATTTAAAATCTAATCAAATATTACATTTAATGTAGATTTTTAAATTATATCAAATCAAATCTTTGTCAATATTTAGGCTCCAAAATTTACCAAATCCAGACTGAACTGCAACAATCTCCCCTTCCAGTCTGATGAGAGGGTGTTGACCCCATGACTCCTCAACTGGACTCCATGCCTGTCGCTCCGCGACAAAAATCATGCTTCCCCATGCCACAGATCTCCGATCCCCGAGTTGCTTTGTATCTTCCGTCGTCTCCAGCTCCTCGACCGTCACGTCGACACTAGCTGCTACGAGTAGCACCTCCTGCACCACTGGGATCCTGCCGATATCAATGACACGACCGAGACCGAAGTCCTTGACGATCAGCCTCACCGTGAGTCTTGGCCGCCTGTCCTCGACTTCCGTCTTCTACCAGAACGTACTATCTTTTCGAATAGCTTCTTCACCCTTGGCTGGCCCAACCAAGCGGATGGTGCGATTTTCCCGAGATTCAAACTCCTGAATATGTCCACCTTCGTGTCTGAACCCGAAGCTCCCCCATGCACATGCGTCCTCGAGCAGAACATCACACACTGTGCATGTCGTCGATGACCCACAACTCCCTTTGAATTGCGTGAATGATGATGCTCCTGCCTCAGATTGAGTTTCCTGCAGACCTTGATCTCCTTTTTTGCTTCGAACTGCTGAAATCGATGCCGCTCCGTGAAGTTTTGGCAAGCCGTCTGTCGCCAAAACCGGATCCGTGGAATAACCCCCACCTGGAGACTGACCAGCAATCATGGGACCAGCAGACTGACCCTCAATCTTCGACTCATCACCATTCGTCGCTTTGTCTCGACGAACTGAATCCTCTGTATCCCTCAAAGTATCTCGAAGCCCCTCCAAGACAAGTTTCCGATGATCCACCTTCTGTCGAACACCTCTTGAGCCTCCATACGGTATATGTGGCATGCATGTACACCTCAGTGGCGTGAGCCTGTACATGCCACGACATAAATCCCCTCGAGCCAGCTGTTTGGAACCCATCGTAAGCATCCAATCTTTGTCTCCAAGCAAACTGCGACAGCCATCATCTGCCAGCCTCCCTATCGAAATCAAGTTGTAATGCAAACTCGGTACATGTCGCACACTCTTGAGAACGAGCTTCTCACCAAGCTCCGTTGTCAAGTGTATATCACCGATGCCTACAATTACAACCGTCCCCTTGTTGCTCATCTTCAAACGTCCAAATCTGCCGAGATCCACCTATATGGAGTGGTATGATACGATACTGTAAACACCCTAAATTTTCAGAATAAATTTTAGAATAATTTTACCGTATTTTCGGTATTTTTTGGAATTTATAACAAAGGTAATTGTGGGTTAAAGAATTTTAAGTGTTGCCTATTGGGGTTAAAATATTCTGGAAATAATAATTTATTGGGTAAAATGGAAAATCGGACGCATGGCATTTTTCGGTGAATTTATTGGACTCCGGAGCAACGATTTGAGGACTAAAAGCTATTGGTTTTTAAACCGAACCAAACCAAGCTCGACCCAACCCGGATCAAACCCACCAGAACGGGTCAGACCCGAACCGCTGCGGAACCCGACCCGCTGCGAACCCTAGGCTGCCGGAAACTCCTGTAGCAGCCCTATAAAGCTCCTCCTCGGCGTTCATGCCTAGCCCTAACCTAAACCCTAAGTTTCCGCCGCCATCTTCACGACAACTCCCCCATCCACCGAGTCCAGCACCGACAGCCGCGCCTGACCGCTCTCCCTTGCTCGAACGATCGAGCCACCCCTCGACGCGTCGCCTTGAGCAGTCGCGCCACCGCGTCAGCCCTTGGCTCTTCGTTTCAGGTCGCCTCCAGAGCCCTCTCATCGTCGACCAGGCCGCCGACTTCACCGCTCAGCCGCATCCCCGAGTCGACCCGACAATCGACCACCGAGGCAGTCCTCCCCGAACCGACGACAGCCCTAGGACCTCGCCGCCGCTAGGCCGTCAACACCCAAGCCCGACCACTTCGGCGGGACTCCGCTGACCTCTGATGTGAACCCTAGCCCAGACTCGCGAGGACACGGGAATCCTCGACCAGGACTCAGCTCGCGTCAAAGTGACTCACGGACACGTGAAAAACAGATTCACGGGGCCCTGTTCAGGTACCGATTTCTCCCTCATCGCAGCTTCAATTTCAATTCCATCAGTTGCTACACGTAGACTGTATAACCCTTTCGGTGCCCGTGCAACTCGCTCGGTGCGTCGCGTCCTGTGGTGATCGCACACCGCGATCCAAAAACAGGAAAAACAACGCCCTGTTTCACCCCGGAACTGAGTTCGCCCCGCCAATCGGGACGACTTGGTCGCACGCGGTCTTTACCGAACTGTGCGCGACGTTGATACGGTCGTGTGGAATTTTGCAGAAGTCAATTCGGAGGTGCGTGCACCCCGGAATCAACGCGTATCCGCCGACGACACCCCGTATCCGTCCTTTCTGGAACGTGCTGTAACTTTGTGTACACACGTCGGATCGAGACAAAACTTGCGCCATCGGACTCGTAGCAATACGCTGGTCCTGTGACCCAAGTTTGGTCCGATTCCGAGAACGTTGACAAAATCACGTATCGTGGGCCCCACAGGCTCCACATGACGGGTGATTTTGAGATCGGCTCATCGAAATCCAATTCTGGAAGTTCCGTTGGGTTCGTATCATCGTTCCTGACTTGTTGACACTGAGTTTGAGGAATTTGGAGACCTTTGACCCTGATGCGTTTTTCGGTGTAAAGTGGCCCACATGTGGAACCCGCTTTGGCCCGGAAAATGACCTTTTTGCCCCTGTGTCCAAATTGGACGTAAGGACAGGCATTTCTAGCTATTTGACATCTTCTGAGACTAGTGGTGATGTTTATTACAGCTTTTGGAGTAGTACCTACCGGATCCACCGATACAGGGACAGTTGTTGGTATTCGGACATCAGGCAAGTGTACCTTGCCAAACTCTGCAGTATTGTTATATATTTTTCTTGCTTCATTTATATTGCTGTGCATGCTTAACCTAGGACCGTGTGACGTACTTAGCGTCCGATTATCAGTCGGGTGTCGACACTGTACGCAGTGTTGGGTACTGTCATCTAGAGATGGACATTCGTGACACTTTATTCTCGTACTTGTCTTATCGAGTACCTATGGCCCAGGACACTTGACACTATTCATGAGACAGGATTTTCCCGAGATATTCGTGGTGATTCTGTATAGGATACAGGACATGGACATTATATTCTTAGATACTTTATGACTGGTTGCATTTAGCTATGATCGCGCTTGACATGGGCATGAGACGTTATGGTCATGATATGCGTGGTTACATTGGGTGGGGAGAGACACACAGGCTACAGGCTGGTTACATATATATATCTTCTATTATTGAGAGGTCGTAGACTCTCGGAGCAGAGCTAGACCCACTACCGGTTATTACCGCTACCGGCTCCCCGACACAGAGCTTGTAGTGGCTCAGCCTGAGACTCGTGCTGCTCTCACTTGCATTTCACTTAGATTGGTTACATATTTACCCTATTGCTTCTTTTAGTTATTTATTTGCTGCACTGTTTATTTACTCATTTTGGCATGAGCTTTCTTGTACCTTGCTATGTCCCCTGAGGACCTGGATTCGGATTTTGTCCCCAGATTTTGCAGACGAGGTTTATCCCGAGATTTACGGGACCGGAGCAGGAGCTGGACCAACACCCGAGGACGAGGTGTTAGCTGAAGACTTTGCCTGAGCATCCTTGTTCTATGCTCAGTATTTATTTATTTATTTCAGTCATTTATTTCTGGTCTGTTGAACCATTGTACTAGATATTTATCGGGTTATTCCCCGAAGTACTTTGTTGAGACTAGCTGATGATTTACATTCCTTATTTATTCTGTGGATCATAATTATTATGTTGTGTGGATGAGATCAGTTGTACCATGTTGTCGTAGACTTGTTATATTACAGCTTAAGTATGCCCTGATGGATCCATTGAATTGGGTTTGTCCATCGGTGCGTACTGCTGGCCATTGACACACGTCCGGTCCCTCGGTATTTTGGGACTGGGGCGTGACATGGTTTTTGTGGTGGCCCATGCAGGTCTACGACTAAATAGTTCGGTTTCAACTTAGGGACCGAACCAGCCTGCCCTAAGGATAGGATAAGTTCTAGGTTCTCATCCATTATTTAACCATTGTTGAACTCTATATCGAACTCAAAATTTGTTACTTGAACTGCATCCTGTATTGATTCCTCTGAGCGTTCTTACAGTTTATCCTTTGGTTGCAGAGCAATGGATCCCAGGAACGGAGACGAGATTCCTTTGGATATACCACATGATGCTGTGGTTACTTATGGAGACGGAGTGACTCCAGGAAATGGAGGACAAGCATCGCAGAGCGATCAAACCGGACAGCCTCATCCAAGGTTCCGGAGAGATGACATCCCACCTCCACCACAGTTCACTCCCCAGATGCCAGTATTCCCGCCAGGACAAGCCATGGACGGACAACAGATGTTCCAGATGATGTATGCTATGATTCAAGCACAGCAACAGATTCAGCAAGAGGCCCATCGGCAGGAGGCCGAGTATCTGAGGACCAGTCTGGTATCCGCATTGGAGCAGGCAAATCCACCAGCAAGGCGAACAGCGACGGGATCTATCACCGATTTCCGTCATCTCAAGCCTCGTACATTTTCTGGTAAAGAAGGACCAACGGAAGTTCATGAGTGGCTCACAAACATACAGCATCAGTTGGAAGCCGTTGAACTTCCTAGAAAGAAGTGGATGACTGCCGTCAGAATGCAGTTAACTGAGAATGCACATCACTGGTGGTTAGCAGAAGAGAGGAGGCTTGGACAGGACCGAGTCACATGGGAAGAGTTCTCCAGACTCTTCCAAGAGATGTACATTCCAGCAGTCGCACGGTCAGAGCTCAGAGACAGGTTCAACCGCCTTATCCAAGGCAACATGTCAGTGGAGGAATACAACGCAGAATTTATTCGCCTGAGCCGCTTTGCCCCGACATTGATTTCAACGGAAGAAGAGAAAGCTGAAAAGTTCTTTGACGGACTGAAGTTCGAGCTTCAGAGATTGATTGGATCGGTAGCACCCACATCTTATACCGAAGTCCTTGCAGCAGCCCGACGCTTGGAGCGCGTCACTAAAAGGGAGTCTAACCTGAAGAGGCCTATCACATCAGCACCATCCAGGCCAGCACATGGGGATTCAGCAAAGCGAACCCAGAGGGGTATACCAGATAGAGCAGCACCTAGGGACAGACCTCTTCCTACTTGTCACCACTGCGGCAAGGTAGGACACATTGAGAAGGAATGCAGGCGTAAGTTGGGACTATGTTTGAGCTGCGGATCCAACCAGCATTTTTCCAGGGACTGCACCGAGCGCAGAGAGGGAGCACCGAGACTAGCCTTGCCAGTACCACGACCAGTTTATCCAGCGGTAGGAGCACAGCAGGCAGGAGTTGGAGGCGTCAGGCCACCAGCCCCAGGAGGGAATCAGCAGTGACCACCACTGGCACCACAGGCAGCCCTATTCCAGCAACAGCAGCAGCAGCAGCAGCAGAGAGGTCCAGCTCAGGGACGAGGACAGGCATTCCCATTAGCTGTTGAGCAGGAGACTACAGCAGGCGAGGTCTTCGCAGGTACTATTTTAGTAGCTTCATTACCAGCTGTAGCATTATTTGATTCTGGAGCATCGCATTCATTTATAGCAGCTAGCTTTGTAGCCACCCATAGAGTAGCTACCGCACCCCTTCCGAAGATGAAGAGAATTCTTACGGGAGGTGGAATTATCCCGGTTAGTGATGTCTGTAGATCATGTTCTGTAGTAGTTTGTGGCCGAGAGATGCGAGCTCAATTTCTAATCTTTTCGATGCCTGACTATGATGTCGTACTTGGTATGGACTGGTTAAGTCAGTATCATGCGACCCTTGATTGTCGGCTTGGAAAGGTTATATTTAGACCGCCTGAGCATCCAGAATTTGAGTTTCTTCGAGGAGCAGTAGAGCAAGGAGTTCAGCCTACTCTTAGGGTACTATCTGTAGAAGGGGAGACAGGTTACCCAAGAGTCATCTCAGAATTTGTGGATGTATTTCCCGATGATCTTCCAGGTTTACCGCCTGATCGGGAAATAGAATTCACAATAGACTTAACTCCAGGAGCAGAGCCAATCACTTCATCAGTATATCGGCTAGCACCTAAGGAGTTAGTGGAGTTGAAGGAACAGGTTGATGATCTTTTGGAGAAGGGTTTCATTCGGCCCAGTGTTTCACCTTGGGGAGCACCCATATTATTTGTACCGAAGAAGGATGGAACAGTACGATTGTGCATTGACTACAGGGCACTGAATGCTGTGACTATCAAGAACAGGTATCCCTTACCACGTATTGATGATCTATTCGATCAATTGAGTGGGGCAAGGGTATTTTCGAATATTGACCTTCGATCCGGCTATCATCAGATCAAAGTAAGGAAGGAAGACATCCCAAAGACAGCTTTCGGGACCAATTATGGACATTATGAGTTCTTGGTGATGCCGTTTGGTTTAACCAACGCGCCAGCAGTATTTATGAGTTTAATGAACAGAGTCTTCCATCAGTTCTTGGATAAATTTGTGGTTGTATTCATCGACAATATTCTCATATATTCCAAGAGCCATGAAGAGCACGAGGAGCATCTCAGAATCGTGTTAGAGACCTTGAGACAGGAGAAGTTATATGCCAAACTCAGTAAGTGTGAGTTCTGTATGGACAAAGTACCTTTCTTGGGATATATCATCTCAGGAGAAGGACTTTCAGTAGATCCAGAGAAAGTTGCGGCGATAGAGACTTGGCCTACACCAACATCAGTTGCAGAAGTGAGAAGTTTTCTCGGACTTGCAGGATATTACCGAAGGTTTGTAGAGAATTTCTCGAGGATTGCAGAACCGATGACAAAGCTGACACGAAAGGACCAGGAGTTTATATGGACAGAAGACTGCCAGAAGGCCTTCGAAGAATTGAAGAGAAGATTAACAACAGCACCTGTCTTGACTCTTCCTTCAGGGTCAGGAGATTTTATTGTTTACAGTGATGCATCAGGCAGTGGACTAGGATGTGTTTTGATGCAACATGGCAAAGTCATTGCTTATGCGTCAAGACAGTTGAAGGTCCACGAGAAGAACTACCCAACACATGATCTGGAGCTAGCAGCAGTTATTTTTGCGTTGAAGATATGGAGGCACTATCTTTATGGAGAGAGGGTAGAAATCTTTACTGATCACAAAAGTCTGAAGTATGTGTATACTCAGAAGGAGCTTAACATGAGACAGAGACGCTGGCTGGAACTGATGGTAGATTTTGACATAGATCTGCAGTACCATCCGGGAAAGGCGAATGTCGTAGCAGACGCACTCAGCAGGAAGCCTACGGCGTATTTCTTGACGATGCAGCCAGAGTTATTGAGAGATCTACAGGAGCTTCAGATAGAGGTTGTTTTACCAGGACAGGATGGCTTGATGGCTAACCTTGAGATTCAGTCATCACTCGTGGAGAAGATCAAGGAAGCATTGCCCACCGATGCTAGATTCCGAAGACTCAAAGAGAGAACAGAAGCAGGCATTCAGACATGACTTCGCATTCACGAAGACGGGACATTGAGGTTTGGAAATCGCCTGTATGTTCCAAATGGAGAATTAAGACAGGAGTTAATGACGGAAGCACATAGCTCTTTATATTCAGTTCACCCAGGAGGAACCAAGATGTACCGAGACTTAAGACAGTATTACTGGTGGCATGGAATGAAAAGGGAGATTGCAAGGTTTGTGGCCAAATGTTTAGTCTGTCAACAAGTAAAGGCCGAGCATCAGAGGACTGCAGGTATGTTACAGCCGCTCCCGATACCGGAATGGAAGTGGGAGCATATCACGATGGATTTTGTCACCGAATTTCCGAGGAGCCCCAGCGGAAGAGACGCAGTATGGGTTATAGTGGATCGACTCACTAAATCGGCACACTTCTTGCCATTTAGAGTTGGACAGTCCACAGAGGTACTAGCCGACATGTATATGCGACAAATTGTCAAATTACATGGAGTGCCTGTTAGTATTGTATCGGATCGAGATTCGAGATTTACATCTCATTTCTGGAGAAGCATGCAAGAGAGTCTGGGCACCAGACTCAAGTTCAGCACGGCATACCACCCGCAGACAGATGGCCAATCGGAGCGCACCATTCAGATATTGGAGGACATGTTGAGATCATGTATGCTAGACTTTGGAGGATCTTGGGAAGATCATTTGCACTTAGTAGAGTTCTCCTATAACAACAGTTATCAGGCCAGCATCCAGATGGCACCATTTGAAGCTTTATACGGAAGGAAGTGCAGATCGCCTATATGTTGGAGTGACGTTGGTGAACGTCAAATACTGGGTCCTGAATTGGTAACGCAGACAGTGGAGAAGGTAAAGCAGATACAGAACCATCTACGAGCAGCTCAGGACAGACAGAAGCATTGGGCAGATACGCACAGGCGTCCCCTAGAGTTCAAAGAAGGAGATCACGTATTCTTGAGGATTTCGCCCACTCGAGGTACTATTCGATTTGGGAGCAGAGGCAAGTTGAGCCCAAGGTATATTGGGCCATTTGACATTCTAGAGCGCGTTGGTGAGGTGACTTATCGTCTTGCATTACCTCCATCCTTAGAGGGAGTGCATAACGTATTCCACGTCTCGCAGCTGCGAAGGTACGTGACCGACCCAAGTCACGTAGTCGATCATTCAGAGATTGCAGTGGGCCCAAGCTTGAGATATGAAGAACAACCAGTTGGCATCCTCGACGTCAGTGAGAAGACATTGCGGGGACAGACGATCAGACTGGTTCGTGTAGCATGGAAACATCATTCACCAGGCGAATCGACTTGGGAACGAGAAGATAATATGCGCCAGCGTTACCCCCACTTGTTCGAGGAGGCAGTTGTAAACTAGGCCACCTTGTATTTCCATAACTCTTTCTTGAGTAGCTTATTCTTTGATTGCGAGGACGCAATCCTTTTAAGGAGGGAAGATTGTAAACACCCTAAATTTTCAGAATAAATTTTAGAATAATTTTCCCGTATTTTCGGTATTTTTCTGGAATTTATAACAAAGGTAATTGTGGGTTAAAGAATTTTAAGTGTTGCCTATTGGGGTTAAAATATTCTAGAAATAATAATTTATTGGGTAAAATGGAAAATCGGACGCATGGCATTTTTCGGTGAATTTATTGGACTCCGGAGCAACGATTTGAGGACTAAAAGCTATTGGTTTTTAAACCGAACCAAACCAAGCTCGACCCAACCCGGATCAAACCCACCAGAACGGGTCAGACCCGAACCGCTGCGGAACCCGACCCGCTGCGAATCCTAGGCTGCCGGAAACTCCTGTAGCAGCCCTATAAAGCTCCTCCTCGGCGTTCGTGCCTAGCCCTAACCTAAACCCTAAGTTTCCGCCGCCATCTTCACGACAACTCCCCCATCCACCGAGTCCAGCGCCGACAGCTGCGCCTGACCGCTCTCCCTTGCTCGAACGATCGAGCCACCCCTCGACGCGTCGCCTTGAGCAGTCGCGCCACCGCGTCAGCCCTTGGCTCTTCGTTTCAGGCCGCCTCCAGAGCCCTCTCATCGTCGACCAGGCCGCCGACTTCACCGCTCAGCCGCATCCCCGAGTCGACCCGACAATCGACCACCGAGGCAGTCCTCCCCGAACCGACGACAGCCCTAGGACCTCGCCGCCGCTAGGCCGTCAACACCCAAGCCCGACCACTTCGGCGGGACTCCGCTGACCTCTGATCTGAACCCTAGCCCAGACTCGCGAGGACACGGGAATCCTCGACCAGGACTCAGCTCGCGTCAAAGTGACTCACGGACACGTGAAAAACAGATTCACGGGGCCCTGTTCAGGTACCGATTTCTCCCTCATCGCAGCTTCAATTTCAATTCCGTCAGTTGCTACACGTAGACTGTATAACCCTTTCGGTGCCCGTGCAACTCGCTCGGTGCGTCGCGTCCTGTGGTGATCGCACACCGCGATCCAAAAACAGGAAAAACAACGCCCTGTTTCACCCCGGAACTGAGTTCGCCCCGCCAATCGGGACGACTTGGTCGCACGCGGTCTTTACCGAACTGTGCGCGACGTTGATACGGTCGTGTGAAATTTTGCAGAAGTCAATTCGGAGGTGCGTGCACCCCGGAATCAACGCGTATCCGCCGACGACATCCCGTATCCGTCCTTTCTGGAACGTGCTGTAACTTTGTGTACACACGTCGGATCGAGACAAAACTTGCGCCATCGGACTCGTAGCAATACGCTGGTCCTGTGACCCAAGTTTGGTCCGATTCCGAGAACGTTGACAAAATCACGTATCGTGGGCCCCACAGGCTCCACATGACGGGTGATTTTGAGATCGGCTCATCGAAATCCAATTCTGGAAGTTCCGTTGGGTTCGTATCATCGTTCCTGACTTGTTGACACTGAGTTTGAGGAATTTGGAGACCTTTGACCCTGATGCGTTTTTCGGTGTAAAGTGGCCCACATGTGGAACCCGCTTTGGCCCGGAAAATGACCTTTTTGCCCCTGTGTCCAAATTGGACGTAAGGACAGGCATTTCTAGCTATTTGACATCTTCTGAGACTAGTGGTGATGTTTATTACAGCTTTTGGAGTAGTACCTACCGGATCCACCGATACAGGGACAGTTGTTGGTATTCGGACATCAGGCAAGTGTACCTTGCCAAACTCTGCAGTATTGTTATATATTTCTCTTGCTTCATTTATATTGCTGTGCATGCTTAACCTAGGACCGTGTGACGTACTTAGCGTCCGATTATCAGTCGGGTGTCGACACTGTACGCAGTGTTGGGTACTGTCATCTAGAGATGGACATTCGTGACACTTTATTCTCGTACTTGTCTTATCGAGTACCTATGGCCCAGGACACTTGACACTATTCATGAGACAGGATTTTCCCGAGATATTCGTGGTGATTCTGTATAGGATACAGGACATGGACATTATATTCTTAGATACTTTATGACTGGTTGCATTTAGCTATGATCGCGCTTGACATGGGCATGAGACGTTATGGTCATGATATGCGTGGTTACATTGGGTGGGGAGAGACACACAGGCTACAGGCTGGTTACATATATATATCTTCTATTATTGAGAGGTCGTAGACTCTCGGAGCAGAGCTAGACCCACTACCGGTTATTACCGCTACCGGCTCCCCGACACAGAGCTTGTAGTGGCTCAGCCTGAGACTCGTGCTGCTCTCACTTGCATTTCACTTAGATTGGTTACATATTTACCCTATTGCTTCTTTTAGTTATTTATTTGCTGCACTGTTTATTTACTCATTTTGGCATGAGCTTTCTTGTACCTTGCTATGTCCCCTGAGGACCTGGATTCGGATTTTGTCCCCAGATTTTGCAGACGAGGTTTATCCCGAGATTTACGGGACCGGAGCAGGAGCTGGACCAACACCCGAGGACGAGGTGTTAGCTGAAGACTTTGCCTGAGCATCCTTGTTCTATGCTCAGTATTTATTTATTTATTTCAGTCATTTATTTCTGGTCTGTTGAACCATTGTACTAGATATTTATCGGGTTGTTCCCCGAAGTACTTTGTTGAGACTAGCTGATGATTTACATTCCTTATTTATTCTGTGGATCATAATTATTATGTTGTGTGGATGAGATCAGTTGTACCATGTTGTCGTAGACTTGTTATATTACAACTTAAGTATGCCCTGATGGATCCATTGAATTGGGTTTGTCCATCGGTGCGTACTGCTGGCCACACGCGTCCGGTCCCTCGGTATTTTGGGACTGGGGCGTGACAGATACCCTTGTGTCCATGACCCAATTATCATCATGACACATGCCACAAGGTTCCTCTGCGTCGGTTGCTGCGATGATGAGATCTCCCATAGCCGTGAGATCCTCATGATCATCCTTGCCTTTGGCCTTCTCAGCTTTGAGCTTCATGCAGTTCCTCTTGATATGATCCATTTTGCCACAGTGATAGCAGCCCTCCTTACGGCCTACAGTCGCAAGATCCCGAGAACACCCTCATGTCCTTGCCTGTGACTTGGATCTTCCCTTCCCGTAGGAAGCCACCAGAGCGGACTCCTACGATGATTCTTCTTGCTTACGTCGGACCTCCTCGTTCAACAAGCTGCTTTTGACTACCTTTATTGTAACAACTCCATCCAGAGCGGAGTTGCTCACCGACATCACCAACGTCTTCCAGCTTTTCGGCCGAGAACTCAAAAGCAGAAGGGCCTGAAGCTCATCCTCAATCACCGTCTTTATCGCAGACAGCTGATTGATGATGCCCTGAACCTCGTTCAGATGTTGTGCCACCGGTGCACCCTCCATGTACTTCGAGTTGACGAGTTGGCGAATCAAAAATGTCTTGTTGCCAGCCATCTTCCTTTCGTACAACGAATGCAGCTTCTCCCATAATGCTTTTGCAGAACTCTCCATAGACACGTGGTAAAACACCGAGTCGTCCAGCCAATGGCAGATGAATCCAACAGCCTTTTAATCCAGTCGTTTTCAGTCATCAGCACCTTTGTCCGTCGGCTTTGCGCTGTCGCCCTCCAACGGACCATGCAAGTCCTTGCACCAGAGTACATCCTCCATCCTTGGCTTCCAAATCGCCCAGTTTTTCCCTCTGAGGGTGATCATACGAGTGTTCATCTGCTCCGTAGACATAGTTGAACCTTTTCTCTTGAGAAGAACCTGGCTCTGATACCACATGTTAAAAACACGTGCGCTTTGATACCACGTGTTGGGTGCATTGCGAAAGCATTTGCCAACCCACCTGGGATAACCAACCAATCTACGAACACCAAGCACATATGAAGACAAGTATATGGCGGTGACTACGTCACCTGGACAAATTCCAACATTTATAACTCAGATGAAATTATAAGATTGTAAAGAACTAATGTTGAAACCCTTTGCCCTAATAGGTTCAACCCTCTCACCACACTCAAGAAAGAAAACAGAAGATTACAATTGAAATCACTCACCAACTCGTAGCAATCTCCCTAACCGAAGTTGACAACTCATCAATTAGATCTCCTTCTTCCCTCTGCCTTGGATGACGAAGTCCTAAGAGAAAAGCACGGGCTTTCTCTTAGATTTTCTGTGGACGAGCACCCCGAATCTCCAACTTGTGCTTCTTCTTTGTGCCTCCACCCTCCTTCCTATTTATAGGATGAGAAACATATTTTAGTTCATAATAGAATTTCCTAAATAGGAAACCCTAAAATAAGAATCCTATTACACCTAAAATAGTCCAACACCAATTATGGACGTCCAAATATGACAGATTAAATATTTGATACAAATTTAAAATCTAATCAAATCTTACATTTAATGTAGATTTCCAAATTATATCAAATCAAATCTTTAACCATATTTGGCTCCAAAATTTACCAAATCCGGACTGGACCCCAACATGGCCCGGGCAGTATTGACCCAGATGTTCGACACCCTCTAATAATCACCTAATATGAAAAAAAAAATTATAAGCGTAATAGATGGTATGGTACTATTCTCATTTCTTATTTTACCAAAATTGAAGTATATCATTTACCTCATCTCCATCCTCAAAGGTGTTAAAGATGTGTAAACTACAGTTGTTCTTCACACTAAACCATGTAACTGAATCAGCATCTCCGTAACGAGGCATAACTCCAATTTTGGACAGGCCATTTGGGTCATAACCAATAAACCTGTAATTCATATAATTTTTAGAACTTGAAAGACTCTTAACTTTATATGAATACTGCACGAGTTACCTAACGAACGAAGCGCAAAAAGAAATATTAAAAAAATAAAAATATATTAACATTGCTTTAAGGAGTCCACTCACGATCTATCGTAAAATAGTCTTTCCCTACCAAATCTTTGAGGGTAGTCCATGATAACATTGTAGCTGTATGCAGAACACCATAATAATGTCAGAAAAAGTGACATGAATTATTCCCTAATTAATATCATAATTTTTTTAGTCTTATCTCATAAAAAATGCACCTATGATATATAATATCCTAATAATCGCATATCCTTAGAATACCGGTAGTAATTAAGAATATCTTGGCTCTTTATGGTGATAAATTCCCATAGTGAGAATATCTTACTTTTCTGTTATGCAAAGTTCACGAACCAAAGTGCCCGTCTTAAACTTTAGATCAGCCTTGTGGACCACGCATCAGATTCCAGAGATACAGTGATGTGTGAGTAACTATCAATTTGACCCTACCTTACTGGAAAGACAGTTACCTGTACCTAAATAATAACATATTACTATATTTACCTGAGATTACTCCAAGAACATAGTATGGCTTGTTGACATGACACCCATAACAACTAGCTCTCCTGAACCAGGTGCTTTCTGTCATGGGGCATGATACATTGACATAAGAAATATATAGTGATCGCGCATATGTCATAGTAGGGAATATCATATTGAAATTTGTGGCACTAGTATTAAGCAAAACCTTTGGATGGCTAGTAAAAAGGCGACACCAAGCACCATCGACATCCCAAGCAGGGACGGAGCTACCTCCCCCCCCCCCCCCCCCCACCCACCCCCCAAAATTGATAAAAATTAAAAAAAAAAATTTTAATTCAGGTTCTTCACTATCTATTGAATATATATTGATTATGGTTTCTGTATTTTAGACCAATTTTGAAGCTCCTCTTGAAAGAAGTGTTGGAAATAATTTAATTATTGAATGAATATTTTAATGGTTGTGTCTCTTTGAAAGAAAATATTGTGTCTATTCTTATTTGTGTCTCTTCGTTATTTATAAAAGGAGAGTCATTTGAGTCATTCATTGATTCATTCGTACGGTACATTCAAGCATTAAGTCCAAGAGAGAGAGACAACCACCATTGTTTCGTCAGTTCTTACGGTGTGAAGTGCTGCTATCGGAGGAGGAGTACCGTTGTATCCTGGAAGACAATCGCTACTAAATTGTAAGCACCTGAGCGGGACGAATATTATCTTAAGGACATTGAACCAAGTTC
Source organism: Iris macrosiphon (assembly GCA_036927795.1). Taxonomy (NCBI): domain Eukaryota; kingdom Viridiplantae; phylum Streptophyta; class Magnoliopsida; order Asparagales; family Iridaceae; genus Iris; species Iris macrosiphon. Next base: position 173,763,538 of record JAYESA010000011.1, on the reverse strand, counting down.
AAGTCTCGACCTCGGTTAGATTATTCATTTATATTCTATTCTCAGGTTCTAAAATACAGAGTTGGAATTATTTTTACTAACAAGAACACCACTAAAATTGGTTATGTTCTGGCTTTTTTATGATGTGATTATTATTGTATTTTAATTTGCTTGGGTGCTCGGCCCTGTCTAACGCGGGTCCTGGCTCCGTTCCTAATCCCGTGCACCTTTCGTCTCTAAATTCAATTATGTCAATCTCATATGGTAGATGATTCTCAGTAACTGTAAATACTCTTCCTGCATGCTCAAACACGCTTGTGTTGTTGGAGTCTTAGCTTGATTTTCCTAGCCTCAACTGTCATTAACATAAAATCGGAGCAGTCAGCAGTAATTAATCACTATGGATATAAATATATAGGTGCAATGTTATGTAATATATATATCCTTGCCATATTTAGAATGATAGGAGCCATGACCGCTGATGGTTGGCCCTCTACCTAAGGAAGGAATAAGGAGGTTTCGACAACCACCTTTTATAAGTATTTATGTTACTCAAAGTACCACCAAGAATTGATAATATAAGTACTCAATGTGCTTCTAATTACCAAATGGTTAACGTGGGTCCTAGTTCTTGTTGACAACTTCTTCTTGTTATTGAGGAAGAACATGTATTAGATGAAGGTAATGATGTTGATAATGAAAATAGTAATGATTTAATTAAAAATTTAGATGATGGTTTTGATGATAATGTCGATATTGCTACCACTCATAAATTATATGTCGGACAATCATTTGATAGTCATTCTAAATTTAGAATTTTTAAAAGTGATATAGCAATTAAACATAGTTTTACTTGTTCAGCTAGTGGTATGAACAATTTCAAAAAATTATATATATATATATATATATATAGGGAATTGTAATTGCCAATGAAGCTTTTACAATGTCCAAGAATTTTTGAGATGATTACCATAATTACCCTTACTTTATAAGGGAGCTATAAATTTTATTTTTAAAATGTGCAATAGATTGAGAGTAGTTTTGGACATTGTAAAAGCCTCCTTGTCAATTACAATTCCCTATATATATATATATATATATATATATATATATATATATATATATATATATATAAAGATGGAGGCGCTAGGGTTTACATCAGGGACCGGCGATCCAAGGGCTGGCGGTTCTAAGGCGAAGCGAAAGGCAATGACGATAGCAATGCAGATCCTGCGATAAGGAGCGCTGGAGGGGAGGTGGACAATGGTGACAAGGAAGCGACGCCCTGATAAGTCTAATAAACATAACAAGGTAGAGGAGTGGGAAGCATAGCAAGGAAGGGTCCGATGCAGAGTGGCCGGGCTACTTTGAATCAGGATCAGCGAGGAGGGAGACGCAAAGGGAAGGAGGTGATAAATGAAGGATTGAGCATCCGCAAAGTGGTCGAATGCCGGACTGGAGGGACGGCAGGAGGAAGTTGCCCGGGAGCATGCGGGTGTGGCAAGGAAGACGGGTCAAATAAATACAGGCCATCAACGGGAGGAAAGTTGTGGAGATAACTAATGATGATATCCAAGAAACTATAGAATATTAGAAAAACACTCTTATTCTATATGTTATGGGTGATAAACCATTCTATGGCCAGTTAAGGGCATATGCGCTCGAGTTATTCTATATGTTATGGGTAATAAACCATTCTATGGCCAGTTAAGGGCATATGCACTTCAAGTATGGAGGCCAAAAGGCATGATGGAAATCTTCTTCCGGGAGAATGGTTTTTATTTCATTAAGTTCGACCTCGCAGTGGACCTAGAAAGGATATTGGGAGGTGGTCCATGGACTTTCGGTGGTTGGTTGGTTATAGTTAAACGCTGGTGTCCGGAATCAAATTCCAAAGTAATGAAAATATAATGAATTAGAAAGTACATGTTCCCCTCTAAAACCTTTCTCTCTTTCCAGTGAGGTATGTACCTAGTCTTTTGTTTTCTATCCAAATCTCTAATGGTATTGTACAAGAATGATTCAATTATTTGTTGTTCTCTTATAGTCTTGATTAATAACAATTACTATGTATTCTTTTTTTTTTCTTTTGTACCAAATTTAGAAGAATACATGATGGATGAAAATTCTAGTGGAAAGAGCTTCATCTCAATGCAATATTTAGACTTAAATGAACTCCCATACGAGAATGAAGAAATGGCTGATTTGAATGTGCCTCAAATGTCTACTGGAAGTCAGTAGTTAGCACATGATCAAAGAACCCTAGAAGACAATGATCTCTATGAAAATAGTTTCGCGCCATTCATTGGTCAGTGTTTTTCAAGTGAAGAAGAAGCTTTATATTTTACCAAAAATATGCAAACCACCAAGGGTTCTCGGTTCGTAAAGATCGATTTATTACAAAAGATGGAGAAAGAAAAAGACGTGATTTCTTTTGCTATCGTGAAGGGAGTATACCATTAAAAATTGTAGAACCGTCTAAAGATCGACGTGATAGAGCTTCTACGAGATGCGAGTGTAAATCTCATATGCGGATCAATTTGCGTAAATTATTTGATATTTTTCCAGAAGAGTGGCATGTGACAAAATTTGTTGATGAACATAATCATGCACTATTCTCTCATTCCGAAGTACATTTTCTTTCAAATAATAGGCACATCACAAAAAGTGATCAAGCTCGTATTCTCTTACTGCAAGAGGGTGGTCTCACAACTAGACAAATTGTGCGTGTTATGGAGCTTGAGAAAAATGTGAAGCATGGAAATCTTTCATTTCTTGATCGGGATGTTCGTAACTTTTACTATAAAGTAATGAGAGCGAATTCAAAAAATGATGCAATGAAACTTTTAGAATATTGCAAGGTCACAAAAGAAGAAGACCAAATTTCCAATATGCATTTACAATAGACGAGGAAAGAAAGTTGGAACACATTTTTTGGTCCCCGACATCTTGTTTTGAGTGGTATCAAAGATATGGAGATGCGGTAGTCTTTGACACCACTTATAAGGTTAATTCTTATGACATGCCTTTTGGTATTTTTGTGGGAGTTAACAATCATGGGAAAACAATATTATTTGGTTGTGCATTACTTCGTAACGAGACGACAAATGCTTTTCGTTGGTTGATGAAGGTATGCTTATCCATTTTGTGTTTTCATTAATATTTTATTTGACACAAAAGTTACATTAGGTATATTATAGTATGTTTGTCATTACTAATTTTTCTTTCTTTTTTATAGACATTTGTACAACTAATGAAGAAGGTGCCAAATACTATTTTAACCGATCAAGATCCATGGCTAACGGAATCAATTGCGAAAGAATTTCCCACAACAAAACATAGTTTTTGCATTTGGCATATCACCGCAAAATTTAGTGGTTGGTTTACATCAATTCTTCGTGAAAGATATTATAAGTGGTGTGATAATTTTTATAAGTTATATAGGTTAAACACAATTGAAGAATTTGAGCATGAGTGGTCTCGGGTGATTTCAATGTATAACCTACATTATAACAAGCATTTTAATGGTTTATACAAGATCAAGCAATTTTGGGTACCGGCTTATCTTCGAGGCTACTTCTTTGGTGGCATGACAATCACTGGCTGTTCGGAAAGTATTAATGCATTTGATAAGCGATTCATTGGTTCACACACATGCCTAAGGCAATTCGTTAAACATGTTAGTTTTAAATCTTAGATAATTTTTACTCTTTTTTAATTTTTTTGTTCATTTATATTTGCTATTAATTTTAATTTTTAATGTAACTTGTAGGTTGATCTTGCTATAGAAACTATCGAGCATGCACAAACATATGATACGATGTTGGATAAATATAGAAATGCTAATTTGAAAACAATGTCACCACTAGAAGCACAAGCTCAAAGCGTTTTAACACCATTTGCCTTTAAAAAGTTTCAAGAAGAACTTGAAAGAGCAAGTCAATATCTAATCATTGGAGATTTTGGCAACAACTTTGTTATGCAACATTTTAAGGCAAGTAATAGCACAAAGCACATGATATATTGGGATGGTAATGTAACTACATGTAGTTGCAAACATTTTGAATTTTGGGGAATACTATGTCAGCACATATTGAGCTTATTTTCTCATAAAGATTGCTTTGAAATTCCTATGTTGTATTTACCATCTCACTGGCATCGTGGAGTCCTACATGGTAAGGAAGGGTGTTCTACATCTTCTAATAGCAAAAACTCATCTACAGGAGTAGCAATAGATGTTGAAGATTTGACAATTGTAGAAGATATTCTCCATTGTCCTCCAATTTCAAAGACAAAAGGACGAATACGTAATACAAAAAAACGGATGGAAGGAGGAAAATAATAGGGAAAACAAAGCAAAGCATGTGGATTTTGCAAGCGTAGTGGCCATAACATTACGACATGTCCTAATAAAGATGATTTTGATCAATCAAGTTATCATAGGAGAATGAAGAAGAAAAAGACTTCGGAAGACTTGGGATTAAATCCTATATTTTCTTTGAAGTATTAGGTAATTATTCTTATAAATTTTTATTTCAAGTTTCATTTATGATATGTTAGTTAAAATCTTGTAAATAAATTTTAATATTTTGTATTCACTTGTTTCACAGGTTCGCAAATGGAAATATGTAGCCTCTCTTTTTGTTAAAGCCTCTCTTCCTTACAATGGAAAAGCTTGATGAGCTAATTTTTTTTTATCAATCTTGTGTACCTATTTTTCACTTATTATCGATGGAAGTAATTTTTGTGATATGAAGAATTTAACTTTTTGTGGACTATTTTATTTATCTTCAATATATTAGAAGATATGATCTTACCTCCTGTTGCCAAATTTAAAATAGAAAAAACTTAAAATAGTATTTTAGAAGATATGATCGTACCGTCTACTGTCAAATTTCAGTCTTTTGGACAGAGAAAATTTGGCAGCAAGTTTAGGCGGTTAAAATTTGTTAGCAGGTAAATTTCTATGTCCAAAGTACTGAAATGTTAAAATTTTGCATCAACTTTTTATTTGGTTGGAGGGAAAAAATTTCGCAGCAAGTTTAGGTCCATGGTGCTCCATATATGTTGCATGAGTTGGTTGGAAGAGTATTATATGAATGAATGAATGAATTGGCAGCTCCATCATTGGGAACTTCACATACGTAATTAATGAAGTTGGAGAATTGAAGTAAAAAGCCATGCATGCACACCTTAATTGGAAAGTAGATATAGGATTATTTTGGTAACAATTTTTTGTTTACATATAACATTGTTTCCAAAGCCAAAAAAGTAGTTCATTAATTGTCCTTAACATGTGCCCTAAGGGCACATGTTAACAAAACCCTAAGATTAATATGCCGTTGGAATTGAGTTGAAATATAAAATTATGATTTTATGAAAGTCTGGATTGCAAACTTTAGAAGTTTGATTGAGTAGTAGGCTAAGCCAGTTTGAAATATATTGAACTTCTCATATGATTACTTGACTCATATGTATGCTTGAATTGCTTCATAACATTGACTACTAAACATCATGAACATATAGTGTATCATGGAGACACATCAAAGTTGCACATACATGCAAGTTACTTACATTACACATTCTCTTGCCTGGAATTGGCATTAAAATGGTGGACACATCCATTACACATTACTCATTTATATACAAAAGTTCCATGGAAACCATAAGGTACCCTTTGCGGTAGGGTTATGATTGCCTCTGGCCCCTCTGTAAACTTCTTTGCATCAACAATACGCACCTGCATAATATAGTATTGAACAAGATAAGTATAGCATTAATGATAAGAATTTAAATTTTATGCGTCGCTGCATGCATAGGTCTGAGTATTGGGCAATCAATAGCATCTATCTCAAGAAATTAGAGAGAATGGTTACATGGGACACATTCGTAGTCTCATCATGGACATAGCACAACAACCATCCATGATCTTCTTCTGTGCTTCCTGGCTTCTCAACAAATTGAAGTCCAGAACAAAATTGATTATGTTCCAGAACATGGTACTCAACTTTAATGATCGGTTCATTTTCCTGGTAGTGGCAGTCCATTTCAGACAGAAAAAAAGAAGAAATTAGATTGAAAAGAACGAAAATTTGTGATAGTATGAGTTGACCTATATTATTCAGATGTTGCTCACCTTTTCTTTCTCATCAAATGTCAGTTTTGCAAACATGTTAAAGATCGGCACACCTGCATCCACCATCATCGTTATTGTGCTAACTATAACTAGTCTATTAAGTGTAGTAACATATTTGAAGTACCCTTCATTCTAACAGATAAATCACTTGTTCTATGTTAGTTAGTAAACAAGCTTTTGTGGCAAACTTCAAATGATTTTCACTTCCTGGAACTTGATTTAACATATTCATATCGGAGTTGAGATTTCGAATTTGTAATCTAAGTTCACGAGAATTAAACAATGTAAATAGGTCAAGTTACTAAAATTCAAACTAGATGAATAACAATAAAAGTATTTCCTAGGTAGCAAACTTCTGATAGCATTTCATAGTAACTGAATAAACCCATTGGTACATTGAAAATATATTGATGTTTATTGCATAGTATATACCCATATTGGCACTCCGTTCTGAATCCACCACTTGAGCATACGCATACTTGTTCTTCTTTCCTTTAATATTGTTACTGATTGTTGGAAAATCCATAGCAATGTCAGGAGTTGTGAGATATCCTTCTTTAACACCACCAGTTTTCATGTTCAATCTCCACTCATAAGGACGAGAAAAGAGAACTCCATCAATGTGCGAATCAAAAGCTTCTGAATCCTCTGAAGGTGTCTTTGTATATGCTCGTTTGAACCAGTTGTATTTGTCACCAACCTTGTGGTCTGGCCCGGAAAGTATTGACCCAGATGTTCGACACCCTCTAATAATCACCTAATACGAAAATAAAATTTATCTTTAGGTTTTTCATGTATGCTATTAGCAGAATAAGCATCATAGATGGTACGGTACCATCCCCATTTCTTATTTTACCAAAATTGAGGTAATCATTTACCTCATCTCCATCCTCAAAGGTGTTAAAGATGTGCAAACTACAGTTATTCTTCACACTAAACCAGGTAACTGAATCAGCATCTCCGTAACGAGGCATAACTCCAATTTTGGACAGTCCATTTGGGTCATAACCAATAAACCTGTAATTCATATAGTTTTTAGATCGTGAAAGACTCTCAACATTAAATGAATACTACACGAGTTACCTAAAGAACGAAAGTGCAAAAAGAAAGAAAAATAATATAAAAATATATTAACACTACTTTAAGGAGTCTACTCACGATCTATCGCAAAATAGTCTTTCCATACCAAATCTTAGAGGGTAGTCCATGATAACATTGTAGCTGTAAGCAGAACACCATAATAATGTCAGAAAAAAGTGACATGAATAATTCCCTACTTAATATCACTGTTTTTTGAGTCTTATCTAATTAAAAACACTTAAATTTATAATACACGACATTGAAATCATAAGTACACTAAAACGACCGTCTACCTGTGATATATAATATCCTAATAATGGCAGATCCTTAGAATACCGGCAGTAATTAAGAATATCTTGGCTCTTTATGGTGATAAATTCCCATAGTGAGAATATCTTACTTTTCTGTTATGCAAAGTTCATGAACCAAAGTGCCCGTCTTAAACTTTAGATCAGCCTTGTGAACCATTTTCTTCCCATCAGCTTCCAGAAATACAATGATGTGTTAGTAATTATCAATTTGACCTGTACCTAAATAATAACATATTTAAATATTTACCTGAGATTACTCCAAGAACATAGTATGGCTTGTTGACATCGACACCCATAACAACTAGCTCTCCTGAACCAGGTGCTTTCTGTCAAGAGGCATGATACATTGACATAAGAAATAGTGATCGCGCATATGTCATAGTTGGGAATAGCATATTGAAATAGGGATCGCGAGTATGTCATAGTAGGGAATAGCATATTGAAACTTGTGGCACTAGTATTAAGCAAAACCTTTGGATGGCTCGTAAAGGGCCGACACCAAGCACCATCGACATCCCAAGCACCTTTCGTCTCTAAATTCAATATGTCAATCTCATATGGTAGATGATTCTCGGTAACTGTAAATACTCTTCCTGCATGCTCAAACACGCTCGTGTTATTGGAGTCTTTGCTTGATTTTCCTAGCCTCAACTGTCATTAACATAAAATTGGAGTCAGCAGTAATCACTATGGACATACAGGAGCAATGTCATGTAATATATATATATATATATATATATATATATATATATATATATATATATATATATATATATATATATATATATATATATATATATCCTTGCCATATTCAGAATGATAGCAGCCATGACTGCTGGTGGCTGGCCCTCTACCGAAGGAAGGAATAAGTTTCGATTATTCTCCTTCTCCATTAAGAAGGTTTCGGCTTCTATGTATCGGTTCTTGTACTGCACACACCACCTCCCCTCTGAATCCTTGTTGAAGTACGTCGCGTGAACCATCCCGTCACCTTGAAACCAATTGAAGTGCACTTCGCCTAGTGGGCTGTGAGCAGTTATCTTGTCTGGAAAATATGGATTTGGACCTGCATTTTTTAGCGCAAAAAACAATAAATGAAGTTAATTTCAGGTTTATGTGTTGTTAAATAATAATGTTTGTAGCCATAGCATTACTAGTTAAATTACTGACCATTTCTTATGTAGACACCTTCAGGAAAGTCCTCTGCCAGTTCTCCTTCAGTAACAAAAACAGAAACTTGTTCGCCAATCTCAGCGACGGGGGCAAAATTGCCCTGCAATGATTCCTTGGTAAGTTGACAAAGATGGTTGCCAGAGATAAGTTAATTATTGTTGGTAAAGATGTGAATTACTTGTACAAAGCTAAGGGCTGGATCGCTTGCTGGTTGATCAATAAACTTAAACATAGTGTCTGTAACAGAGTCCAATATGCTACGGGATGCAATCTTTAATGACTCTGAGACTTGACTTCCCACAAGGACTTGTCTCAAATCTCGAAGAACAGGCTTCTGGGATTATATATATATATATATATATATATATATATATATATATATATATATATATATATATATATAAATAAAACAGATTATAGAGAGTAAATATATTGCATGTCTTCAGAAACTTAATTTTCTAAAAGGTAGAGGTCACCTTGAAAGTGGAAGATATGAAGGAATTGAGACTGTGGAAAGGTGTTGTCGGTGGTGTAGGTTTCTGAAGGGCACAGGTGAGACTATTAGCAAAGCCAATAGATGCCATTTTGGAGTAGTAAAATTAATTAGTCCAAGGAAAGAGGACTTCAATGTTCTAAGAACCAAACCTTACCCATTTATAATATTGCAGTTTTGACTTTATACATACAACTACAATAGATGCTATAAGCAAAGCCAATAGATGCCATTTTGGAGGAGTAAAATTAATTAGTCCAAGGAAAGAGGACTTCAATGTTCTAAGAACCAAACCTTACCCATTTATAATATTTCACTTTTGACTTTATACATACAAATACAATAGATGCTATTAGCAAAGCCAATAGATGCCATTTTGGAGTAGTAATATTAATTAGTCAAAGGAAAGAGGACATCAATGTTGTAAGAACCAAACCTTACCCATTTATAATATTGCACTTTTGACTTTATACATACAAATACAATAGATGCTATTAGCAAAGCCAATAGATGCCATTTTGGAGGAGTAAAATTAATTAGTGTAAGCCCCTGATTTTTCAAAAAATATTAAAATTGAGATTTTTCACAAATTTCTAGAATTTTCTGGGAATTTTCTGTAATTAAAATCAGGGCTTTGAATTATTACCTAATTTTTAATTGATATTAAACAATATTAAAATATTGTGAAAATAATATTTTTGGGTGTAAAATAGAAAACTGGACTTAGGATAATTTTCCTGGATTTTTCTGGGCCTCAGACCTATTTTTAAATGCCTAAAAACTATTTATTTAATTAATTAATTAATTATCTATTTATTTAATTATTTATTATTTATTTTATTTAATTATTAATTAATTAATTATTTAATTATTTATTTTTCCTTGGGCCCGGCCCGGCCCAGTGGGCCGAGCCCAGCGCCCAGCCCAGCCCGCTGCCTTTCCGGGTCGGGTCGGGTCAGGCAACCCGACCCGCTAGCCCCCGCACCCGCACGACTCCCTCTCTCCGTTCCCGCGGCCGCCGCCGCATTTTCCGGCCGGCCACGTTGCCGTCCCCGCCTCAACCCTCGGCCCACGACCCCCTCTCCCCTCCGCCTCGCCCGGAGCCAACCCCTCGCCGCCCCAGCCTATAAAACCCTACCCCCGACCCTCCGCCGCCTAGCCACCACCACCTCGCCCGCTCCGCCGCTGCTCGCCTCCGCTCGCCCAGCCACCGCACCGCACCGCGCCGCCCGCCTGAGCCCGCAGCCCCCCGGCCAGCGCCGCCGACGCCCTCCCCGACGAAGACCAGCCACAGCAGCAGCAAGCAGCTTCCCACCGCCGCTGCCGGCCGCCCTGAGCCGCCGCTCCGCCCGTGGACGCCGCGCCGCCCCTCGGCGAGCCGTCCCCCGCCCTCGCCGACGTCTCTCCGGCCGCCCTCCGCCGTCCACGGCCGATTTTCCCCCTGAACCCTAGCCCTAATTCTTCCCCGTGTCAGCGTGTCGGACACGACACGGACACAGTAAAATCCGGGTTTTTGGACCCTGTTCAGGTGCGTGTAACTTTCTCCTCGCTGCCCCGTTTTCAATTCTGTAAATTGTGTCGCGAAGCCTGTATGACCCTCTCGGTGTCCGGACAAACTGTTCGGGACATCGCGTCCTGTGGTGATCGCACACCGCGATCCAAAAACAGGAAAAACCAGACCCTGTTTCACCCCGGAACTGAGTACGCCCCGCCAAACGGGACGACTTGGTCGCGTGCGGTCTTCGCAGATACGTACGCACCGTCGATACGGACGTGTGAGATTTCGCGAAAGCTGATTCGGGTGTGCGTGCACCCCGGAATCAACGCGTATCCGCGGACATCGCCCCGTATCCGCTTTTTCTGCAATTCGACCTAACTTTGTGTACACACGTCGGATCGAGACGAAACTTGCGCCATCGGACTCATAGCGATACGCTGGTCCTGTGGGTCAAGTTTGGTTCGATTCTGAGAACGTCGACGAAATCGCGTGTCGTGGGCCCCACAGGCCCCGCTCGACGGGCGATTTTGTGTTCGGCTCATCGGAATCCAAATCTGGAAGTTCCGTTGGGTTCGTATCAGCGTTCCTGACCTGTTGACACTAAGTTTGGTGAATTTGGAGACCTTTGACCCGGACGCATTTTTCGGTGCAAAGCGGGCCCAACGGCGGACCCCGTTTTGACCCGAAACTACCGTTTTTGCCCTTGTCTCCAAATTGGACCCAAGGACAGGCGTTTCTAGCTATTTGACATCTTCTGAGCATGATGGTAATGTCTATTTCAGCTTTTGGACTCATCTCTGGACTTTTCTCCCAAGAACCTAACTAATCAGATCCAAACAACAGGCAAGTACCTGCACCTCAAGTTAATCTTTATATATTGTGATAATTAATTCCCTGTCTTACATGTACCCTTGATGATTACACATCGTGTTAGAAATGTTGAATTTTATGTCTTGAATATTGATAGTTCCTGTCTTGTTTTTCATGTCGGGTGGGAGAATACCTAGAAGGCATGTAGTTTACCCTTTCCCCTGGATTGTCTAATAGCTGTTGGTACACGACTGTCCATCAGCCGGATCTCGATTGTATTGTCTAATAGCCGTTTATGACGGCCGGATTAGCCTTATAAACCCCTACATGCCAACTAAGTATTCTAAAAACAAACACAAGTTCACACAGATAGTTCTGGTCATGTTATATTTCTTGCTGGCTATTGTAGTTCATTTCCTGTTCCATTTATTTCTGTTTCTCATATTCCTGTTTACAGCTAACTCTGAGATAATAATATTCTGCTAATGCTGTTTCTCAACATGATATCCAATATTTAATTGTCATAAAATATTTAGTTTAATCTTGTTGTGCACTGTGTACTTTGCTCCTTTCCTGACTGGATCTGTTGTTTAGGCGATGATGAGAACCTTGCCCCCACCTATTATGGTCCTTATGAGGGTACAGATGATACCTATGAGGAGCCAGAACCCACCCAGGAGACCCCTGCTGCAGAGTAGCTAGCAGTAGCTATCTTTTATTTTGTTTCTTATCTTATTTAATCGGGTTTGTCCCCGATTTCATTTGAAATTCCTGTATTAAACATTTGAATTGTTGTCACATTTATTTCAGTTGCAAATTTTAAGTTTCTATTCTCATTATTATCTTGCCTATGTTAATTGTGAATGAGTTAGACTAGTTTAGATGGATTGACCTAGACAGCGTACTACCGCCGACTCTGCGGCGTAGGCTGGACGTACCCACGTACTCGTGCCCGAACTTCCGGGTGCGGGTCGTGACACGTTTTTATGGTGGCCCATGCAGGTCAAACGACTAAATTGTTCGGTTTCAACTTAGGGACCGAACAGGCCTGCAATAAGATTGAGGAATCTAGGAAAAGCTCATTCACAGTATAGGGTCCTGATTTCAATTCTTAATATCACTTCTGATCAATTTTTCCCTATCGCCCTTGATTTCCAAGTAATCTATTCTGAACTCCCTACCCCTTCATCTTTCAGAATGGTCCAGACCAGGAACACAGTAGGAGGCACATCAGAACCAGCTGAGCAGAATGTGCCCGAGACTCTTGCACTCCCGCCGCCTCCATCTGTTCCGGCAGTTACCCTAGATGGGGCACAGCTACTAGGAGTGTTCCAGGGATTGGTGGAATCCCAGAAAGAACAGACGGCACTTCTGCGGACCAGCCTCTCAGAAGCTATTAAGTCCCAGGAGTCGCCACTCAAGAGGCCAGGAAGTGCCAAAGACTTCAAGAATCTTAGACCCCTGGAATTCTACGGAACTGAGGGCATTCTCTATGCCGATGAGTGGATAGAGAATGTCGAGAGACTCCTGAAGACTGCTCGGGTTCCCGATGATCTCAAAGTGGAGTCCGCAAGCCTGCAACTGTTCGACATTGCTCGAACCTGGTTCAGAGACGAACCTCAACTATCTGCTCCTGACCTCACCTGGGAGGACTTCAAGAGGCTATTCAAGGAGAAATTCTACCCCGAAGTGGCTCGGGAAGCTCTCGAAAGCCAATTCGAGAGACTGGAACAAGGTAATCTGTCTGTTGATGAATATACTACTGAATTTAGCAGGTTAAGCCACTTTGCGGAGTACATGGTTCGTACCCCGGAGGACAGAGCCCGTAGATTCAAGAAGGGGCTATCTCCGGATATTCGCCTTGCTGTCACCACCAGCCGAGCTCGCACCTACGAGGAAATCTTGAGCGTGGCACAAGGCGTTGAGAGAGACATGGGGCATAAGCTAAAGCGAGAAAGAGATACCGGAAATGCGGGACCCAACAAACGCCCTTTTCAACAACAACAGCAGAGGGTCCCGCAACAAGCTTAGCGTCCTCTCCCTCGAGCTCCAGCACCCCAACACCAGGCCCAGGGACAGAACCAACAAACTGCTGCCTGTAACTATTGTCATAGACCAGGCCATACTTGGCAAGTTTGCAGAAAGAGGCTAGGTGTTTGTCTACTTTGTGGCTCAGCAGCACATCAAGTGAGGGACTGTCCCGCTGCTCAAGGACGCGGACAGGCTTACGTAATGACCGTGGAGAACGCGCAGACTCTGGAAGCAACTAATGCGCGTAAGTGATTCGTAGATATCATTTTTCTAGTATTATTTAGCTCATGCCTATTGGTTCGTGACCTCAGCCCCAACCTAGTAATTTTTGAACTTGCTAAATAACCTAGTATGTTTTTTAATTTTGATAACTGTAGAGTTTTTAGAGGCTTTTGCTATTGTGCTTATATGTGTTTTGTGAACTTCAATAATTTGCACCTCCTTTTCATCATCATCTAGCGCACTTAAATTTTGCTGAACTTGACATATGCTGCTATTTTATAGCTTAGTTTTGCAAGCTTACCCTTTATCGGGCTTGTTCATGACACATGTATTATTGAGGCCTGATCAACCCCACTAATACGAGTGTCTACTCAGAATCAGTGTACTACGGTCTGATCAACCTTAGTGCATTTTGATTCGCACTTCGCATGACTACTTATGTGGATTGAGGTATAGTCGACTAGTCTACTTGCCCCTAAATACGTCCGAGCATATCGTTTCAGCATTACCAGAATAGAACCTCGATCCTTAACCGCCTGACAATTCCCATTAGAATTCCTGAAAAACACCTTGATCCCTATACCTCTGTTCTACCACCTCGCCCTTAAACTCTTTATTATTGATCCTCACCTTCCCTTACTTCGGAAGGACAGAATCCTGTGTTTGGTATAAGTTTGATTTATAGTGCTAGATGATAACCCTTTATGACTAAGGCAATACCCTAGGTGATGTGTGCTGTGTTTTGTGTTGCAGACTTAAGATTCAATACCCAAATCTATTAAGTTGAGACCTAGATTTACTAGTTGTACAGCCTTAGAGGATATGGGTAGAATTCTAAGTTGGGTAGCGACCGCAATGTCCACCTGAGAGAAACCCGTTAGACTACAATCAAGTGAGTTTGGACAGAGAGAACCCTGCCATAATTTAAATTTCAAGGACAAAATTTTATAAGTTGGGTAGATTGTAAGCCCCTGATTTTTCAAAAAATATTAAAATTGGGATTTTTCACAATTTTCTAGAATTTTTTGGGAATTTTCTGTAATTAAAATCAGGGCTTTGAATTATTACCTAATTTTTAATTGATATTAAACAATATTAAAATATTGTGAAAATAATATTTTTGGGTGTAAAATAGAAAACTGGACTTAGGGTAATTTTCCTGGATTTTTCTGGGCCTCAGACCTATTTTTAAATGCCTAAAAACTATTTATTTAATTAATTAATTAATTATCTATTTATTTAATTATTTATTATTTATTTTATTTAATTATTAATTAATTAATTAATTAATTTTTTATTTTTCCTTGGGCCCGGCCCAGTGGGCCGAGCCCAGCGCCCAGCCCAGCCCGCTGCCTTTCCGGGTCGGGTCGGGTCAGGCAACCCGACCCGCTAGCCCCCGCACCCGCACGACTCCCTCTCTCCGTTCCCGCGGCCGCCGTCGCGTTTTTTGGCCGGCCACGTTGCCGTCCCCGCCTCAACCCTCGGCCCACGACCCCCTCTCCCCTCCGCCTCGCCCGGAGCCAACCCCTCGCCGCCCCAGCCTATAAAACCCTACCCCCGACCCTCCGCCGCCTAGCCACCACCACCTCGCCCGCTCCGCCGCTGCTCGCCTCCGCTCGCCCAGCCACCGCACCGCACCGCGCCGCCCGCCTGAGCCCGCAGCCCCCCGGCCAGCGCCGCCGACGCCCTCCCCGACGAAGACCAGCCACAGCAGCAGCAAGCAGCTTCCCACCGCCGCTGCCGGCCGCCCTGAGCCGCCGCTCCGCCCGTGGACGCCGCGCCGCCCCTCGGCGAGCCGTCCCCCGCCCTCGCCGACGTCTCTCCGGCCGCCCTCCGCCGTCCACGGCCGATTTTCCCCCTGAACCCTAGCCCTAATTCTTTCCCGTGTCGGCATGTCGGACACGACACGGACACAGTAAAATCCGGGTTTTTGGACCCTGTTCAGGTGCGTGTAACTTTCTCCTCGCTGCCCCGTTTTCAATTCCGTAAATTGTGTCGCGAAGCCTGTATGACCCTCTCGGTGTCCGGATAAACTGTTCGGGACATCGCGTCCTGTGGTGATCGCACACCGCGATCCAAAAACAGGAAAAACCAGACCCTGTTTCACCCCGGAACTGAGTACGCCCCGCCAAACGGGATGACTTGGTGGCGTGCGGTCTTCGCAGATACGTACGCACCGTCGATACTGACGTGTGAGATTTTGCGGAAGCTGATTCGGGTGTGCGTGCACCCCGGAATCAACGCGTATCCGCGGACATCGCCCCGTATCCGCTTTTTCTGCAATTCGACCTAACTTTGTGTACACACGTCGGATCGAGACAAAACTTGCGCCATCGGACTCGTAGCGATACGCTGGTCCTGTGGGTCAAGTTTGGTTCGATTCTGAGAACGTTGACGAAATCGCGTGTTGTGGGCCCCACAGGCCCCGCTCGACGGGCGATTTTGTGTTCGGCTCATCGGAATCCAAATCTGGAAGTTCCGTTGGGTTCGTATCAGCGTTCCTGACCTGTTGACACTAAGTTTGGTGAATTTGGAGACCTTTGACCCGGACACGTTTTTCGGTGCAAAGCGGGCCCAACGGCGGACCCCGTTTTGACCCGAAACTACCGTTTTTGTCCTTGTCTCCAAATTGGACCCAAGGACAGGCGTTTCTAGCTATTTGACATCTTCTGAGCATGATGGTAATGTCTATTTCAGCTTTTGGACTCATCTCTGGACTTTTCCCCCAAGAACCTAACTAATCAGATCCAAACAACAGGCAAGTACCTGCACCTCAAGTTAATCTTTATATATTGTGATAATTAATTCCCTGTCTTACATGTACCCTTGATGATTACACATCGTGTTAGAAATGTTGAATTTCATGTCTTGAATATTGATAGTTCCTGTCTTGTTTTTCATGTCGGGTGGGAGAATACCTAGAAGGCATGTAGTTTACCCTTTCCCCTGGATTGTCTAATAGCTGTTGGTACACGACTGTCCATCAGCCGGATCTTGATTGTATTGTCTAATAGCCGTTTATGACGGCCGGATTAGCCTTATAAACCCCTACATGCCAACTAAGTATTCTAAAAACAAACACAAGTTCACACAGATAGTTCTGGTCATGTTATATTTCTTGCTGGCTATTGTAGTTCATTTCCTGTTCCATTTATTTCTGTTTCTCATATTCCTGTTTACAGCTAACTCTGAGATAATAATATTCTGCTAATGCTGTTTCTCAACATGATATCCAATATTTAATTGTCATAAAATATTTAGTTTAATCTTGTTGTGCACTGTGTACTTTGCTCCTTTCCTGACTGGATCTGTTGTTTAGGCGATGATGAGAACCTTGCCCCCACCTATTATGGTCCTTATGAGGGTACAGATGATACCTATGAGGAGCCAGAACCCACCCAGGAGACCCCTGCTGCAGAGTAGCTAGCAGTAGCTATCTTTTATTTTGTTTCTTATCTTATTTAATCGGGTTTGTCCCCGATTTCATTTGAAATTCCTGTATTAAACATTTGAATTGTTGTCACATTTATTTCAGTTGCAAATTTTAAGTTTCTATTCTCATTATTATCTTGCCTATGTTAATTGTGAATGAGTTAGACTAGTTTAGATGGATTGACCTAGACAGCGTACTACCGCCGACTCTGCGGCGTAGGCTGGACGTACCCACGTACTCGTGCCCGAACTTCCGGGTGCGGGTCGTGACAATTAGTCAAAGGAAAGAGGCCATCAATGTTCTAAGAACCAAACCTTACCCATTTATAATATTGCACTTTTGACTTTATACATACAAATACAGTAGATGCTATTAGCAAAGCCAATAGATGCCATTTTGGAGGAGTAAAATTAATTAGTCAAAGGAAAGAGGACATCAATGTTGTAAGAACCAAACCTTACCCATTTATAATATTGCACTTTTGACCTTATACATACAAATACAATAGATGCTATTAGCAACGCCAATAGATGCCATTTTGGAGGAGTAAAATTAATTAGTCAAAGGAAAGAGGACATCAATGTTGTAAGAACCAAACCTTACCCATTTATAAGATTGCAGTTTTGACTATATACATACAAATACAATAGATGCTATTAGCAAAGCCAATAGATGCCATTTTGGAGGAGTAAAATTAATTAGTCAAAGGAAAGAGGACATCAATGTTGTAAGAACCAAACCTTACCCATTTATAATATTGCACTTTTGACTTTATACATACAAAAACAATAGATGCTATTAGCAAAGCCAATAGATGCCATTTTGGAGGAGTAAAATTAATTAGTCAACGGAAAGAGGACATCAATGTTGTAAGAACCAAACCTTACCCATTTATAATATTGCAGTTTTGACTATAGACATACAAATACAATAGATGCTATTAGCAAAGCCAATAGATGCCATTTTGGAGGAGTAAAATTAATTAGTCAAAGGAAAGAGGACATCAATGTTGTAAGAACCAAACCTTACCCATTTATAATATTGCACTTTTGACTGTACAGATACAAATACAATAGATGCTATTAGCAAAGCCAATAGATGCCATTTTGGAGGAGTAAAATTAATTAGTCAAAGGAAAGAGGACATCAATGTTGTAAGAACCAAACCTTACCCATTTATAATATTGCACTTTTGACTTTATACATACAAATACAATAGATGCTATTAGCAAAGCCAATAGATGCCATTTTGGAGGAGTAAAATTAATTAGTCAAAGGAAAGAGGACATCAATGTTGTAAGAACCAAACCTTACTCAAATAGATGCTATTAGCAAAGTCAATAGATGCAATTTATATTAGATTAGTCTCACTTAAGATCATGTGTAGTTTAAACTATGTTGTCCGAAGACTGCCAACTAATCTGTCTAGAAAGTCAATTCGAAAGAGCCAACTACATTTGCCAGATTTGCTGACATCGAGCATGAGATTGTAAGTCCTGTTAAGATTATCATGATCTTAAGTGTCGTTAACTCCAGTACCGGTAGCACCCTCATGGAGTTCTATGGCTGACCCCTGATAACAAGAGAACGCCACTGTCAATATGTGAAGCAAATTTCTGTCCAACTCTACTTGTCACCAGTGACTCTACGAGACAGATCCATCCACAATAGTTGTTGTTCTGTCAGCAAATTAAAATAGCTAAATTGCTGTTAGAAATTTCTTAGTATAATAGTTACTCTTGCTAGGGCCATAGCACATGACCTACAAGAGGATCTTAGTTGGTGGCTGGAGGGAACTGCTTGTTCTCCTCTGAGACCAAATATTTTTTTAATCAAGATTGGTTGACAAACCAGTACTGTTCAGTTATCAGTTAAATATTTAAGAAATGGGTTAGATTATTAGTTAGTTGATAATTGAGTAGTAGTTAGTTCAGAAGTTGTTAGATTTTGTTAATTCAAGATTTGTTAGTAAGAAATTATTAAGTTAAAGGAATTAGCTAGCATAATCAAGAATTGATAGTTAGAGAAATTGTTAGTAGTAATTGAGAACTTAGTTAGGATCTTTAGAAATTATAGATGCTCAATTAAGTTGGAGACTAACAATTGGATGTTTGTCTTCATAGGGAACCCATCTTTCCACGCTAGTACCATTTCAAGGCTAAGACAAGTATTCTACTCGATGTTATATTTCAATTCCATTATATATTTTGTGACACGATAGGACACACGGTATTATTGATCTTTCACTGTTACATTGCTTCATCGTTTATTGTATCGTATTTGGTGTCGGGAGGGTAAGTGTCTGTGTGTCGTGTGGGCTACTCCTATTTCTATCCATTGTCTTTATTGCACGTCCAGCCTACGCTGTTGTGAACAACGATAGTCAGCTGTCTAAACCTTATATATTATCAATATACGAATATTAATCATCATCACAGAGCTCATCGATAAACGTGCCCATACTATTACTAGAAATCACCACATTCCACTATGCTTTATTACATGTCTTTTACACGTGATGTCCGAAAACAAATTCGGTAAAAGTAAAGACAACAACATCCATCAACTACACGACAAATCACAAATCACAACACAATGATTGAAAGTAGAATCTATACAAATGTCCTAAATCTACTCCAGAGTAAAACCCGGGTCCTGAGCTGCCTCCAGTCTAGTCTCCTCTACCATGTCTCCTTGTGGACCATAATAGGTCGGGTACTCATCATCATTCTCACCTTCCATGGTATCATGTCAGGATAGAGCAAAGTAGACACAATGCTAGAAGTGTAATACATGGAATGGACAAGAAAAGGAAATACAATAGTCAAGTAAAACGACAGATCCAATATGCATGCAAAGAAACTGTACATAACTACTAAGTGTGTAACATATCTGTATATACGTGTGGACGACTAAGGGCTAAATCCGGCGCATCGCACGCGTGGTTTTATTAACAAAACAATCTTGAGCTTACATATATAAGAGATTGGGATTCTAATCAGAGTATGTTTCTAATGCATAGAAATTTGTATTAAGATTGGACTTATAGTATTTATATGGACTCTTGGGGTTTGCATATAAGTTAATAGATTTAGTTATATATAATGGGCAGTTAATATAGTAAAGTTGAGCATGGGTTGTAAAGGAGAGAGAATGGGATTATACTTCAATTATGAGCCAGGTTTTAATGAATATGGCTAGTTTGGGTTTTTTATAAGGTTTGGGTCTAGTTAATGACCACTACCAAAATATGATGAAATAACAACGTTTTTAGCGACGTCATAATTAAACGTCGCTAATATTAAAGATTTCAGCGACTCCAAAAATAAACGTTGCTATACGCCGCTGTTGGCGACATATAGCGACGTTTAGCGACAGTAATTAAGTTTTTTTAAAGAATAGTCGCTATAAACTTCTTTAAGGTAGCTAAACGTCGCATAATTTTTTTAATTTAGCGACGTTTAGCGACGTATTTAGCGATATTTATTTTTTTGATTTTTAGCGACATTTTTAGCGACGTCTATAACGTCGTAAGCTATTTTTATTAGCGACGTCATAAGTTGATGTCGCTAAATGTCGCTAAAATTTTAATATAGGTTTCGATTCCCCCCTTCTGTTGAAGACTTCTCCCAATTTTTTAAAAACTCCCCCCTCTTTCCCCCCCTCTCCGGCGAAGTGCACCCTCCGGCGTCCTCCACAGCAACCTACTCCGGCGTCCCCCTCCTCCTTCTCCTCCTCCTCCTCCTCCTCCTCTAGGTAAACCCTAACTCTCTCTCTCTCTCTCTCTCTCTCTCTCACAGATGCACACGACATGACACTGACACTGACACAGACACGATACAGACTGTGATATAGGGTGTAAACCCTAACCCGATCTCTCTCTCTCTCTCTCTCGCAGATGCACACGACATGACACTGACACAGACACGAAACACACACACTGACACAGACACAACACAGACTGTCACAGAGGGTGTAAACCCTAACCCTAACCCGATCTCTCTCTCTCACACAGATGCACACAATATGATGCTGACACAGACACGACACACACACACACTGACACAGACACGACACAGACTGTCACAGAGGGTGTATACCCTAACCCTAACCCTCTCTCTCTCTCTCTCTCTCTCACACACACACACACACACACACACACACACACAGATGCAGACACGACATGACACAGACACGACACACACACACTGACACATACACGACATAGACACTGTCACAGAGGGTGTAAACCCTAACCCTAACCCTCTCTCTCTCTCTCTCTCTCTCTCTCTCTCTCTCTCTGACATATGTTTAATTGTAAACCCCCTCACCCAAAAATAGGTATCTTGTGTGTATATTTTGTATTTCTTGTAATTGTTTTAGATTATTTTTTAAATCAATTTAAACCCAATGATTTTATTAGGATACTTTATCGTGGTTTGGACATTAATGATATAGGATAGCCCCAAAATCTGTATCGCCCATCATAGGAAGTAGCCTACACAAGAGACTACCTGTAGGATCTTTTCGTGGCACAGAAATTCGATCCCTTAACATTAGTATGACATTAGTGTAACGACCAAAGATTATGTGCTAAATATATATATATATATATATATATATATATATATATATAATTTATTTATGGTTATTTCCAATCCCAACTTCCTACCATTAGCATCCCATAATTCTCCATGCCAAATTAGGCAAATTCTCTTTTTGTAAGATGTGCATATTATTTACTATTATTCTATTTTGTTGAATATACATTTAGTTATTTACTTAGTTAATTAGATAATACAGTTATTTGATTTATATAACTAGATAAATATCTAATTATTAATTACAAAATATTTTATAAAATATTTTGGGTGTAGTATTTTATTAAAGCTTATAAAGTAAAAAAATTTTAGAATTTATTTTGTGTGCAAATATTATTTTTGAATTTTTTAACCTCATATATATATGTAAATATATATAAATAAATATATAGTTTATAATAATAATAATAATAATAATAATAATAATAATAATAATAATAATAATAATAATAATAATAATAATAATAATAAATAAAAAGAAAAAGAAAAAGAAAAAGAAAAAGAAAAGAAAAGAAAAGAAAAGAAAAGAAAAGAAAAGATAATAAACAAAACCTAAAACAAAACCAAACCTAAAACTAACTAATCCTAAACCCAAATGCAAATCCTAACGACCCCAGCAAACCCACCCCACCCGCAGCTATAGGAGACCCCTCCCCCCTCTCTCTCTTTCTCTCTCTCTCTCTCTCTCGATATATATATATATATATATATATATATATATATATATATATATATCACAAACCCTAACCCTAGTCCCCGACCCCAACGCTGACCACCCGATGATCGGCGACCGCCGCAGCCCGTCGATCGACCGCAGCAGCCGCCGGAGACCGCCGCCGCCGTCGTCCGCCCCCACCCGCGCGCGCGCAAGTGCACAGCCCCAAGCCCATCTTCAAGGTATTATATCTCCCTCATCTCTGATTTTTTTGCGAGCAGTTTGTCCGTGTACGTTCACAACCTAACCCTCTAGGATTCCCTTCACGTGGGACGAGTTTTCATGCCCTGGATTGGTCAAAAAATCGACCGGAAATTGGCCGAAAAACTTTCCAAAAACAGTCTAGAATTTCTACCCAAATTCCCATGTTCACGTCCAATTTGCCACCAACCTGTTTAATATTTTCAAAATCTAATTGAAAAATTTTCTTCTCAATATAATCGAGAATTTAACTGTTCTTTTAGTTTTTATTAATTTGTTTTATCTGTTAAATTATCCGGCCTCCAAAACGACCAAAAACTTGATCTTTCAAAACTAAAATTTTGTGATACGGAGTGCGTCCCGCCAAACGGGATCGCCTCGTCATGTACCAATTGCACCGAAAGGCGCGTATGATATATCCTGACGTATGGACTTTCGTGAAAGTTGATTCGGACGTGTGTGCGCATCATAATCAACTCGTATCCGTAAAAAGTTCTCATATCGCAACTTTTGCAAAACACTACCCTACTTTGTGTACGCTCATCGAAATACGACAAAACTTGCGCCATTGGATTCGTGGTATCACGCTGGTCCTGTGACCCAAGTTTCACGTGATTATGAGACAGTTGACCCACTACCAGAATAAGTCAAATTAGTGACGTAAAGAAACGTCGCTAAATGGCCAAAAAATGTCGCTAAATGGCCAAAAAACGTCGCTAAATAATTTTAGCGACGTCATTAGCGACGTTTTGTTGAAGTCGCCTTTAAACTAGTCGTTGACAGAAAAAATATCGCCAAACATCGCTATTCCGACGTTTTCTAGCGATGTAAATGCGTCGCTATATTAGCGACGTTTAGCGACGCAACATTGCTAAATTAGCGACGTGTATTTTTGTCGCTATATGTCGCTAAATTAGCGACGTATATAGCGAGGTTTATAGCGACGTATATAGCGACGTTTATCGCGACGTATGTGCGATTCATTTAACGATATTGTGCGACTCATTTAGCGACGTTATTTTGACCTGACAATACTGCCATGTCAGCAATTTGCGACGGGCAGCTACGTGTATAGCGACAGGTATAGCGACGTATTCAGCGACGTAATTAGCGACGTGAGTAAACGTCGCTAAACGTTGCTAAGAACGTCGCTAAAGATACAGTAAAAAAATAAAAAAATAAATATTGAATTATTTCCAAACAATTCTTCCTGCAGTTTATTAATTCATAATTTGTACAAATAGACCCGGAGCAACCCTTCGTTGAATTTGCTGGGTTTGCCGACCATCTTCGGTTGAACACTCATCACCGGTAAATTAATATATATTTAATATGAATAATATAATAAAATTTAAAGAAAATAAAATATTGAGATTACAAACCGAATCAGGAGAAAATATCGTCGTAAAGAATACAACAAATATCCACACAACTGAGTCTGAAAGCCTCGTCCTAATGAATACAAAAAATAATGTCTGAATGCCTCAAAAATAAAAAATATTCATAAATGACCAAATATCATAGGCCTGAAACACAAACAATCAATAAACGGTCATAACTAGGACTACTGCAAATCTGCAGGAGGATGACCATCGGCGCGCATAAGGGATAAGAACATATCATACTGCTCCCGTAAAATCGACACCGATGTCGATGGAGAAGGCAGTGACGTCGGTGGAGTCTGTGTCAATGTAGGCGCACCAGGAGGACGTATCTGCTCCAACTCTGCTAGTCACTGGTTGTATGAATCCATGGTAGATAACAGTCTCGTACTGCTATGAACCATTGAATCCTGCATCATCGTCAGCCTATCGCCCATGGACAGCTGTGATGCATGTAGCTCCGTCACTCTGCGCTCTGTCGACTTTCTAAGACCAGCTGTCAAATCTCGGAGCTCCATAATACTGGCTCGATCATATCAAATCGTGTGATGAGTGTCACATCGTCTGCCTGCGGTTGGGACAGGGGATGCTCCTCTATCCTTCGCAGCAACTCGTTACGGAGAGACACAATCTGACGGTCAACGACCTCCTGGACTCGGGCCGACGACTGCGAGGGATGTGGGGAATGCGCACTTGCCGGGGAGGCCCTAGATGACTGCGTCACAACAAGGGCACCATAGGACCCCCTACTGTAGTACGTACCCCTCTGGAGACCACTAACAGCGGTCACCTACAGCTCGTCCGTCGACGGAGCTGGAGAGGGCTGCGAGAAAGTACCAGCCTCTCCCGCTGTAGGTGCACTAGCAGTCGCCCGCTCACGCAGCCTAAGATACTCGGCCTAGAAAAGTTTGGATACTCGATAATTGCCTAAGTTATATTAAAATTAACACAAAGTAAAGTAATACTTACATAGGTCTGCGAGGCCCTCTCATTAATGAGATTTCCGTCCTTTCGATGGGTGGCCAGGAAGACGGTCACCATGTTTGCATCCTCACCCCTCTGTACCTGTTAAAAATATATTATTTAGTACTAAAATTAAACATTTTTTCCTACTACCATTTTATCGTACTTGCATTAAAATAATATATCTGAAATAAAAAATATACCAAACGACAGAAATATTCCGTCATCGGAATTGAGCCACCACACCACTTTGCTGCCTTCCGCCTAGCCGCCTTGGCCTTCTCAGACCTTTCCTTGTACCTCGGATCGTCGAATATAGCCCTCATCGCAGTCCACTGCTTAGGCATGATCCAACCTTGGATCAGTTTTCCAACGCGATCACGATCCTTTTGGTCATCCAGAGCATCATGGATAAGCTTGGCGGCAACGGCAGGAAACATCTGCTCGATCAACTCGGCCCAGTACGGAGGATAGAAATACGTTTTCTACAATAAGTAATTTAGTAAGTTATATAATATGCATAAATTAGATGATTGATATAATATACTTTTACCGTGAAGTGCGCAAACCAGAACGCCTTCCTCTCCTCTGGAGCTTCAGAGTAGTTGATCCAAGGGCCACCATAGTTGTTCCTCAGAAAGAGGCCCAGGCGTCTCTGTACCGACAAGGGACGATATCTATACTGAGATAATTATTTTTATCAAAAAAGTCAATATATGATGAATAAAGAAATACATGATATATATGATGCTAAACTATCTAATTGACTTACTTTGTACCGTCGGCCCAAATCTCTGTCCTCGTCTCCTCCGGAGGTGCTCATGGAGGATCTAGCTGATGCTGGGACGACGTTGGCTCGACCTCCTCCATATGCTCATCTGTCTCCATGGTTCCGTCAGCAGGAGGAACGCTGGACGAGGGAGTACTATCAGGCCTGGAACTACTCTTCCCAGAAGTGATGCCACGTAACGTCGTCGCAGTCGGAGATGTGACTGGTCGATATACTGGAGTATACCCATTTTGATATTCGAACCCAAATACCTTGAATATCCTCAATACCTTGACACTTATCTTGGTATCTCAAGGTAAATGTGATTCTAATATATAGTAGCTACCCCACTAGCTACATATACTAAGACATGTATATATCAACCCAATATAGTTTCTAGTATATACTAACATGAATATTAAATACCAACTACCAAACTAATCACTAACTACTAATATGTATACACATGCACACATATCTACTACTAACATACAAAACATATATATATATATATATATATATATATATATATATATATATATATATATATATATATATATCACTAAATAGCTACATATCTACCAATTATCAAACTAACAATGCATATTTAACTAACTATCAAGTTAACTATCCATCTACCTAGTTATACATACTGTTGATGTTTCTGCTCGTGTCTAAGTTGCTGCTTCTCGTAGACTCTACTGAAACGCTGCTGCTGTTGTCGCTGTTTTGCTATTACTGTCGCTGGTTGCTGTCGCTGTTGGCTGTTGTTGTCGCTGTTGGCTACTGCTGTCGCTGTTTTTCGTCCTGTTTTGTGTCCGAGTCCCCCTCTCTTATACACACACAACCTCTACATCTATATACATACATATATAACTAGATACATATATATATAACCACTTACCCACATAACACCTATGTACATATAGATACCAATATAGATCAACTTATCTATATAACACTCCTCTCAACTATACATATAAGAATATATATACACACATAAATACATAAGTACATATATATAAATACACATTTACATATATACGTATATGAACATAACACATATACACTACTAGATTCCATACATATATATACACATATACATACATATTCCACTTACATATATACATATATACATATATCATACTATTCAATTAGCTATATATATAGATGTATATCTACATATATATATATATATATATATAAATATATAAACACATATGCATATATATACTAATATACTAGTATATATATATATATATATATATATATATATATATATATATATATATATAAGAACAATGTAAATTGGTTATAGAATGTAACACAACAAACACGTGGAGTGCATCGCACTCGTATCACACTATATCTATGATACGCTTGCGATACGAGTCCACCACACAACCAAACGTACCTCGAAACACACGAGCAAGTCTAAATTACTATATATGAATAATACGAAGAGTCAAATACATATCTACGTGTCCGTGTCAAAATATGACATACACAAAGTCCTGTGTAAGAGAAAAAACCCCCAAATCAACACGTATCACCAAATTATTGGGATATGACCCACACATATCCAATTGTGGACACGACACTAGCAACAAACAAGCAAACACATGCCAATTTGGTTTATATGACCAATTGACAAACACAACAAGTGTCAATCTCAAATTTTTCCCAAAATTGACACAAAAAGTACCATAACTTTCTCTATAGGCCTCCTATGAACATAATTTCAATTTCTATGGATAGCCTATGCATATGGGGTAGTTTCTCATAGTTAAATCTTAGATTTAGAACCTAATTAAAGGGAAAAAATTGAATTATACCTATTGGGAGATGGATTCCCAATAAAAGCTCCAAATTTGATGAAATAAGCCTTCAACTTGTAGATCCTTGCTTCTCTTTGTAGATTCTTGCTTTTTCCTTCTAGATCCTTGCTCTACTAGCCTCCAATGGTGATTTAGGAAGGAATTGAGATAAAATTTGATAGAGAATTGATGTGGAATGAAGGAATTTGGTTGAGAGAAATTCTAGATCTAGTTTTAAAATGAAAAGAGGAGAGAGAAACTCCCCCCTCCCCAAGTCACTATGTAATGTCCATTATACCCCTTGGGGCCTCTTATAAAGAAATAATTAAGGAGAAAAGGTTCTATTCTAATGGTTTTAATTAAACTAATCATCCTCCAAATGAATGGGCTTCTAATTTGGCTCAATTCTAACTAATTGCAAATGTTGGTCCATGGATCTAATCTAAACTAGTGAGGTCCACTAACACAAGTCCAAAATAATAAACTAACATCTAATAATAATTAAATAATACCATAAAAAATTATTCATCATGCACAATATTTAATTAATTATAAAATTACCAAAATACCCTTTCTTAGAAAATGTGGTAGTGACAGTCCTTCCACTCGAGATCAAAATTCTGTCACTCCGAGTGGCTATTTCCAACCAGTTGACCGTTAACGATAATCACCGCCGACGGCTATAAGATTTAGAAGCACTCGATGTGAAACGTCTCTTAGCTCAACAGCGCAATGAGCTGTACCAAGCGCGTCTCTCAGGAGCCTTCAACAAATGGGTCAAGAAGAGGACTTACCAAGTGGATGGTCTCGTCTTGACAGTAAGAAGATCGATGGTTATGATCCAAAAGACGACCGATAAATTCCAACCTAAATGGGAGGGTCCGTTCATCGTAGAGTCAGTATTCTCCAACGGCGCCTACCGGCTCACAAACCCAATGGTGACTTGCTCATGATGCCTATCAATGACAAGTTCCTCAAAAGGTACTATGTCAAAGCTAGACTTGTACTCCCTTTACTATCAGCTGGACAACCAAATTATACAGTAGACGTTTCATGTTATTCATCCCCAACAAGTGTGTAAGCACAATATGTACTTTTCTTCCATAAAAGTTTGATGAAAGTCGTTGTCTGTATTCAGGAATCCTGAATACGCAACATACAGTAGATCCTCAAAAAGATCCCCAGTGGTGCCACCTTTAGGTCTATCCACACTCTCAGGAAGACCACTCATAATCAGTTCCCTTGGATATTAGTTCACATCCACTTCACCTCTGAACTACTGTCCTAATCGATTACCCCCAACGGGGTTTGCCATGTCCATATTACCTCTGAACGAACCTCTCTATTTGACTATCGATTATCATGTCCATATTACCTCTGATATTGATCGTCATATAAACTTATCACCCGTACTTAACTCTGAGTACGCCATCGATGTTAAGTCCACAAAACTGCCACGTCCATATCACCTCTGGCAGAGCTTGTTTCAAATCTATTACTTGTACTCAAGTGTGAAAGAAGTAATGGGTCCACAAAACCTATCATGTCCATATCACCTCTGATAGGGTCCCGTTTTGAACTTATTATATGCACTCAAGTGCGCATAAAGTAATAAGGTCTACCAAAGATCCTCCAATGGGATGTCATCAACAAAAGCAAATAGTTCACGTCCATATTACCTCTGAACTATGAGCTACCTATGATCCCCATCCAAAGAAAAAAGCCATCTCCATATTACCTTTGGCTTTTTTCATTTGCCTTCCATAAAAATACCATGATCGTACCTAACATCTCGGTAAGACTATAGTTTAGCTCACGTACACGTTACCTCTGAGCTATCATCCTCACATCCTCCCCAGTAGAGTTTGCCATATCCATATTACCTCTGAGAAAACCTCCCTATTTTACTATCGATTATCATGTCCATATTACCTCTGATATCAATCGTCATCTAAAGTTATCACCCGTACTTAACTCTAGATACACCAGCGGTATTAAGTCCATAAAATATGCCACGTCCATATCACCTCTGTCAGGGCTTGTCTCGAATCTATTACTTGCACCCAAGTGCGCAAAAGATAATAGGTCCACCAAAGATCCCCCAGTGGGATGTCCATAACAAACTACAGTGTTGTACTACATCCATATTACCTCTAATACAATATCCAAAGCCATAACATGTAAAAAGATAAATACAAAGAGAAAATTCTAAAATAGGAGAGGCTGTTTTTATTAATATTCAAGATCATGAGTACATATGATGGAAATCTATTTTTTATTAGTATTCAAGGTCATGAGTACATATGATGGAAACCCATTTTAAGGATTTTTATGAAGTCTCATTGATATAAACTTTTTTTATTAGAGGTGCCCCTCCGTGCTATTTTTACTACTGATACAAGTAAAGCCAGCAGCAGGCAGCAACATATTCTGGATTATCCCTCCATAATACAAACCTCAATATATGGAAAAGAATCCATACTGATGGATAGCAAGGGAGGAGTAGGATCAGGCGCTCTACAACCATACAAAAAGATCGAAGATAGGAATGACAATTAATCCAAATTATGTCATCGACACCGCAAGCCCCCGCCCGGTAGCAAGCCGCATGAAGGAGAGAAATGAAGCTAGCACGCTACATAAACAAGGACAGCTCCATGCATGACGCAGGATGTTCACCCTCATCACCTGGATCAGTTCTTGGCGATAAACCACTGCGTAAGGTTGGCATTCTCTTCGAATGACAGGTTTTATGATATCCTTCCATGCTCCATCATGGGCACCGTGTAGGATGGTAAAACCTGCATAAAGAGAACACATATCAATCTTAACGAAGATTGCAAAAGGGTACGATGGCCGTACGTCACAGCCACACGCAGGAGGGGACGTCTCGAGATAGCTAAGTCCGCACGCATGAGCAAGAGGAGGTCTCATCCATGCGACCAAGCTACAGATGGACTGATTCCTCATCATGCGGTCAAGTTACAGATAGGCTCTGGGTGCATGTTGCAGATAAGTTCCCATCCATGCGACCAAGCCACATATAGGCTCTGTGCGCATGTTGTAGATGATTACTCATCTATGTGACAAAAATTTATGGGGGGGGCTGCACGTGTTCTAGATGATTTCTCATACACGCTGCGAGGCTGTGTACTTGTGTCTCTATGTCCCTGCCATCATGACACACACCTACCTCCAAAAAGAATACCAGCATCAGGGGCCATGGATTAATGCCGCTCTTGACAAACCCCTCGGCGCAATATACAGCAGCCCTCGACATCTTCTTTCACAAAATAGGGGAAAGCCGAGAGACAAAAGTTCTCTCCCCTCCCTAGCACGCCTATTTATAGGCTCCTAGGGCATGTAAAAAGATCAAGATGATGAACCGGGCAGTTATGAGGATAAACCTGATACCTAGATTTGCGTGATTCTCATCTATCTACTTGGTAACTTTTATTGACTCAGAATCCCAAGGAAATCCACTCAAGGATTGAGCCAAATCTTATCATTTAATGATCTGACAGCCTGGCAAAGACTCGTCCATGCGGCCCACCATTTATGCTGCCCAAGATCCTTTCCTCCATTCTTCTTATTCAAAGTATTCCAAATTTATCAGTTTAAAAACTTTGAAGGGGTTCTTGTAGAAGCATGATCCATGCGGCCAAACAAACATGCGTCCCAAGATCGACTTAGAAGAATCAAGCCACAGAATGATCATCCATCCAAGAAAAAGGACCATCATTCGCCGACCGCTTCATAGCTAGTGTTCATGTGTGCCATCATTGCCATGCGCCACTAAGTAACTAGTGTTCCTATGCGCCAGCAGTGCCATGTGCCACTGAGTAACTAGTGTCCGTATGGGCCTACAGTATCAGGCACCACTACCCCTTCAATAGTCCATGAGCCCCAATATTGGCCACATAAAGGCTTCACACAAAGATTATGTCTGACATAGAATCCTGACAAAAAGGACTCTCTGAGTGCCTCGATTTTGCCATGGACAGTTGGCATCAGTGCTCATGTCACCGTCATTATTACTTTTGTTACTATGCAGCCGTACATGGCCATGTTTATGATAAAGTTCTCCATGCGGCACTGGTTCCATGCATTTCAGACTTCATGCGTTCCATGCGTCTCTGGCCCCCATGCGTTCCAGACTCAATGTGTTCATGCATCTCTGGTGCCATGCGTTCCAGACTCCATGCATCCCAGACTCCATGCGTCCAACATAGCAAGATTCCCTGAGATAATCTTTATGTTGTGATTCTCTCCAACTAAGTGCGGACCACGTATCAAGCTGACCAAGTCACACAAACAAAAGACAAGAATTGGCCAGATCTTCAACAAACAGCAAATCCCAATAAGATGCCACGTGACCGCTCGACCGTGACATACGCTCATGGTCACAACCATTCTGTTGAGAATTGATATGTGGCAGCCTTCCCATAACATGCGTCTACAGATGCAACCGTATTCTGTTGAAGGAGTCCCCTGCAGCCACCAAACAGAAGCATATGCGGAACCTATATCCCATCAGCATTATGGCTATAAATAGGAGCAACTTGGACGTTCCCCGGTTAGATTTTCTGGTTCAGAGACCATACCCCTCCAGGAGAGCTATGTACGTGCACACAAGCTCAAGAGAGAGAAAGAAGAAGAGAGTTGTCATGACCCGCATCCAAAATAAGGGCACGAGTAGTGAGCAACGCCCAGCTGCAACATCGACGGTAGAACATTGGCTGGTCAACTCTACTATCTAAACATCTCATACAATATATATACATGGTACCTGTCAATCATCTCAACTCTAAACGGAAGAATAATATGGTATCTGATAATGATAAACTATACTCAACCACAATGCAACTAAGGAAGATAAAGCACAAGATGGAATAACGAAGGAAAGAGTAACAATACATCCATAAGTCTGAAATAATATATACATGCCATAAGCCTCAATAAAAGTCTAATACAAGTCTAAACAGATAATCTAAACCTCCTCATACTCTTGTACTAGGTCCTCCTGCTCTAAAGAAGTATCCTCTACTGGTACGCCGTCCTGCGACCCGTAGTACGTGGGACACTGGTTTACAAGCCATTCATCTAAAAAAATATATATCCAATCATGATTGGAGCAAAGTACATATCTCTGAAAGAAGTTTCAAATACATAATCGAGCATATATAACAGATAATAGAAAAGAATACAAGATAACTAAACATCAGAATGAAATAAACTACAGTGAACAAGTAATGTGCTGGAATAAAGAATAAACAATAGAATAACTGCAATAAGGAAAATAGATAAAACTTATCTGCAACATGCGGCCCAAGAATACAAGTTCATTATGCGGCCCAAGCATACAAGTTCATTATGTGATTGGTTTAGGTTGAACACGAATACAATATGGTAACTCGATTACACGTGTGATATGTAATCGATATGTACACGAATACACTTGGGCTTGATCACATAAATAACTCCTATTCCTCCATCCCCAACTAATACCAATGGATCCAATCACGATACGTTACGAACACGAATATGGACACACTGAACACGAGCAGTGTGTGAACATGAAGTATACTAAATCAATAACCAATACACACGATGAAATATATGTGAAGAAGTATCCGCTGAACAGGTTAAGGGATAACATCTCCTGACATGATCCATATAGTACCAGTCCGTGAAACCACTGTATCAGAATCAAGTATACAGTTTTAGAATATGCGATATATACACTATTATGAAATAAAAACTAACAGAGAAATATACTCGCCTGTGGTCCAAAGAAATGAATGAGTCTCGGTGTCCAAACTGGTGCCACACAGACCTATATATGAAATTCCATGTCAAAAGGTGTAATGAAGTGATAATAAGCTTAAATGCACTAAAATATGATTTCTAGGCCATTTTTAGGTTCATAACTATCTTCTAGGGTGATTACAAGGCTAAACTAATAGATACTAATCTATACAAGGCTATACTTAGATTTCTAGGTCCACACCTAGCTCTAAGTTGATTTCAGGGATATACTAGTGGATACTAGAGGGTACTAGGTTGTGATATGGTATTTAGGTCCATAACTTATTGGTGTTAGCTATACTAGCTAATATTCACTACTATATTACCTTAATATCTACTAGCATTACCTTCTAGCACTAATATTACTAACTGTCAATCATATACTCACTAATAAACTTGATACTAACATCCATAACACTGATACCATATAACTTAGTGTTTAGCTAACCATACTTGGACTTAACTATTACCTTGCTCAGGTAATAGCTCCTAAGGATACACTGATACCTCAGTATCAGTGTTAGCACTAAGAACGGAATTTCATAGTTCCTCCCTCTACTCTCATCTACACATTAACTACTACAAGTATACTTAGATGTAAGGATATGATACTAATTCCCTTTCTTCTTCCTACTGCCACATTACCTTCACTCAATTAAACACAACCTACACACCGACATATGCTAGTTAAACAAGCCCTCCCAAGTTTTGATACATGAAGCCCCCTTCACATCTTGATACCAACTGACACAATCCTATATGGTTTAAAATACTTAACCAACCAACACTTAAATATAACTAAAGATTGGGCTAACATTACTAACATAACTAGCATAAGAATCTTACTACAATGACTAATAGGTACTAACATCTAACCAATTAACCAAAGCATAAAGTACTAACTGATAACACACATTACATGGACACTCAAACTTGCACACACTGTTGCAGAGGAAATCCCCTACTGCCATTGATTTAATATCTGCCCACAATAGGCATCTAACTTAATCTACCATGTTAACTTGTACTAACTGCTGCTATTACCCACCTTCTAGTTGCTGCTGCAACTAGACCTTTTCTCTAGTTTTAGACCAAGACTCCTATCCCAAGTTGAACTGATACTGCTCTTGCTGCTGCTGCATACTGCTATTGTTGTTGCTGCATACTGCTAACACTTTTCCCTCACTTCATAGTTTGCCCGACCCCTAAACCTTGTGCAGAGTGCTCGAGCACACTACCTATGCACAGCAGTATATCAAACTGCAGATAGTGGCAACCAACCTCTTCAATCAACTGTGCACAACAGCACGAGGACCCAACACAGTGCACAACATAGATCACACATGCACAATACACACATACTCTAGTGAATATAACATAACCCATACTAGTATAATCAATTCATCAAACACTTTGAGTGTATAAAATAGGATACTCATTGTAGAAGCATGAAAAATACGCTGGGAAACTATACGCATAAAATCCCCAACGTGCATGAAGCCCACGTAAAACAGAGCTCCAGCACTGTGTGGCATAAAGCATGACTTCAGAGCCATTGGCGTACAACAGAGCTTCAACGCTGTTCAGCGTAAAACAGAGCTCCAGAACTATCCGCGTAAAGCAGTACTTCCAGATTGCTTTAGCGTAAAAAGGTTGCTACATCGCCACTTCGGCGTAAAATCTGTCTGCTTTTAATGCAGCGGAAAGTTGTACGAGGAACTCTTCGTATTTCTCGAATGAACCTGTCAGACGAAGCAGTGAACCTGACTCCTAACAAAAGAGTACTGCATGACGATCGAGAGGACGGCTGTAATGTTGATTCTGCACAGAGCCCCAGACTGTCGTTTAGTGACATAACCCTTGATATAAGACGTTGTTTACGCATTCAAGGAATACGCTGCCTATTCTACACAGGCAGAGATGAGCTTTTACGCTCAGGATGAGACAAAACCAACCGCCACATCAAAAGCTGTTCTTCGTACAAAACTCGAGGCATGTCTCTGCAGTTAATGCGCGAGATGGGGGCAAATCTCTGCATTTAATGCACGAGATTTGGTTCTACTTTTAATGACTGGGAGAGCTATAATTAGGGCTAATACGCTCACATTATCATCCCTTCACATTATGCCAACCAGGCTATTTTCAGCTATGGGAGCACGCTGTACGCTATCTCCTCGAAATACGCCAATCTGGCTATTTTCAACTATAAGAGTATGCCGTATGCTATCTCCTCGAAATAAGCCAACTCAGGCTACATTTGCAAAGGTGTGTGATAAGGCTATTTGGCCCAGAATACGCTCAAGACCTCAGTCAAGAAAGAATAATTGGCTATCTTTACACTGGTTACCTATCTGTGCAGCATCAAGCTTTACACAGAACTTGGCTTCTACGCCAACAAGACAGCTATTTGGCTTCTATGCCAACAAGACAGCTATTTGGTTTCTACGCCAACAAGACAGCTATTTGGCTTCTACGCCGACAAGACAGCTATTTGGCTTCTACGCCAACCAGACAGCTACTTGGCTTATATGCCAACAAGATAACTACTTGGCTTTTACGCCAACGTGACAATTATTTTGCTTTTATGCCAACCTTCTCTACGCGAGGGGCAGTTATCTACGTGGCTTACATGCCGTGATCTTCGATGAGCGATTATACGCATTACCTCATAATGGGACACGCGTCACATGCCGATTCAGGAGATCATTTATATGTGGGTAGCAGTTATTATAACCGTCGCGTAAAAGGTGCAGCTCTCTCCACTGTTTGGTTTCTACGCCGACTGGACGGTTACTACGACCGAACTCTATAAATAGAGATTTCCTATCACAGGAACAAAGGTCGAAGGTTGGAAATTAGGGGTCGAAGATTTTTCAATAGAGTGGAATTCAAGGGAGAAAAGAGAATATATCCAGAGAGTGTTGATTGACTACTTTGGCAACGAGAGTTCAACCTTTCCTGCAACCTTTGAAGCATCTTCTCCGTCTTCTACAGCACTTCTTCGTCATCGTGTGGTCCAAGGGACAAAGTGATCGACCGCAGATCAGACTCCTATAGCAATATTTTCCCAGAATCAAATTTTTGTACTTAACATCCTCGTATAGGATTAATTGTACTTCTTTTTCTTGTTTGTAAACAAAGAAAGGGTTTCGTATAAACCTAGTTTCATTTCTTTCGTTTATTATCAAACACACTCATGATACACATTCAAATTGAATACTAAAACCCAAAATTCACCATAATAAATCTTCCTATATACTAATATCATAATAATACATCTATTTAACTAATTATAGTAGGTGTTTAAAGGGTATGCACACAAAACACCCAAAAATTGGCTCCGTGTCACACCGTATCATAAAATATCAAGATACGGCCTACACGTATCCAATTGTGGATACGTACCTAGTCCCATAACCCTGATCTAAGTCTAATTAGATCTAATTGGTATCATAAAACACAATTGATGTGTCAAATTCATAATTTCTCTAACATGCACACAAAATATCACATAGAACTCACAATACATAGCCAAATAGCCTAGAACTTGTTCCTATAGGTAGTCATATGCCATGGGGTGATTATTAGTGGTCAAATGCATGATTAAGAAGCTATAATGAGAGAGAAATTCAAGAATTACCAATTGGGAGATGGATTCCCAATAAAAATGCAATTGGACACAATCCAGACATGATCTCTAGCTCCAAAGCTCCTCCTCCTTGTGCTCCTTGCTTCTCCAAACTCCAAAGCTCCAAGAGTGATGAATTTGAGAAGGAATTTGAGATGAAGTGAGTAGAAAATCAATGGAGAAAAAATAAGAAATTGGGGATCTAGAATTTGGGAGCAAAATGCAATACAAATGAGGAGAGAGAGAGAGAGAGAGAGAGAGTAGAACCCTGTAACCTCCGTATCCTGAAATTCTAGCTTAAATATTATTTTTAGGTTAATTTGGGGCTAGTGAAATTTTTCCATAATTTTTAGTTAATTAAAAACTAGTAGCACTAATTTTCTAGGACTTGTAAGAATTAATTTTATGCCCAAAATTAATTAAAAATATCCCAAACTTTTAGTTTAGGTTCTAAATAATAAAATATATTTTATAAAATTTTTTGGGAATTTTTTGATTATTTTTAGCATTTATTTTGAGTTAATTATGAAAAACTGAATTAAAAACTAATTTCTGAAAAAGAAAACCCAAAAAGTAATTAATTCTGCCCAGTCAGCAAACAGGGGGCCCACCTGTCAGCCTCCCGCAGCGAACAGTATCGGGCCCACCTGTCAGTGACCACGGGGTGGGTGCGAGCGAGCCGAGCCGAACTCGAGCCGAGCCGAGTCAGAGTTCGACTCGGACTCAGCTGAGCCGAGCCGGGTCAAACCATGGCCGTCCGATCTGGGCGGGGCTTCATGGATGATCGCCACGTGGCATATTCTGAGCCGCGGCTGCTCTCTCTCTCCTCTATATATATATATAATAGTTTAGTTATTTTCTAGGGTTTTTCTTGAGCCAATTTTTGGAGAATTGCCATCTAGGGTTCCTTCATCTTCCCGAAGCCATTGCGCATAGCTCTGGACTCCAAACGAGGCCTAGTTTTTTGTGTTAGAACGATATTGAGGTTAGATTTCTGATTATATAATTTGTTTTATGAAATTATGAGTATTAAATTCTGAAAAATTCGTAGAGCACAGCATGTCCAAAAATAGACGTGTTTCAATATTTTCGTGATTCCGGGAGAACCAGGAATCAAAATCATGAACCGTTTAAAGTTTCGGGAAGATAATGTCGAGATAATTGATATATGTTTTTCCCAGAATTTAATTCTAAGTATCTATATACTGTTAATTCTGTAGAACTTCTAGGTTAGAATTTAACCATCAGTGCACGATACAAAACTTGTATGTGCCATAATTCCCAAACGAATTTGAATTCGGACGAGCTGTAAATTCTAGCATATTTTTGATGATGAAATCTACAGGAAATCATGCATGAAAGTCGAGTTTGTGTCGGTTGACTTTTCGGTCAACAGATCGCCTCGATTTGCGTGCCATGAGTCTCGAGTTCATAAAATTCAGTTCCTTTGGACAAAATTTAGGAATTAGCCTAAAAATCAGAATAATAAGATTAAAATAAGATTTTAGAGTAATTATTCTAGAATTAAATAAATTAAAATAAATTATCTTTTGACATGGTAAATTTGTAATACATAGGCTATTTGGACTGTGACTTGGATTCTGATTCATACCAGCAAAGGACCACAGGCGAGTACATTATCTGATAGTTTCTTATCTATGATATCCTCTATGTTCATTGTATTTAGTGTAAATATCCATATTTCTTGACACGATGGTTACACGGATTGGTATATCCGGATCTCGTCATGAGATGTTGTTCCTTGTATATGGTGTATCGTGTACAAGTCTTATTTCATTGTTTATCTTGTGCATGTACAGACACTGATTCTCGAGGAGACTTCCTACCTTCTTAGAGAATCCTGTGCCATAGCGTACCATGGTTGGATCTACTATACCAGTCGGGGGTGGGGAGTATTTTAGTGTAGATATGTGATCATACCCTTCATGTACAAGTCTTGTTCTCATGTTAGTGTTGGTCATACACCGCACGTATGACTAGCCAGGCCCGTACTCGTGTACAAGTTTCCAAGCCGGTCACATGTTAAAGCTAGTACTCACACACTTAGTCATAGTATTCTTCTTCATTGACATATTGTTCCTTCTCGCATTTATTTACAGTATTTTCAGTATTTCCTTTATTGTATATCTCTCGTACATATATATGCATCTTGTTTATTTCCATCTATTTACTGCTACATAGTTTATATCATTGATGTAGAACTGCTGTTAGAGATGTACTTTGCTCCATCCTGACTGGAAATATTTTTCCAGACTACGCCTTAGAGGACGGGTGTCCGACATTTTATGGACCACAGGGAGAGTAGCTGCTGACTTGGACCTTGTAGCCAGGTGTGATTCCGGGAGGTCTAGCCGGGATCAATAGTTATTTAGTTAGTTTTATTAGCAGATTATGGTACCGGATTTGTCTCCGGCATACTTTGTTGAGACTTGGATATTATTGTTGAGTTAGATTATTCTATTTAGACTTGTGTTACAATTTGGTTTATTTATTTCTTCGATATCTTATCGTGCTTTAGCTATGTGATTGGGTATTGTTCATATGATATTGTGATATCTGTGACTCCTTATGGAGTTGGATGCTTGCGTGAGAATGATTAGATAGCATTGTGACATAGACAACGTTCTACCGCCGATGCTGCGGCGTAGGCTGGACGTACCCACGCACTCGTGCCCCTATACCGGGTGCGGGTCGTGACAACCCCCCCCATCTAATAGTGGTCGGCCTATTCCCCCTTCCCCAAGCAAAATTTAATGTCCAAGTTACCCTTACATGGTAAATTATGAGAAATAATTAAGGGTGGATATTTTTAGAAGTCTCTAACTAATTGCAATTAAGCTAATACTCCTTAATTAATTAATGAGAAAGTTCTAATTGGCTTGGGTCCAAGTTGGGCTCACTATTTGTCATGACAATTCAAGTTGGGCCTACATGTTGTCATGACAGGTCTAAATAGGTCTATATGTGTCAAGTTTAAATATTGGGATAGTCTCTCTAACTAAACTAAATAACACAAGTCTTTAATTAAATAACTAATACTAGTCATAAATAATCATAGCTCAACATAATTAAATAATTAATACAATCATCACATTAATATTTAATATTAAATCCTAAAAACAAATACCCAAGCCAAATTATCAAACTACCCCTAGCTATAACAGTGAGGGTGACAAGAGCATCATCATTCCCTCGTTGGACCATCAACGGAGTAAAGGAGTCGTTGCAGTACTCGATCTCCATCATCACATTCCCCAGATCAAAAAATATTGTACTTAGATTCTCTGTCTAGGATTTTTTTGTACTCTTTTTGTTTGTTATTGAACAAAAGTTTTCCAAACTTATTTTTAATGGCGAACAGTAGGTATTGGTTATGTCTATTCTTGTTCATTGTTGTATTCTCATATTTTCTCATGTTACAGATTGCATCTCACTATCGCATTCAGTTGCATTATCTAGTTCAGTTTATTGTATTTCTTTTACCACTTTATTTTGTATCGTGCAACATTTTTTTGGATGTACTTTGCTCCAATCCTGACAAGATATTGACATATTAGGTCCTGGAGATAGAGTTGGATCAGATAGTGGATTCTAGAAGACTTTAAGATTTAGATAGGCATTTTTGATGTATAAATATCAAAATGATGTTGTTACACCGGATTTATCCCCGGATTGGATATTGTATGATGTACTAAAAGATAATAGTGGACTGTGGTAATCGTGTGCGTGTGTGGATAGTGTTTCTTGTTTAGCTTCTGTGATTAAGCAAGATTGATAAATTAATAAGATTGGCGACTATTGAGGTTTAGAACAGCTTACTACTGCTGTTAACAACAGCGTAGGTTGGACGCTCACAACCCATGTGTCCCCAGGTCCACAATGCACAAAAATTCTACAATGAGAACTGTAAAGTATTCATTTTAGTTTTTTATTCTCATACATGATATATTTTCTTTATAACTAAGTTGCATATGTATGCCTGGTCATGGACAACTTGTGCACAATGTTTTGGTTTCTCGAACGATTGTCGGGTCACCGGGATCGTGTTGGCCTAGGGAGAACTAGGATGGTGCTGACGTACTAGCATCAAAATTTTGGGACTTTCAGTGAGGCTAGCTCCCTGCGCTGTAAAGGAGACCGCAAATCCATTAATAGTCGAGATGGCT
Source organism: Iris macrosiphon (assembly GCA_036927795.1). Lineage (NCBI taxonomy): Eukaryota > Viridiplantae > Streptophyta > Magnoliopsida > Asparagales > Iridaceae > Iris > Iris macrosiphon. Next base: position 173,722,302 of record JAYESA010000011.1, on the reverse strand, counting down.
CGTGGCCTGTGACCTTCATATAGATATGCTGTATGTTAATAATGTCTTATACATGAAAGAGAATACTAATAATATCTTATGTAGGCAAAGTAAGTTATTACTTGGTTACATGAAAGCCTATACGATCGTGGATAAGAATCACCAAATAGTGATAACATATATGTGTTTTACATTCATGTCGGATATGAAATGTTAATTGAACCTAATATAACATAAAATATCACCGTTAATAATGTTCTTATCGCATGATTACTGTGTTGATTTAGGTGAGTCAGGTTAGCACCACTCACCAGTACACGATAATGTATTGATACCCCTAGTTTTGCAGGTACGCGGAGTAGCTTGAACAGTTCTGATACATCAAAAAATTGGTTGGGCGTATAGAAGATATTCTTATAAAGATGTTGAATCCACCACTTGAGCATACACATACTTACGCTTCTTTCCTTTAATTTTTTTACTGATTGTTGGAAAAATCATAGCAATGTCAGGAGTTGTGAGATATCCTTCTTTAACACCACCAGTTTTTATGTTCAATCTCCATTTATATGGACAAAAAAAGAGAACTCCATTAATATATGAATCAAAACCTTTTGAATCCTCTGAAGGTGGATCTGTATATGCCCGTTTGAACCAGTTGGATTTATCACCAACCTTGGGCCCGGGCAGTATTGACCCAGATGTTCGACACCCTCTAATAATTATCTAATATGAAAATAAAATTATCTTTAGGTTTTCATGTATGTTATTAGCCTTATAAGCATAATAGTGTTGGAGTTATATACTAAAAGCGTCACTTTTGTATTAACTATATTTTCTTATCTTTTTTGAATGGAAATCATATAGGCAAATGTTTGCATGTTATAATTTTTATAATGTTAATGCAAGTGTCTGATTTTCTATATTGTAGATAATATGGTGTGTGGTGTCACACAGAAGATCATATTATTAATTTTCTATAGAATACATAAATAGTTCACAACCTAGATGTCACGCCCCAGTCCCAAAATATATATGACTAGAGTACGTAGCAATAGCCAGCTACGTATCAAGTGGACTCCATCCCAACTCAAATATGTATATACTGTCTATACTATGATATTATATCTAATATGACAGGTCAACTATATCTCAATCCACATAAAGAATAAGTAACAAGAATGAACTATATATTTCATGGTCCGCATCCCACTGGCATATATGTTCGAATAAACTCGAAGAACAAAATAAGTTTATAAAACTAGGCTATAACAACAGTGCATGTCATGACAAAAAATATAAATACGGAAGATCGATAAGATTATGGCTAGATACCTAAATCCTGTAAACAAATCATAGTTGTCCAAATAGCCTACACATCAAGATCAGTAAATACTTGGGAAGATCACCAGATCCTCAGAGGTACATAACAAGATACATAAAAACATGCTGAAGATATAGTAAATGAACATGCAAGGGTGACAAGAAAATAAATACGAAAGAAACAACTATGATAAAAGAAATTACTACATTTAAGATTGTGGCATGCCAACGAATATGATGCTATCAAACGTGACAACAAGCAAATCAGGGTAACCGCAACTCAATATAACATTTCTATAGAAAGTAGGCCAATGGGGACTTCCAATCTATTGGATGGATCTTTCCTAACCCAATGGTAGCTAATGAATGAGGGTGATCAAGTGAACAAGTCTATATCACAGCACAATGGGTACTCACAATTGAGAGTGTTCATAGTATAGTCAACGCCTAATAACGATGTCCTAAACTACGAAATCAAGTCAAGTCAAACTCATGTCAAGTAAAGTTAGGTCAAGGAAAGTCAAGTAACTGGGACACGGGATCAACTCAAGAAATATGAACAAACAAATGGAAAGATAGGATCAAACAGTTAATAACGCAAGACAAGTATGAGACAAATAGAAATATGTATACCAAGCAACTCCATAAATACAACAATGAACGTGCAACGTGTATGAGGAATAGATGATAACAAGTAAACTAAAATATAGATGACATGTAACAAGAATAAAAATAACAAAAAATAAATATGCATATACTGTACAGGTCGGCAAGGTATACTTGCCTAGAGTCTGTCCAAGCATACTAGTTTGTGAGGCCGATGTTTGTCCAAGTCTAACCACGAACCACGATCTATGATCATCGTAAATATCTACCAATACCAAATACAATGATACATATATTATACATAAGTATATTTACAAATAACCATTCCTAACTAAAAGTGGGATCGATCTAAGTCACTTATTTCTAGGTTTTGAACAAATTTTCTACCTTTCTATGACTAGTTTTCAGCTTTCGAAAATTCATAAGAACTGTCAAACTAATTTATAAAATTCTAAAAAAATAGATTTATGATATAAAATATTCCTTTGATATACTCAATTTTTATCAGCACCTTAGTCTCACAAAATGTAGGTCATTATACTTTCCTATGAATTTACTCGATTAAACAGGACAACAGATGAGGAAAGAATGTGTAAACTCCCTCGACCTGATTTCAGTATTTTAATATTATTTTAGTTAATTAGAATTAGTGCAATTTTTTTTTTAAATTTATTTATTATATACTCTATTGATTGTGCACCTGTTCATTACACAATTAGTTAGGACATGACACTAGCTGTTAACTCTAAACCAAGTTCACATACCTGCCCTAGACTTGCTAGACTACTTTTTCTGTATTTTTAGCAACTCCCAGATACTTCGTTTTGTGCTTCGTTTTAGTCGCACAAATATCGTTACAAACGTACGTACTTAATTTCTATTTAAATTTCTGCTCTTTATCCATCTCTGTACCCTAGAGATTTGAGGACCAGTAGGCACCTGTTTTGGCCAAACAAAAATACGATAATATTCTACTCTAATTTTATTACAATTATCGTATTGACACCGTAGAAAAATTATGACCCTAACTGCCCCTAAATAATTAGTGAACACAATGCGCAGTATTTATTAATTAATAAATACGGTGACCCATATCACCTGCAGAATCAGACCCTGACCCTGCCCAGGCTCATCCCCACAGCCCAGGACATTTCCCCAGCATTTTTCCTCAATTCTGTGAATTTTAGTAATTTTAGAACCAAGTGATTTTTCCAGACAAATCGCATAATTGCGCAATTTTCCAATTTTTGGACTTTTATGCAATTTATGAAAAGTCAAGGGTTTTTTTTGCAAAAATTCCCATGTGAGGTGGCATCACCTCATTGGTTATTGAATAGGTGGAGTAGGACCCACAAAATATCAGATTAATATCCATAATTATCTGAATTAGATATTTAATTAATTAATTTACTAAAATACCCCCAACATTTTAAATAAATACAAATCTATCCTAAACCCTAACCCTATTTAATCCCCTCTCCTCACCCGAACTCCACTCACTTCCCCTCCGGCCACCCTCCGGCCACCGCACCGCCGCCGACCACCTCGCCTCACCCCTGCCCTTCCCTCCGACCATCGCCACCACCCTTCGGCCACCGCCTCCGCCGCCCCGAGCCACCGCAACACCCCTCCCTTCCCTGCCCGACAGCAGCTCCTTCCCTCCCCGACGCTCCTCACCGCCACCCCGACCACCGTGCTCCGCCACCACCACCCCCACTCGACTCGCCCTGCTTCCCTCTACCCGACCCCCACTTCCTTGCCGCCCCACGACACCTCCTCCGCCGTCGGCAGCCCCCGCAGCACCACCACCGACCTACCCCGACTGCATCCCGAGCTACCCCGACCGTTCCCCACCGCCCCTCCGGCAGCCTCCGACCTCCGCCACCACTTCAGAACCCTTCGCCATCCCCTCCTCCACCACCCCGACGGCCTGCACCACCGCCTCAGCCGCCGCTGCCACCGCTGCAGTCGCTGCAAGTCGCTGCAGCTGCTGTTGTTGCTGACTGCAGCTGCTGCTGCAGCTGCTATTCCGGCCGGCCGCCGACGACTCCGCCGCCTTCCTCCCGCCGGCGACCCGCCGTGGACCCCCTGTCACCCCCCCTCAGGTATAAATACCTGTATATATATGTATATATGTATATTATAGTGTATGTATGTATATATGTATATATATATGTATATATATATGTATATTTATATATATATATATGTTTATATATATAATAAAATATATTATATTAATTATACTGTATATATATTATTATTATTATTATTAATATATGTATAAATATACTTATATCTATATATATTTATGTATTATTATATATATATATGTATATATATGTTTATACATATATGTATGATTATATATATATCAATATATATAATATATATTATATTAATGATATACTATAAATATACAATATATATATATTCTATATATATTATTATTATTGTATAATTATATGTAAATATGAATATATACATATGTATATTTATATGTATATACTTATATATATAACATATTACTTATATGTTATGTAATAATTATACATATATGTATATATGCATTTTCATTTCTATTTTTACTTATAAATGTAATATATATATAGTTATATATAACATATTATGTATATGTTATTACTACTATATTTATAGTATATATATGTATATATATACTATGCATTTTCTTTTTATTATTCAAATGCACTTATTTCAATTATTTACACATATATTATTATATATAACAGTGGTCACATATAGACCCTGATAATATTATTATTATAAATACTGTATATAACAGTGGTCACATATAGACCCTGATATTATTAAATATAATATTTGCTGGATAGTACAGCATTTATCTCAGTGGATATACCCTGACTACTATATTATTATATATCAGTGGATACACCCTGATAATAGTATTATATATCTATAGCAGTGGATATACCCTGCTACTATTATATATACTTGCATTTGTCTATTCTTTATATACTATATATACTGCTATATATATTATATCTATATATATACATACTATATATATATCTATATTATATATGTGTATATAAGTATATATATATATATGCTTATTATTATTACAGCCTTGATATTCACGAACCCTGTCTGTTTTAACAGAAACCACCTTCAGCACAGCCAGTGACCACCTGTCACCAGCAACCTCAAACCTGACTGCGAGATCAGGTTATCAACACTATCAGGGAGTAGGCAAGTATACCTTGCCAAGTTACTATTTAAATTCTCAATAATGTTATATGCTCTTGTTTCTGTGTTTCATATACCATGATTACCTGAGACTGCCTTGGGTACAGTCAGCTGATATGTTAACATTTAACTCTGTCATGCCCCAGTCCCAAAATACGTAGGACTAGGAATACGTAGCACGCCAGCCGTATGTATACGAACTCCAATATATGGAAACCATATACACACGTACGCTGTACATGAATATCCAATCCACAGTGGTAATATATGTCATAACAAGTCACACGCAGTTCTATATCTCATCCACAGCACAAATAATAGAATAAAGGAAATCAATAACTGAATATCAAAGAAGTAGTCTCAAATAGTAATCTCAAAGTGCAATAGTCGGGTGGAAATAAATCCACTGCAAATCGACTATAATAAACTACTAAAGAGAGAAGAGAATAAACTCTAATATAAGAATAAATGTCTAGAAGAGAAAAGCAACTAGAATCTCTAAACAGCTGCAAATGAATCACATATAATCAGAAGATAAGATCGTCTCAGACTGATAGGTAGCGTCAGGTCCAGGTCCATACTCCTGCGGATACTCCTGCTCATCTATATCTGGAAAATGGACCAGGTCCTCAGAGGGACGTAACAAGTATACTTAAACACATGCCAATAAAGTACTGAAAATAAACATCCATTGGGTCGCCTAACCGTCTAAGTGAATGCAGTTAAGAACACCTTTCCCCACAAGTGAGCTATCTGGCTGAAAACTGGAATTTGGCATGGTTCTCTTTTGAAGAGCCAGGGGCCTAAAAGGCACGTCGTCTTTTGAACGCCGGTGGCCCGCCTGATAGTACATAATATATAGTGGTCATCATCACCCGTATCTCCAGCGGAGAATCCGAGCTTCACAGAAAAAAGTGCAAAGGAGCTCAAATGCGGTACTTGTTGTTCTCCCCACCCTATGCTCTAAGCATGTCATGTCCATGACACGATAAACCTCTAATAACCGCCAGGTCTACTAGCATGCAAAGTTTATATTGGCAGTTATTCCTATCCGTCGCACGACCTATACGTACCAGTGGCCAGCCGAGTACGCAAGTCCGTGTCCTACATGTGACTCACACTCGTGTAAGAATAGTGTCATGGCCAATGAAACATAAATGCCTCATGAAGATGGGGTAGTCTCATAAAGTAGGTCCAATGCATGTACATAAATAAAAATATAGTACGACGACACCGTCGTTGCACCCAAATTTTCTTGGATGCGCAGTTTATATAGCAGTTAAAATAAATAAACTAAATAAGCAGAAAATAAACATGCATGCCTCATATGAAATGTAAAAACAGTACAATAGCAAGGTATACTTGCCTGGCAAGAAATCTGTAAAGTGTATGCGCCCAAATGTCAAGGACACTTAACCTGGAACTAAGGACTCCGAACAAACGTCTCCGGATGCTGAAATAAACATCACCAACGTTTCCGGAATGAGCAAAATAGCTAAAAAACATATCCCTTTCGTCCAATTTGGACACAGGGGCAAAACGGTAATTTCGGGCAAAAGTGGGGTCCACGTGTGGCCCACTTTGTACCGAAAAGCGTGCCGAGGGTAACAGTCTCTAAATGGGATAAACTATGGGTCAAACAACTCTAAATGTCAATACGAACTCAACGGTATGTCCAAATTTGGATTCCGATGAGCCGAACATAATTTGGTCCAAAAAGTCAACTTTGGGGCCCGCCAACTGGCGATCTGGTCAACCGTCTCAGAAATGCGTGAAAATTGGGTCACAGGACCAGCGTGTTAGCACAAGTCCAGTGGCGCAAGTTTCGTCGTAATCTGACATGCATGCAAAAAATACGCGCGAGTTTCACAAAAGTGGCGACACGAGATGTGTCCGCGGATACGGCCTGATTCCGGCGCGCTCACGCGTCCGAATCAGTTCCCACGAATTTTCACGTGTCCCGTTATGCTGTGTGCACCATTTGGTACACTTGGCACACGGCGGGGCGGTCCCGTTTGGCGGGGCGCGCTCCGATCTCCAACTTTTGGAAAACTGGAAAAAAAAGTGGGTGCGCGCAGTTTTGTGACGAATATAATTTCGTCCACAGCAACTAATAGCACAAAGTTATAATACAGAAAATAAACTAGATCATGTAATCTACAGGTATCAAAAAGAATCACCGAATTCGGATCTCTGTGGTGGGAGATACGAACTCGGCAATATGGGTGGTAAATCTGGAATTCTGCGATTGCAGAATTCTGTCTGCTCGCGCTGACTTGGGCGCTATTTTTCACCTAGGGGCACACGTTTTCCGAGGTTGACTATAAAACTAATACTGGAGAGGGTTGAGGGAAGATCATACCTATGAAAACGGAATAGCGTTTGGTCGAGCGAGTCAACGGAAAAATACGCCGGAGCGAAGGTGCCTCGAGTGTGAAACTGCAGTTCGCGATGTCGGCGTCGACGGGATGGTTGGATGGCTTGGCGGGGCTTCTCTGGCTGCGGTGACGGCTCTTAGATGGGAAGAGGAAGTCTGGAGTTTCTAGGTTAGGGTTTTAGAGAGCTCTCTCTATATATATATATATATTATATATATTAAGAGAGAGGGGGTGCGGATGGGTTTCCGCGGGTTGAGTCGGGTGAAGAAAAGGGGTTGGTTTCACGTGTGTTGCTGAAGAGTCAAAGGGTCTCAAGTGGGCGGCTCCCTTATGCTGCAAATGAATAGGCGGTCACAGCACCCATCCTGCTGGACAAAGTTTCCTAAGGAACTTAGTAATATGAGTAGTAGTCTATATTATATTATTATTATTGTTATTATTATTAGTATTATTATTATATACTTATTCTATTAACTTTTCTTTCCCTATCCTTTCTTTCTTTAATTAAAATATATATACATATATATTTGTATATATATATATATATATATACTCATAAGAAAATTTATAAAATAGGGTATTGCACATCGTTAGGCTAGCAACTGCTCAAGGGGTCTCCTACATGGAATAAAATCCGAAAAATTTCTGATGGTCCCATAAGTCCTCTAAGTGCCCGAACACCTAACATAAAAATTATTAAAATCTATTTCTCCTATTTGGACCTAATTATTACAATTTAATTAATAATTAATAAATAAAAGGGTATATACGATTTTCTAGGAAGAGGGTTTTACATTCTACCCAACTTGTAAAAATTTCGTCCTCGAAATTAGAATTAAGCCACGATAGAATGCAAGGATGGTATAAGATATAAATTAACAATGTAAATTCATACCTTGGTCTGCGAATAGGTTCGGAAAACGCTTGCGCATGTCGTCCTCGCGCTCCCAAGTTGATTCTCCTGGTGCGCCATGCCTCCATGCTACGCGAACCAAGGGAATAGACTGGTTCCTCAATACCTTCTCTCGACGATCAAGGATTCCCACAGATTGCTCTTGGTATGACAAGCTCGGCCCAATGGTGATCTCCGAATGGTCGAGAACATGACTGCTGTCTGCCACATATCGCCTGAGCTGCGACACATGGAATACGTCATGTACTCCCTCTAGTGAAGGTGGTAGCGCAAGTCGATATGCCACCTCTCCAACTCTCTCGAGCACGTCAAATGGTCCAATATACCTTGGACTCAACTTGCCGCGCCCTCCGAATCGGATGGTGCCTCTGGTCGGTGATATCCTCAAGAAGACGTGATCGCCCTCTTTGAACTCCAAGGGACGACGATGAAGGTCTGCCCACTGCTTCTGCCTGTCTTGCGCTGCTCGCAAGTGTCCCTGAATCTTCTTGACTGTCTCTACGGTGTTGACCACCAACTCGGGTCCCAAAATCTGACGTTCTCCCACGTCACTCCAACACACAGGAGACCTACATTTTCTTTCATACAATGCTTCAAACGGAGCCATCTGAATACTCGCTTGATAGCTATTATTGTAAGAAAACTCTACAAGATGTAGGTGGTCCTCCCATGATCCTCCGAAGTCTAACATGCAAGCTCTCAACATGTCCTCCAAGGTCTGAATAGTACGCTCCGACTGCCCATCTGTCTGCGGGTGGTAAGATGTACTGAACTTCAGACGAGTACCAAGACTCTCTTGCATGCTCCTCCAAAAGTGCGATGTGAAGCGCGAATCTCTGTCCGATACAATGCTGACTGGTATGCCGTGCAATCTCACGATCTGCCTCATATATAAATCAGCTAAAGCTTCTGTAGACTGACCCACTCTAAAAGGTATAAAATAGGCTGACTTGGTGAGTCGGTCCACTATTATCCACACTGCATCTCTTCCACTTGGACTCTTGGGAAAACCCGTGACGAAGTCCATAGTGATATGCTCCCACTTCCACTCTGGAATCGGGAGTGGTTGCAATAATCCTGCTGTCCTCTGGTGCTCCGCCTTCACTTGTTGACATACCAGACATTTAGCTACAAAGCGAGCTATCTCTCTCTTCATTCCATGCCACCAAAAGTGCTGTCGTAAGTCACGATACATTTTGGTGCCTCCAGGATGAATAGAATAGATCGAACTATGAGCCTCTGCCATCAGCTCCTGTCGAATCTCTCCATTTGGAACATAAAGACGATCACCACATCGTAATGTTCCATCCTCATGAACGCGCAATCCGGTCTGCTCTCCGGCCTCTGTCATTTCCTTTAGTCTCCTGAATCTGGCATCTGTAGGCAAAGCTGCCTTAATCCTCTCTACCAATGATGATTGAACTTGTAAGTTGGCTAGTGTCCCATCTGCTCCGGGTAGTATCACTTCAATGCCAAGCTCTTGCAAGTCCTCCAAAAGTTCCCTCTGTGCTGTCAAGAAGTAAACTGCTGGCTTCCGGCTTAACGCGTCTGCTACCACGTTAGCCTTGCCTGGATGATAATGTTGCTCGATCTCGAAATCTTTCATCAACTTGAGCCATCGACGTTGCCTCATATTTAACTCCTTCTGCGTGAAGACGTACTTGAGGCTTTTGTGGTCTGTATAGATCTTCACTCGTTCCCCATATAAGTAATGTCTCCATAGCTTCAGAGCAAATACAACGGCTGCAAGTTCCAAGTCATGAGTCGGATAATTCTTCTCATGCACTCGTAACTGCCTAGATGCATATGCAATCACCTTGCCATGCTGCATCAATACGCATCCCAAGCCTTTCCCTGATGCGTCACTGTAGATCACGTAACCTCCTGATCCTGACGGAATCGTCAATACTGGTGCTGTAGTCAGTCGCTTCTTCAACTCTTCAAAGGCTGCTTGACACTCGTCAGTCCATATAAATTCTTGATCCTTACAAGTCAGACGAGTCATAGGTGCCGCTATCCTTGAGAAGTTTTCCACGAATCGTCGGTAATATCCCGCAAATCCAAGGAAACTCCTCACCTCTGCTGCTGATTTAGGAACAGGCCATGTCTCAACTGCTGAGATCTTCTCTGGATCAACAGAAATGCCATCTCCTGTGACAACATGTCCAAGAAATGAAACTCTGTCTAGGAAGAACTCATATTTGCTGAGTTTAGCATATAACTGCTCGCTCCTTAAAGTCTCTAGAACAATCCGCAGGTGCTCCTCGTGCTCCTCGTGGCTCTTCGAATAGACAAGTATATCATCTATGAAGACGACCACGAACTGGTCTAAGTACTGGTGGAAGACTCGATCCATCAAGTCCATGAAGATCGCTGGAGCATTGGTCAATCCAAATGGCATGACCAAAAACTCGTAGTGTCCATATCTTGTTCTGAATGCGGTCTTCGGAATGTCCTACTTCCGTACCTTCACTTGGTGATATCCCGATCTCAGATCTATCTTCGAGAATACCTTAGCTCCACTGAGTTGATCAAACAGGTCATCAATGCGTGGCAATGGATATTTGTTCTTCACTGTCACTGCATTCAAGGCCCTGTAGTCAATGCACATACGCACTGACCCATCCTTCTTGGGTACAAACAACACTGGTGCTCCCTAGGGTGATGCACTCGGTCGGATGAAACCTTTCTCCTCTAGCTCTTTTAACTGTGCCTTCAGCTCGTCCATTTCCTTCTTCGCCAGTCTGTAAATATGCGATGCTATAGGTGCTGCTCCGGGTGCTAGTTCAATTGAAAACTCTACGTCTCTGTCTGGGGGTAGTCCTGGCAAATCTTCTGGAAAGACGTCTAAAAATTCTGAAATAATAGGGTGATAGACAACATCGTCCATTGCGAGCTGCATACCATCAAGAATTTCTGTGGATCCTCGGGCAAACTCAAGTTCAGGCTGACCTGGTACCTTAAAAAGAATGCTTCCTCCAAAGCAATCGAAGAAAGCATGGTACTTGCTTAGCCAGTCCATTCCAAGCACAATATCAAAAGATGGCATAGGAAGGACTAAGAGTTGGGCGTTCATCTCTCTGCCACGTATCACTATAGGGCCCGATCTACAAACTCGAGTAACTGGTACAACTCCTCCTCCGGTAAGAATTCTAACACAACTAGATAATGGTGTAGAAGCAATATTGTGTTTGGCAATAAAACTAGATGATATGAATGAGTGGGTGGCTCCCGTATCAAATAATATCACAGCGAGAAAAGTAAAAGCAAGGGTAATACCTGCTATGACATCCACCTCATGATCCATGTCATCTACCTCCATTGCAAAAGCTCGCCCGTTCCTCTGTGGTTGTCCATGTCCAGTCCTCATATACTGCTCCTCCTGAGTGGGTAGCGGTGGTCCTCTCTGAAATCCTCCTGCTGCTGGGGGTCGAGGTGCTCCCGGTCCGGTCATCTGCTAGGCTGGCTTCGGTGCTGGAAGCGCTAATCTCTGAACTGGCGGTGGAAGTGCCTGCTGCATGGGGCAGTCTCTCGCCAGGTGCTGTCCAGAGCCACATCTCTTACACTGACCCAAGCGAGTCCGACAATCTCTCGAAATATGTCCGATCTTCCCACAATAATTACATTAGGGTTTTTCCGGAATCTGGTACGGTCCGGCTCTGTGTTGCTGATGCTGTTGTGCCAAGGGGCGTCTGATAGGTCCTCCCTGTTGTGTCCTGGCTGGTCCCTGCTGTATCCTTGCTGATCCTTGTTGTGTCCTCAGCTGAGCTCCCCTTCCTCTGCTAATGGTTTCCTGAAATCTGGCCTCTGTCAGTAGCTCAGCGTAAGAGACTCGGGACTGCGAGCTTGTATAATATTGTAGCTCCTGGGTCAGTCCTCGATGAAATCTCTTAGCCTTAGCCAAGTCATTTGGTATCAAAGCAGCGCCATATTTGCTGAGTCGACTAAACTCGGCATCATACTCGTCCACTGTTCGGTTCCCTTGCTCCAAGTGAAGAAACTGATCATACAAGGTGTCCCTGACAGTGTCCGGGAAGTACTTTCCCTCGAAGCACTCCAAGAACTGCTCCCAAGTCTGGTAAGTACCCAACTGGCGCTCCATGGATTCCCACCAGTGATGAGCATTACCATCTAGAAGCGTCCGTATACCCGTCATCCATAGGTCCGTCGGTAACTGCGATGCCTCCAGCAGCTTCTGTGTGTAAGTGATCCAGCTGGTAGTCTCCTCCGGGCTCTCAGTGCCCTTGTACTGCCTTGCACCCATCTGAACAAAATCCTTTACTGATCCAACCCTAGCTCGATGTACTGGAGCTAGTGCTTGGGCTGGTACAGTAGCATGTGCAGCCATCCTCTCCAGTGCTGCCAAAAATTCTTGCCTCTGCTCGACTGCCTGCTGTCTCTGCTCGGCTGCCTGCTGCCTCTGTTCCTGTATCATCATCTGAAAGAATTGGAACATCTGCGCTTGGCCATCTTGCGGTACTGGGGCTGGTGGAGGGTTTCCAATAGGTGAAGCGGGAAGATCAGATGGAACTGGAGTGTGAGTCTGTCCATCTGGCCCCGGAAGCCTAGGAATCATTGGGGTCCCTCCTTGAGTCTGACCATTGACTCCAGAAGTTGCGTCGCCATCGGCGGCAGTACATCCATTCTGCAAATCCATCTCTCTGCAGTTGATGTACGAAACGATTAGAAAAAGTACAGGAATCAAACAGGATGCAAGTATTAAATAGGAAGGATGAGTTTCAATCAAGCGTGGATGAGATCCTTATACTCTATTCCTATTACGCAGGCTTGTTCGGTACAGTTACGTAACCGCGACAATATATTCTTGACCTGCATGGGCCACCACAAAAACATGTCACGCCCCAGTCCCAAAATACGTAGGACTAGGAATACGTAGCACGCCAGCCGTATGTATACGAACTCCAATATATGGAAACCATATACACACGTACGCTGTACATGAATATCCAATCCACAGTGGTAATATATGTCACAACAAGTCACACGCAGTTCTATATCTCATCCACAGCACAAATAATAGAATAAAGGAAATCAATAACTGAATATCAAAGAAGTAGTCTCAAATAGTAATCTCAAAGTGCAATAGTCGGGTGGAAACAAATCCACTGCAAATCGACTATAATAAACTACTAAAGAGAGAAGAGAATAAACTCTAATATAAGAATAAATGTCTAGAAGAGAAAAGCAACTAGAATCTCTAAACAGCTGCAAATGAATCACATATAATCAGAAGATAAGATCGTCTCAGACTGATAGGTAGCGTCAGGTCCAGGTCCATACTCCTGCGGATACTCCTGCTCATCTATATCTGGAAAATGGACCAGGTCCTCAGAGGGACGTAACAAGTATACTTAAATACATGCCAATAAAGTACTGAAAATAAACATCCATTGGGTCGTCTAACCGTCTAAGTGAATGCAGTTAAGAACATCTTTCCCCACAAGTGAGCTATCTGGCTGAAAATTGGGATTTGGCATGGTTCTCTTTTGAAGAGCCAGGGGCCTAAAAGGCACGTCGTCTTTTGAACGCCGGTGGCCCACCTGATAGTACATAATATATAGTGGTCATCATCACCCGTATCTCCAGCGGAGAATCCGGGCTTCACAGAAAAAAGTGCAAAGGAGCTCAAATGCGGTACTTGTTGTTCTCCCCACCCTATGCTCTAAGCATGTCATGTCCATGACACGATAAACCTCTAATAACCGCCAGGTCTACTAGCATGCAAAGTTTCTATTGGCAGTTATCCCTATCCGTCGCACGATCTATACGTACCAGTGGCCAGCCGAGTACGCAAGTCCGTGTCCTACATGTGACTCACACTCGTGTAAGAATAGTGTCATGGCCAATGAAACATAAATGCCTCATGAAGATGGGGTAGTCTCATAAAGTAGGTCCAATGCATGTACATAAATAAAAACATAGTACGACGACACCGTCGTTGCACCCAAGTTTCCTTGGACGCGCAGTTTATATAGCAGTTAAAATAAATAAACTAAATAAGCAGAAAATAAACATGCATGCCTCATATGGAATGTAAAAACAGTACAATAGTAAGGTATACTTGCCTGGCAAGAAATCTGTAAAGTGTACGCGCCCAAATGTCAAGGACACTGAACCTGGAACTAAGGACTCCGAACAAACGTCTCCGGATGCTGAAATAAACATCACCAACGTTTCCGGAATGAGCAAAATAGCTAAAAAACACATCCCTTTCGTCCAATTTGGATACAGGGGCAAAACGGTAATTTCGGGCAAAAGTGGGGTCCACGTGTGGCCCATTTTGTACCGAAAAGCGTGCCGAGGGTAACAGTCTCTAAATGGGACAAACTATGGGTCAAACAACTCTAAATGTCAATACGAACCCAACGGTATGTCCAAATTTGGATTCCGATGAGCCGAACATAATTTGGTCCAAAAAGTCAACTGTGGGGCCCGCCAACTGGCGATCTGGTCAACCGTCTCAGAAATGTGTGAAAATTGGGTCACAGGACCAGCGTGTTACCACGAGTCCAGTGGCACAAGTTTCGTCGCAATCTGACATGCGTGCACAAAATACGCGCGAGTTTCACAAAAGTGACGACACGAGATGTGTCCGCGGATACGGCCTGATTCCGGCGCGCTCACGCGTCCGAATCAGTCCCCACGAATTTTTACGTGTCCCGTTATGCTGTGTGCACCATTTGGTACACTTGGCACACGGCGGGGCGGTCCCGTTTGGCGGGGCGCGCTCCGATCTCCAACTTTTGGAAAACCGGAAAAAAAGTGGGTGCGCGCAGTTTTGTGACGAATATAATTTTGTCCACAGCAACTAATAGCACAAAGTTATAATACAAAAAATAAACTAGATCATGTAATCTACAGGTATCAAAAAGAATCACCGAATTTGGATCTCTGTGGTGGGAGATACGAACTCTGCAATATGGGTGGTAAATCTGGAATTCTGCGATTGCAGAATTCTGTCTGCTCGCGCTGACTTCGGCGCTGTTTTTCACCTAGGGGCACACGTTTTCCGAGGTTGACTATAAAACAAATACTGGAGAGGGTTGAGGGAAGATCATACCTATAAAAACGGAACAGCGTTTGGTCAAGCGAGTCAACGGGAAAACACGCCGGAGCGAAGGTGCCTCGAGTGGGAAACTGCAGTTCGCGATGTCGGCGTCGACGGGATGGTTGGATGGCTTGGCGGGGCTTCTCTGGCTGCGGTGACGGCTCTTAGATGGGAAGAGGAAGTCTGGAGTTTCTAGGTTAGAGTTTTAGAGAGCTATCTATATATATATATATATATATATTATATATATTAAGAGAGAGGGGGTGCGGATGGGTTTCCGCGGGTTGAGTCGGGTGAAGAAAAGGGGTTGGTTTCACGTGTGTTGCTGAAGAGTCAAAGGGTCTCAAGTGGGCGGCTCCCTTATGCTGCAAATGAATAGGCGGTCACAGCACCCATCCTGCTGGACAAAGTTTCCTAAGGAACTTAGTAATATGAGTAGTAGTCTATATTATATTATTATTATTATTGTTATTATTATTAGTATTATTATTATATACTTATTCTATTAACTTTTCTTTCCCTATCCTTTCTTTCTTTAATTAAAATATATGTACATATATATTTGTATATATATATATATACTCATAAGAAAATTTATAAAATAGGGTATTGCACATCGTTAGGCTAGCAACTGCTCAAGGGGTCTCCTACATGGAATAAAATCCAAAAAATTCCTGATGGTCCCATAAGTCCTCTAAGTGCCCGAACACCTAACATAAAAATTATTAAAATCTATTTCTCCTATTTGGACCTAATTACTACAATTTAATTAATAATTAATAAATAAAAGGGTATATACGATTTTCTAGGAAGGGGGTTTTACAAACTCACCGACAATTGTGAGAGTATTCTAATATTCTCCTAGACCCTATCATGGGAACACGCATTATGGTTGCAATGCATATTGGGATGCGAGCTGCGTATTTGATTAGCTACCAGTACGTGTGACCCGCATCACGGATTAGAAAAATATCAGGAAATGTACGACTTGACATTTAGTTACATTGGGCGGGGAGAACGACTAAAATACGTATGGGACACCCACCTCTTTATCATGTGCCGCACTCGACGGAGTGATACGGATGTTATATATATATTCATGTGACCATTCTCCTCGTAGATGAAAAATTGTATAGTGCCCTTGAACGGGGGCATATGTGGCCTATACTAGCCAGTCACTACGGATTGGTGAATTACGTCAGCATATGTCTAGCCACACATTCCCATACGTACTAGGTTATCTCAAATTGTATTTCACTTAGATGGTTAGCACCCTGTATTTATTTACTTAGTATTTACATACATGGCATGTTATTTTTCTGTATCTTGTTACGTCCCTCTGAGGACCTGGTTCCCTGCCAGGTTTAGCTGAGACATTCCACCCCACAGTACCTGGACCTGGACAGGAGTCTGGACATGCCCTTGAGATGGAGTTAGAGGAGATGCCGTCAGAGTCTACCTGAGTACCCTGGAGTTGGAGCTACATATTTTGAGGATGTTGTGCTAGTTTATCTTATTTCACTTCTGCTTACTTTTTGTAGTGGGATTGTTCCCACCTGACTTTATCTGGGTTGTATATGATATTTCAGATTTAGCATCTATATATCCAGCATTTTTTCTATTATTATTGTGGATGAGATAGAATTACCTGTAACTAGACTTGTAGTATTTTAGGACAGCGTAGCACATCACTTTGGGTCCATTAAATTGGGTATTCCCTTAGTGACGTGTCAGCTGGCCAATGCCACGTGGCCTAGTTTCGTATATTTTGGGACTGGGGTGTGACAGAATGATTTCTTCCAAATTATTGATCTAATAGATCTAAAATTTTATTAAAAAACTAATAAGATATTCATGAAAGGCATAATAAAATTTTATATTATATTACCTAGTAAATTTGGAGTTATGATATTTCAAAGTAGGATAAATTCTGAATAGATCAAAACGGGAAAGGCTGAATTGCGAGTACCATAATTAATTCTATATAAATTATTTTAATGATCTACTTTTATATTCTAGTAGCCCTAGATGTTAGCTTTAATACAAAAATTGTTTCATTAAAAAATTATAAATGATATATGGGTAATTATAAAATTACTAGGCATATATACTGTTGAAACACATAGTTTTGTATGAATTATCTTTATCGTAGAAGTAAAATTACTAGGCATATATAATGCTGAAACCTAAAATAATATATGAGAACAAAATTCCTTTATTTTCTCCCTCAAAATCATCTCCAAATACAAATTCATTTCTATGGTTGCTGCTGAAATTCTCTTCTCATAAGAATAAGTCATCCTAAAAAGAAACCCTAATATCTATATATAGTAAATGGGGAATCCGAGTCAAATCCAAGTTTAACCCACAAAAAATGATATATAGGCCCCCCAAAGGGTCTTAATATGAGTTAAGTTTTAGGTTTTTTGATATATTTTCTATAATTTTCTTTTCTTTAATTATAAAACATATTTAATAACAATTTGTAGCTTAATAAATATCAAATGAATTCTAAAAATTATGAAAAAATATGAGAAACTCTAAAATGATGTTCTAGGCTCTCTGTAAAAAATCTGGGATACAATTTCATAACCAATATTTTTTTAAAACTCCTAAAGACTAAAATTAACTATTAATAAATGGTTATTGGCCTATAAATATTCATAAAAAATTGTAAAAAATTCTAAAAATTACCAAACCACTTCTAACTTGTTTTTATGACTTATAAATCCTTATTAGATTATTCTATCTACTATTAAACTCTCAATAATCTAATTTATCTATTTAAAATTTTTGCTAGCGAATGCTACATAGATATATTTGGACAAACCATTGGTAAGGTTGTAGTGTAATATGGTATTAGTCTATCTTGATTATATGTTTATAATAGTATACTTTATGTGTATTGAATTGGACACTTGAGGTTGTTCTCTTTGTACTGACTACATAAGAGAACCAACACCTCTGTTATTATGGATGCTTGTGCTCTTAATCAAGACATAATAACAAACATGTATATGCAGTGTGCATTACTGACTCATAAAAGAGTGAGATTTATTATGGCTTAACAACCTCTATGAATTGGATAATGGTATTGTGTGTATGATGGGATATTGATTGTACAAAAAATCCATGTCCCGATATACCGGGTTGATGATGTCCCCTTAAGGAGCTCATAAGGATTGTCATATAAATCTTACAGGTGGATTATATCCGACATGATAAATGACATTGAGTGGTACTACTTAAGGATAGAAGATGTCGATTAATATAGTTGTCAGTAACTTAATTTGATCGACGAACATTTGATATCTTAACATAGGAAGACAAACATGCATATAATAAAAAGGAGCCCATAAACCTAATTTGGGATTAGAGAGGTAGTCAAACAATAGCTCTTTAGTGGACCGAGTTATTGTTAACGAACATGGGTTGTGTTCTCAGGTTGAACATGGGATACCCAGGTCCGTTCGGAGACCTAATCCTAATTTCTCCTCATGGTCCCTGCCATAGCCTATATATATCCTCTATTATCTGGCCTTAAAAGATTATCAGAAAAGAGCACCTTTCTCAAAACTCGTATTTCGCGTAAGGAGAGAAATATAGGTCAGCTAAGGAAAAGAAAAGGTTGAAAGATCGTCGCCTATACGACGTCGAACCGAAGAAGGACTACGTGCATAAGATCTTGGGGTCGCTAACTAATTGAGGTTGTTAGAAACCATCTTGGAGTCGCTGACTGATCGAGGTTGGTGGAAACCATATATTCTTCTCATTAATTCAGGTATAATTCGTGAACCATAGTTGTCACGCCACAGAACCAGAATACCGGAGAGCGGGGGCAAACAAAGCTAGCTACGTATATCAGAGTACTCTATACCCCGAGATACGGTCACGGTTGTCTAGACATGTGAGTGTTTACTCTACAATCCAACAATCATTCTTGGATCAAGAGTCCTAGGTGTCTCAATCTCAAGCAGGCAACAAGTTACAAGATGCATGATCACCAAACATATAACAGTAAGACGTCTCAAACTATACATACATATATGATCATGAAGCTAGTTACAAAATTTTATGATCCGCACCCGGAATTTGGACAAGAGCCGTGGGTACGTCCAGCCTACGCCGCAGCATCGGCGGTAGAATATTGTCTAGGTCTCAAAACTACTAACACAACTCACAAAAATAACTGGCAATGATCTCAACTCCATAAGGAGGACAATGAATATGCATTTGATCATCAAAATATAAGGTACTCAATCACAATAACTATAAGAAGGTAAATGGCATAATGAGATAAAAGATATAAGAAGTTTTAACATAAGTCTAGAACACAACTCAAATAACAATAATAGGTCAAGAGTCTAACTATCTCAACATAAATAAGTCTCAACATAATACACCCAAGTCTCAAAGTTATAATAATCCAATACGTAAATAAACTAGACTAAGTGTTGTCTAAACAACTGTAGGTGGTGTCTCCTCTAAGGGGAGTGGCTCCTCTGAAATCTCCGGGATGTAATCTTCATATACTCCTGGACCATAATGGGTAGGACAAAAATTCTCAAGATTCTCAAAAAAAATATTATCCAGTCAGGATTGGAGTGAAGCACAAACACTAACAGCAATTTCAATTATATTGACAAAAACTATAAGATAGTGTAAAGAATACACGATGAAAGAAATACTGGAAAGTAAAGAATACTGGAGAGACATGTAATCAGCATATAGAAATAACTAGCAATGAACAGATATATGTGAATGCTAGAAATGAATGTACTGAAATAAAGAATAGGAATTCTAGCTAAGTATTGTGAAATATCAGTTTGTTATGTGATCGGCTTGGGACTATATCAGGCTTATTATATATGATTGGCTATGATACAAGTGAGGTCAGGCTAACCATCTGGTTAGCTATGATGCGAGCAAAAGTCAGGCTAATCATATATAATAGGCTATGAGACATGTAAATGGTCAGGCTACACCCTACGTAGTGTGTATGTGAGTTATGATGCATGTAAAGTGGGGTATGATCACATAACTTACTAATATTATCCTGTCCCCAGCTAGTACGATGGATTCCAATCATGACTCCTCATAACAGGTATCTATGATACTAGCCCATGTATACGCTGTGTCGGAATCAAGTATACACTACAACTAGAATCATAGTAATTATCAAAATAATAAAAACTGTCAGAGAATGTACTCGCATGTGGTCTTGAGCAATGTGTGAGAAACGATGCCCAAACTGAGTCACAACGACCTAAATATAAAATATTAGTGTTAAATGGTGTTTGAAATGATATACATGTGTACGTAACTCTAGTTTAGGCATTCGGGTCATTTCTAGGTCACTTGGTCTCTTACTAGGCTAATTCTGAAGTTAGAGTCTATACTTATCCATAGAGTGAGTTTCTAGGTGATGTTAGGTCTACACTAGCTAATCATAGGGTATACTAGACTATACTAGTTAATTTAGCTATATTAATTTAATACTTGGTGTTCTAGGTTAACCAATACCCCAATACCCCATACTTTAGTTAATACTTAGTTACCTTAACATATACCTAGTCTCCTGCTCCATATCATACTAATACCTTAGATTCTATAATTTACTTACTGATACTTTAGTACCTATATTGAAACATGACCCTTAACCCATTACTAAACCCAAGAATCTACTCTAGCAGTTCCCAACAATAATTTAGTATTTATACTAGAGGTGAGATACCTTAGTATCCAATAATTACTATATGTACATAACCTGGTGCCTACTGATACCTCAAGTATCAGTTACTTCTTCAAGAGGATACTGCATCTGACTTACCTCTATGAACCTAGATACTCATACACACCTGGCATACTTGCAGTGCCAAACACTTGCACATACCTAACTGTCACAACTTTATCTACCCAAATGCTCAGCTCCTTGTTGAAACCTGTGCACCGGAAGCCAGGCTTGCTACTATGGTTGTCACTAATACACTCATGCCTACAGTCACTTGATACTGGACTGATACTAAGTATGCAGGGTGAGTATCAGTCTCACACCTCACACTGTGGCCTCAAGAAGACCCCAACACAACTACACACAATACACCATCTGTGGCACAGTCATATACTAGGTACAATCTAAGCTTCCCAAATACTTCAACTTGAACATATACACCAGTTGCCATTTACCTTAATGTTATAATTAGCTACCTCACTCATTCATGACTGGCAATATCTAACCCAACAAGGCAAACTCATGCTACTGCACATCTCCCTTAATAACCCAACTGCTACCAAGTTCTAACTTCCTGCACATACTCCCTCCTCAACTCACTATACTGATACACCTACACTCTATGATACTCACAACCCTCAATCCAACCTGCTACTGCTACTAATTTTTGTCTTGCTGCAGGCAATGGCTACTGTGCTTTGATTTTCCCCCACTATAACACAACGTGTATACACTGGGTACACACACATATCCCTGCCATAATCCGACACTATGTACTGCACAACAACCTCAATGCAGGTATAACTGCAACCAACCTCTACAGTACCCGATCCTATCTACTATTAACCAAGTTAACACCCTACTGACTAACCACACTAACCCACATGACACATCCCTACCTTAACACTAGGTGCAGTACCTGAGCTTATCCCTCACTCCTAAATATGGACTGAATCAATATTGTAAATGTTGTAGACCTGCAATAAAATAGCACCTAGCTACAAATAATTCGATCCTCTACCAACTGTGCACCAATGGACACTCAAACTTGAACCCCTCACAACCTTCACTCTTCCTCGAGCTCTAGGCCACTCACCTACTACTATAACCCGAGTACTCCCCTACTGTGTCCCTGTGTATCAGTGATTGCTGATATACTAATCCCTCATAGCCTTACACATAAACTTCATAAAACACTCTCATAAGACAAGCCCTCATAACTGAACCTATTGCTCATCTAACACTCACTGTCAGTCCTCAAGCCCACATTGTGAACATAGTCACAGATGCAAATCCCCCCCCTTTTGCTCGTATTTCCTGATACACGTGATCCAACACAGCTAACACACTAGCATGTGCACCCACACTAACTTCCAGGTAACCCAAATGTATATGCATACAGAGCTTACACATTCAACATCAAAAAACTAAATCCTCAGACACGAGCGCACAGTGCACTCAGTGTACACAGTATCCGAGTGCCCTCCCTGCTCACATACCTATGTATCTATACTTATACACTATTATATATATAAACTATAAATATATACATGCATAATATCTTGTGTGGTTTGGGACTGTGACGTGACAACTAAGCCATCGGATAAAGCTGCTGAAGACTGAAAATGACTGGATCGGAAGGCCGTTGGATATCCGTCAATAGCTGGACGACTCGGTGTTTCACCATATGTCCATGGAGAGTTCGGCAAAAGCATTATGGAAGAAGTTGCATTCGCTGTACGAAAGAAAGACTGCTGACAACAAGGCATTTCGGATTCGCCGACTCTAAGTACATGAATGGTGCCCCAGTGGCACAACATCTGAACGAGGTTCAGGGTATTATCAATCAGCTATCTGTGATGAAGATGGTGCTTGATGATGAGCTTCAGGCCCTTTTGATTTTGAGTTCTCTGCCAGAAAGATGGAAGACGTTGGTGGTGTCGGTGAGCAACTCCACGCCTGGTGGAGTTGTCACGATGCAGGCAGTCAAAAGCAGTTTGTTGAACAAGGAGATCCGGCATAAGCAAGTAAAATCGTCGCAGGAATCCGCTCTGGTGGCTTCCTACAGGAAGGGGAGACCCAAGTCACAGGCGAGGACGGGGAGTTCTCGAGATCTTGCGACTATGGACCGCAAGGAGGGATGCTATCACTGTGGCAAAAGGGGTCATATCAAGAGAAACTGCATAAAGCTAAAAGCTGAGAAGGCCAAAGGCAAGGTTGATCAGGAGGATCTCACGGCTACGGAAGATCTCATCATCGCAGCAACCGACATAGAGCAACCTTGTGGCATGTGTCATGATGGCGATTGGGTCATGGACACGGGAGCGTCGTATCACGCCACTCCATATAGGAGGATCTTTACGTCATACCATGGCGGCATGTTTGGACGTGTGAAGATAGACAACAAGGGGACGGCTGCAGTACTTATAGGCATCGGTGATGTGCACTTGACAACGGAGCTTGGTGAGAAGCTCATTCTCAAGGATGTGCGACATATACCGAGTTTGTGCTACAACTTGGTTTCGGTAGGGAGGCTGGCGAATGATGGCTATCGTAGTTTATTTGGGGACAAAGATTGGATGCTTACGAAGGGTTCCCAACAGCTAGCTCGAGGAGATTTATGTTATGGCATGTACAGGCTCAAGCCGCTGAGTTGTACAGGCAGGCCACAAACATCGGATGGAGACTTGAGGGATATTCGACATGAGTTGGATCGTCTGGAACTAGATAGGGAGGGACAGCGAGATACTTTGAGGATTATGGAGGATTCGGTTCATCGAGAAAAAGCGACGAATGGTGACGAGCCAAAGATTGAGGGTCAGTATGTCGGTCCCATGACAGTCGGTCGATCTCCAGGTAGGGGTTGCTTTACGGATCCGATTTTGGTGATGGGTGGTTTGCCAAAGCTTTACGGAGCGACATTGGTTTCAGCAGTTCGAGGCCAAGAAGGAGATCAAGGTTTGCAGCAAACTCAATATGAGGCGGGAGCATCACCATTCACACAGTTTTGGGAGAGTTGTGGGTCATCGACGACATGCACAATGTGTGATGTTCTGCTCGAGGACGCATGTGTATGGGGGAGCTTCAAGTTCGGACACGAAGGTAGGCAGATTTAGGAGTTCGAATCTTGGGAGAAACGCATCGTCCGCTTGGTTGGGCCAGCCAAGGGTGAAGAAGCTCGTCGGAACGTTAACACGTTTCGGCGGAAGACGAAAGTCGGGGACAGGCAGCCAAGATCACGGTGAGGCTGATAATCAAGGACTTTGGTCTCAGTCGTGTCATTGATGTCGGTAGGATCCCAGTGGTACAGAAGGTGCTACGCATGGCATCTAGCATCGACATGATGATCGAGGAGCTGGAGACGAAGGAAGAAGCAGAGCAACTCGGGGGATCGAAGATCGGTGGCATGGGGGAGCAGGGACTTTATCGCGGGGCGACAGGCATAGAGTCCAGTTGAGAAGTCATGGGGTCAACACCCTCTCATCAGACTGTAGGGAGAGATTGTTGGGGTCCAGTCTAGATTTGGTGAATTTTGGAGGCCAAATATGGTCAAAGATTTGATTTGATTTGATATAATTTAAAAATCTACATTAAATGTAAAATTTGATTAGATTTCAAATTTGTATCAAATATTTAATTTGACCATATTTGGACGTCCATAATTGGTGTTAGGCTATTTTAGGTGGAATATGATTCTTATTTTAAGGTTTTCTATTTAGAAAATCCTATTATGACCAAAAATAGGATTTCTCATTATATAAATATTGGAGGAGGGCGAAGGCTCACATGTATAGCATAAGTTAGAGATTCGGGGTGCTCGTCTACAGAAAATCTAAGAGAAAGTCCGTGCTTTGCTCTTAGGACTTCGTCATCCAAGACAGAAAGAAGAAGGAGATCTGATCGAGGAGTCGTCGCCTTCGCTCAGGGAGATTGCTTCGGGTTGGTGAGTGATTTCAATTGTAATCTTTCTTTTCTTCTTGAGTGTGATAAGGGAGTTGAATCTATTATGGCAAATGGTTCAACATTTATTTTGTCAATCTTATAATTTCACCTGAGTTATAAATGTTGGAATTTGTCCAGGTGACGTAGTCACCGCCATATAGTTGTCTTTATCTGTGCTTGGTGTTCGTTAGACAGGGATTGGTTATTTCAGGTGGGTTGGCCTAAAGTTTTCGCTGCGGGCACTCTCAGGCACGGTGTCGAAACGCTTGTAGGACGTGTCCGATTCTCAACATCTGACACATATAGAAAGAAAGAAATAATAGAATATTTGAGGGTCTTTGTACACACCCCCAGTAGGTGTGATTAACAACATAGAATATGATATGGTTATTCTGAACCCACGTAGTGATGTACTCAGGCCTACATAATTGAGATATAGAATATGATATGGGTATTCTATGAAGCAATACAATTACCCGTTATGTATATATATATATTTATTTATTTATTTGTCACATTTTACTAAGAGAGGAAAGGTCCACTTGTTATACAGTGGTTGTATCGAAAGTTGATGCACCATCTGTATCAAAGTTTTTCACAAACAAGAAGAGCATCCATCTCACATGGAGGACTGCAGTGCAAAGTCAGAGATGTCAACAATGTCTTCAGGTTTAGAAGGTAGGTGGATCTTATTGTGAATCCTCCTCGTCTGATAGTCCTTGTATGGAAAACCCTTGTACTGCGGCTCCACCCCTATCATACTGGTGAACTGGGAGAGAGGTTCGACCCATCTCTCTCCCGGAAGACTGCCGAAGAACACAACGGAGTGCCTATGCTTCTCTTTCCTCATCACTCTATGCATTGCGCTTTTGAATATGTTGTTGGTCATGACCTACACATAAGAAATATATCTTAACATATGCAAGTGTTCAAGGTTCCCTACTTCCATAAAGGCAAAAAAAATTCAATATCTTGTTAGAGATTGTAAATCTCAATTATAGTGGCAATAATAACCATGAGAATTTATGGTGTCAATATTTAGAGGCTATATAGAGGTTGAAAAATCTTATGTTAATGTTAATCTCTCTTAATATGAAGAATCAACTTTGTAAGATGTGAAAAGCCGAAATCGAGTGACCGTTGTGGTTATCAGGGAGAAACATAAGATCCTAACTGGGTGATAGAAGATCAGTGAATTGAGTCACGGAACATATTTTTTTCTTCTTTTTATAAATAGTAGGAGTTGGAGACATGTAGTGAGCCCAAAAGGCATGCAACACAGCGTTTACAAAGTTTCGAACGTTACGTCGGGTGTCTCAAAACTTTGTAAGATATGAGATTGAGATCATATGGTTCTATTTGTCTATATTTTATCATCTTTATTATTACTCCGGGGAAGGCGGGCTAGGCTACCGCCTAGGACCTCCTCCCCTATAGGACTTCAATGTTTTAAATTTTTAATCATTAGAAAATAGAAATATATGTCATATTAAGACTGCAAGTCCATGAAATGATCATTTTTGTGTTCTTTGAATCTAAATTGTTATCCTCTTTTCTTTTAGAATTTGGAGTTGCTTAATTTATTGGATCTTGGTTATAATTTACATGTATTCAAGAACTAATTATATTGCATTTTGGATTTATCGATTTTCTAGATTTATATATAAAAAAAATTATATAGAGGGATGACGACCTCATTTTATGGACTTGTTTAGGACCTCCAGAATGTTGGAGCCGTTCCTGATTGGAAATTTGTAAGAAGATGTATACTCACTCTAGTGTATTGTATTCACTTATGTGATCTAGATATTCGCTCATAGGAATTTTTGACATGAAAGTAAAATATGAGCGAATATCTAGATCATATGTAAGGCTCCTTTTAAGTTTCACAGCATTTTTAGTTTCATGTCAAAATTTCTCTGTGTTCCGGGTTATGTCCTTTATAGAAGTTCTATTTTTTGAACTTGTTGGTTGCTGGAACAGATCGACGAAAAAAAGTCGAATCTTATTTTGAACATATCGTCATCACCCCAGCAAAATTTCTTCTCAAGAGATCTGTTTCTGAGCAACTAGTGTTGTATTAGCTTATAGGTTGCAAGTTTGAGCGTTTTATAATTCAAGTCAATTTGTAATATTCATTTCCTTTGTTGTAAGCTTCTTTGTTCGTATTGTAATTTTCGATTTTATACATACGTTTTGTGCTACCGTCCCTCCTTCAAGACTCCCTAGAATACTTGAAGATTTACCTGGAGCATATCGGCAATATTGACTATGATGCTCCCCTCGACTGGATCAACCGGAATCCACTCTCCATCGACGAGAGCCTCGAGCCCTTCCACGTCGTCCTGGAAGAGGAATGTGATGTAGTTGGCATCTTGATGCTCGGACAACGCAATTTTCTCGGTGTCCGTCGCGCTCTCAGGAGGAAGATACCTCAAGGCCACCAGTACATCGTCGCGGCCATGTTTCTTGCTGTACTCCTTGAGGAAGTTTGGAGGGAGGCCCAGGCAGTCATTTAGAATGTCTTCGACTATGAGCTCTATTGTTGTCAAATTAGTGAAGCATTCCTCTAGAACAGATCTTGGATTGAAAAATTCGCGAGAGAAAATAAAAATAAAACTCTCATAAGTGACTTTTACAAAGAACATGGAGAACTTGTGTATCATATGATCTTTGTCTTACCATGCTTTAAAAAGTTGGTCTAGATTTTAACTTGCTGCAAACTATGTTAAAGTCTATAATGTACCAAAACTCTAGAGTCGAGTCAAGATTGGGGGGTTACATATTTATATTATTTCAACATAACTTATGCACCTTATCTAAAAAAACACGACTTGCACTACAAAAATATTACAATTTAGCGACGGAAATATCCGTCGCTATATGTCAGATTTTCGTCGCTAATCCTAAATAACGACGGAAAGAGCACGAACTGGCGACGAATAATTTTAGTCGCAATATTAGACGTATTAGCGACCTTTTCTGATACATTTTTTTGGCTATTTTTTGTATCAGCCAATAGGTTAGCGACGAAAATTTTGTCGCTAATCCGTTGTTATGAATATAATTAGCGACGGATTAGCGACTTTTTCTGATACATTTTT
The DNA here is from genome assembly GCA_036927795.1 of Iris macrosiphon. Lineage (NCBI taxonomy): Eukaryota > Viridiplantae > Streptophyta > Magnoliopsida > Asparagales > Iridaceae > Iris > Iris macrosiphon. The sequence continues at coordinate 173,694,029 of JAYESA010000011.1, read as the reverse complement.
TGTCTAATTATATCAGACAACACATTAGCGACGAAAATGTTCCAATTTTCCGTCCCTATGCTGAAAATGTTTAGTTTTCCGTCGCTAAGTAGTCGTGGAGCCGTCGTATTCCGTTGCTTTCCATATAGTTATGCATCGAAGGAACTCATGTCCAATATAAGATGTCTTCACAATGTTGAGTGTTACCTGAAACCAGTTGGCTCATTTGGGTACACATTGACCCCCAGCTCGGGGGACAGCATCACCAGGTACTCGTTACGGTCCGGTGAGTCTGGCGGCCTCGAATATCCCAGCGGAAGAGGGAAGCCGTCGATAAGCTTCGACCCGAGCCCTTCCTTTTCCCCGGGCAAGTCGAAAAATGTTCTGGATGCCTCAATGGACGCCTTCATTAGCTCGATGGGTAGACCGTGGTTCACTATGCGAAAGAAGCCAGAGGTTCGGGAAGCGCGGCCGATAATATCCATGGCCTCCTTTCTCATAGCCTCATCTCCGTTGTGGAGGAAGGGGGAGATATCTACTGTAGGGATCACAGTGGACATGAAGGAATTGAGACTGTGGGAAGGTGTTGCAAGTTTTTGTGTAGGTTTCTGAGGGGCACAGGTGAGGCCATTAGCAAAGCCAATAGATGCCATTTTGGAGGAGTAAAACTAATTAGTCCAAGGAAAGAGGACTTCAATGTTCTAAGAACCAAACCTTACCCATTTATAATATTGCTGCAGTTTTGACTGTATACACAACAGTACAATAGATGCTATTAGCAAAGCCAATAGATGCCATTTTGGAGGAGTAAAAATTAGTCAATGTTCTATGAGCCAAACCCTTACCCATTTATAATATTGAAGTTTTGACTTTATACATACAAATACAATAGATGCTATTAGCAAAGTCAGTAGATGCCATTTTGGAGGAGTAAAATAATTAGTCAAAGGAAAGAAGACTTCAATGTTCTAAGAACCAAACCTTACCTATTTATAATAGGCAAATTATAAGGGCACTACTACTATTACTTGGGGCTAGCCCATTAATGAGCAAAGTTTACTCACACTAGTCCATTAGTTTATTCATACTAGCCCACTTTGAAACACTTCTCCCAAACACTCCCAAACCCTTCCCACCCCACCGGAGCCCTCCCCCCTCCCGCCGGTCGAACTCTCAAACTCTCCGAGACTTCGTCCTCCTCCTCCTTGTCGATGGCTTCCAAAGTCTCGAAAGAATCAAGGTACAAATCATAATTCTCCTTGTTCTATTGCATTTACAAAATTTTCCAAAATTTTTAAAAAATCCTATTGCATTTCGAAAATTTTGAGTGATTTTCTTTCCATTCTTCAAATGAGGGCATACAAGTCCTGAATGTAGTTTAGGATATAGTTTAGACGTTTACTTGGTTGATCGAACACAATTTTAGGGCATAAAATGTCGAGAATCGTCGACAATGTCGAGCAGTATCGGGCGGGACTGTAGATTTTCCTACAGCCCTATATAGATTTAGGACTGTAGGAAAATCGACAGTCCTATTTATATTACGGACTGTAGAATTTTCTACAGTCCTAAAATTATATAGGACTGTAGGCATTTCAACAGTCCTAAAAATTTAGGACTGTGGAAAATTCTGCAGTCCTGTATACTTATAGGACTGTAGAAATTTCTACAGTCCTGAACGTTAAATTAAATTATGATGTTAAAATAGAAATTATTTTTTTGTTTTATAGTCATGCCCCTCGGAAGGACACTGTGGATGAAGATATCATGAGAAGACGCCCTACTGCGTCGATGCGTAAGGAACGCACTGTTTCGCGTACTATTGAACCAGGCGTCACTATCCGCGAGCCCGAGGCATGCCCTGAAGTGAAGAAACGTCGATTGACGAAGAAGACTGTCGCTCGTTCGAAGAGACGTGCTCCTCCTAGTTCTTCCGGTTCTTCTTCCTCCTCCGATGAGGACATGCCAAATATCCCAAATCGGCCTACTGATGGTTCAGGACCTTCTCAGCCTGCAGATAGTCCTATCAAGAGTCTCCCACAAACTCTCGAAAACCGGACTACTGATGGTTCATGACCTTCTGAGCAGCCAGATAGTCCAGTCGACACTCGTCCAAATGGTTGCTCTATGTTACCGTCGATCGAAAACCATATTGCATACCAAATATGGAACAATCAGGTAAGTACATTACGTTATGATAAATTTATATATAGTTGTAAGTTCAAAGTTCATCCAATTATTTAGAGATAAGTACATTTTACATAGAGGTATAATTTCATCCAATTGTTTACTTTTCAGGAGAGTTCTCGTATGTTGACGGTGATCAACCACGGAAAAAAATGCAATATATGGAGGTATGAATTATTGGGAGACGATGTGAAGGCAAAAATCAGTCCCACCGGTCTACAATATTTGGGTAGCTACTCATATACGACGGTGGATAATGCACTGATTTTCGCATTTGTAGAACGATAGCATCCAGAAACCAACACTTTCTATCTACCCAATGGGGAGTTGACGATTACCCTTGATGACGTCCATCATATATTGGGACTTAGGATTGATGGTCGAGTCATGATGAATCAAACTTTTGATGAGTCGAGCATCAACTTTTACGACTATATTGTGGATTATGCATCAGGGTGTCTGGGAGTTGATGCCACTAGTTTTACTAGTCTTCGAGAATTCAAGAAGTCCTACGGACTTCCTCTAAAATATTTGGAGGAGATATTCGCTGAGCCGGCCCCGAAATTGATAATAGCGAAAATGTGGCCCGCGGATATATGCAGTTCATCTTAGGGGCTGTCGGCATTACGGATAAGTCTGGAACGTCCATACATGCCAAATATCTCCTCAATTTGGACAACATTGACACGGTGGACGAAATTTCTTGGGGAAGCGGTATACTAGCATACCTTTACAGCGAGCTTGGTGCGGCATCTCGCGTGGGTTCGAAGACAATATCCGGATGCCAGACTCTACTCCATATATAGATATATCTTTGTCAACTTGTATACATAAATATAAATTTTGTTGTTTATTTTTGGACTAATGTTTTTTTAACCTGGTTACGTGTAGGCATGGATATACGAGCACTTTCCAACCCTGCAGCGGGCGAAACTGAACCGAGGGTATGACGAGAACTTGCCTAGAATGTGCCGATGGAAGCCAACTAAGGAAGATGCCAAACATTCTCACACATTGGCCGTCCTACGGAATGCACTCGAAGATATGACGACAGAAGAGGTGAATTTAGACCTAATTTTGTACTTAATTGGTATTAATTTACTACGTTATGCTAAATGACGTTATGCTAAATTTTATGCGGTACGGATTGTATGGGATCCATACCGTGATTTGCGACAGACTACCCGTCCATTGCAACCACTCGCCTTATATCACGGTCTTATCAGTTGTCATGAAATCGAGGAGGCTTATATGCCGGATAGAGTGCTCCGTCAGTTTGGCTACGTACAAACTGTCCCAAGGCGCACTTTGAAAATGATAACTCCTCCGCGCGGTACAAAACCGCTAAACTATATTCCTGCGGCGTTCAACTGGCTATCGGACTTCTTCACCGAGTGGCAACGCCACGTTATTAGAGATACCGAACGTCAAGCAGCAGTCAATATGACGGAGTGTAGCGACGACTACCTCGCCTACTACGCCGGCGCCGGACTACCTACCTTGTTCCAATGCGGAGGGGATATTGTGCGTGTACCTTCAGATCTTCCTGCCAAATCGGTCTTGTATACTGCACTGGTCAAGATGGTGAGCCAACTTGTAGACTTTAAGTTTGATATTTGTAACTGTTTCTAACAAAATTTTTTAATTCTCATGAATAGGCAAGGAAAGTGAGAAGTTGGGAAGAAGCCTCGTAAGTTGCCAGGGTTCGAATTATATGGCAATCAATGATGAACTCCAACAAATCGACAACGCTGAAGATTTCCTTTCTTGGAAAATAGAGAGCAACGTACAAAGAGGCGGCATGAAGTTTAAACTATCATTTTTAGTTGTAAAAGTTTGAATGAATATGACTTTTGAGAATTGTAAAAGTTTAAACTATGATTTTGAGTTGTATAACTTTGAATGAATTTGCTACTATTGACACTTTCAATGAATTTGCTACTATTGACACTTTGAGTGAATTTGAGTTGTATAAAAGTTTAAACTATCAATTTGAGCTGCATACATACAGTTGTCCAATGTGCAGACAGTGGAGCTAATTTTACATATAACTGTGCTTATAGACAGTGGGTAAACTTTAGGACTGTCACCATTTTGACAGTCCTAGTATATACTAGGACTGTCAAAATTGTGACAGTCCTAAAGTTACATATAACTGTGCTTATAGATAGTGGGTAAACTTTAGGACTGTCACAATTTTGACAGTCCTAGTATATACTAGGACTGTCACAAATTTGACAGTCCTAGTATCCTGGCAGTTTGACATATTGACAGTCCTAGGTTATTAGTAGCAATGCACAACATACAGTCAAAATCTATTAGTATATATTAGATAACTCCTTTCATTACACAACATACACACAACATACAACATATAGTTTAATATACAGTTAAACATACATGGATTAATATACATGGATCAACACAAAATATATTTCAATATACAGTATCAATCGATTAGAATATCAAAGTAGTGGTCCGACATGTTTTTGGATCCTCCATCTTCATCATCTTCTTATAGGCAGCCATTGCATCCTTGTAGGGTGTCGTCCATGCGATCGCTTCCTCTGGTGCGTGTTTATACCAAAGCGTAGAAGGTGGCGGAATAGGAGAATGAGCGATCAACCTTGGGATAACGAAGTGTTGTCCGACAAGCCCTATGCAACATAGATTGGATACTCGGTGTTCGGCCGGGGGGGCACACATTGGAAAGAAAGTATCGTTAATACCTTGTGAGATAATTACAATAGGTAACTTATACCTATTAGAGAATACGTAAGCAGCAGGCGGGACATCCATGTAATGGTCTGGTCCGGTAACTATTTTCGTACAAGGTATGCCTGCCAACAAATCTCCAACAATTTTTTCGCCAAGTATCTGGCTATAGAAGGCTAGTCGCGACTCCAACTCCTCGTACAGCTCTTCCCTAACTTGTCTCCATCCCGCTTCAACTGAATAGCCTAGTTGTCTTGCTAGTGCATGGTATCCACAATGGCCATCCTTAGGAACATCAATAATAGACCAAATGAAATTCCGTATCTCAGGTAGAAAATTTTCAATGTATAGACTATAAGAATCAGAAAAGTTATTAAAATCCTCCGTCGTGACTGCATCTATTGTTTTCTGTTTCTTCCCCCTTCGAATAGTTAGCTTACTCTTTTTCTGCGGAAATACCCCCCGATCCATTACGGACTTTGCCTCCAAACTGCGTTCGATATGTTCAAATAAGGATGGATCTCTTTTAGTTGACTCCTCCTCCTTCTTTTTTGCTCTACTCTTTCTTGACTGTGGTCTTCTCTTAGGAGTTCGAACAACGGATGGCTCTTGCAATCGAGTTGTTTGCGGGACTGCAATCTCTTGGATTTTAACCTCAATGGATCTTCTCTCCGGTTCTGATGCGCCACACCACCTTGCGTGCAGTAGTTTCACTTATGGCAACGCAAAGAAATTATCTTGAACTTCCACCGTCGGCATTATCGACAGCTGTCTCCAACGTTGATCAACAACATCTATTGGAATAGGTATAGATTCACGACGATATTGTTTGATCTCATGTGCACAAGGAAGTCCGAGTGAATGTCGATATGAACAACCGCAAACCTCGGGATCATAACCCACCGACTTCGACCTACCAATCTCCTCAAACAATAAGCCCAAGGCCTTGTGAGATACCACATGGGTTAAACCATCCAAGAGGTGTTCATGCTTGTATTCATGCTTTGCAATATTGATGCTCATCTCAAATGATGCTACAATATCGTTCACCGTGGAAATAGTCATCAAATGAATCGATTGCCAAACAGAGACAAAATTACCGACCGATGACCGTAGATATCTTTTTAAACTTGAGTGTGCTCCTTCGACCCGGTTCGTAGTGATTGTGCCATAATGCTTCACCATGTTGGTCCATGCTAAGACGAATTATTCTTTATGTGGTTCTAGCCAAGTATCTTTGATATAAGATATGCATGTCGGGTTACTCGTCTCCCACTTTTGTTGGAACATGTACCATGTTGTGTCGTAGATGTCTGTAGTACTTGCTCGCCATACAAGACTTCAATCACTGTAGAATTCTTCGAAGCGAAGCATGTCGATTTTATCGTCCACTTTTACAAATTTTCTCTTGCATTGAGCTTGGATATTTCGATTTATATGCCAAGTGCATAGTAGTCTATGCGCATGAGGAAATACAATATCTATAGCATTTATCAGCGCATATTCTCTGTCAGTAACAAAAACAGAGGGCTCTTTGTAACCTGTGTAAAGGGATTGTAGTTTTCTCAACGCCCATGTGTAATCATCTACTGTCTCACTCTTCATAAAACAAAAAGCGACTGTAAATATTTTTCCCGTAGACGTAAACCCGACAACGTGAAAAAGAGGCATCTTGAACTTGTTGGTCTTATATGTACAATCAAGGACCAACACGTCTGCGAAGGATCGAGCCAAGTGTGTGCAATCAGGATGAGCCCAAAACAACGAAAGAAGTTCATCAGTTTGTGGATGTCTTCTATGGTACTCCACGTAGTGATGCTCCCCAAGCAACTTCAATACTTGCTGCATCGCCATTCTTCCTTTCATACTATTGCATTTCGCTCTGGCCAAACTATTATAGATCGTCTTCATGGTAGACTTGTTCCCATCTTCTTTTTGTCGCACGGCAGAATAAATTTGTTTCGGTGCAACTCCGAAAAGGAATAATTCTTCAACCAACTTTCTCTCATCCTCCTTCAACCGTGCCACGTAGGCATGACCCGTAAGTGTCCCTGGAATAGGATGATTGTGTCTTCCATTCTTAACTTCGATTATCCACTTCACATCTTCAACTTTTACAATTAACACCTTCAATGGACAACCACATTTTCTCGTCCCAACGTTTTTCTTAGGGATTTCTTTTTCAACAACACCCTTTTTTTTATGATGCCCCCTAAACACACCTCCTCTTTCGCATCCCAGCTCAACATTTTTTCGGCCCGGCCAAGATCTGATGGATCTTGCAATGACAATAACTACGTTATGTCGTCTTCCAACTTCTCTGCACCACTCTAATGCTTCTTCCTGGGTTGCAAATTGAATATCCGTTGAGAAAATATCATCCACATCAACACCAACAGCAGGATGTACCACAATATCTGAACAAGGTTGGTCCTATAACCAATATAAAATAATATAAAAATTAATAACTTCATATAATTATCCAGGACTGTCACTATTTTGATAGTCCTATTTTTATATAGGACTTTCAAAATTATGACAGTCCTACTTTTATGTAGGACTGTCGAATTTATGACAGTCCTATATTTATATAGGACTGTAGAATATTTGACAGTCCTATATTTATATAGGACTGTCTAATTTTTACAGTCCTTACTCGTGACTGTCGAATTAGGGTTGTTGACCGACATGTTCTTCGGAACGTCCGAAGTGCATATTTAATGGATTGGAGGATCCGACTTCGTCATCGAACATATTTTCATGCATTGTTCCTACAATAGTAAAAAAAAAAACTAAATTTTTTTCTGACAATCGCAAAACTTATTCATCGTAGGTTGTCGAAGACATACCGGAAGAATATTCCTTGGACAATCACCAAAGTAAAATTCTCCTCCAACCACAACTATCAATTTCCAAATTTAGGTGGGATGATGGTTTCTTGGAGAATAAGGGTTTCTTCAAGTCTAGGTGGAATGCCAAAAATAGAAAAAAAAATTCACTTATATACCTTAGTGTGGGCTAGATCCAAGTAACTTTAAGAGTGGCAAACGTGTAATTTTGGAAAAATTTACATTGGGCTACCCCAAGTAATAATAGTAGTGCCCTTTAATTTGCCAAAAAAAAAAGCTTCCTTCATCCCCATCGCAAAAACCCTAACCCTAACCCTAAACTCCCTCAATGGCCGCTTCCTACGACTACGACGACCCCCCCTACGAATCCGTCCGCCCCTCCGGCGGCGGCGACCTCCCCTACGACCCCAACTTCGTCCCCGACGCGGTGAAGACGTTCGTCGCCCACCTCTACCGCCACATCCGCGACAAGAATGTGTACGAGATCCACCAGATGTACGAGAGCAGCTTCCACCGCCTCTCCGACCGGATGTTCCGCGAGTCCCCCTGGCCCTCCGCCGACGCCGTCGCCCCCTACGCCGACAACGACCACGTCTTCTGCCTCCTCTACCGGGAGATGTGGTTCCGCCACGCCTTCGCCCGCCTCGCCCCCACCGCGCGCCACCGCGTCGAGAGCTGGGACAACTACTGCAGCCTCTTCGGCGTCGTGCTCCACGGAACCGTCACGATGCAACTCCCCAACCAGTGGCTCTGGGACATGGTCGACGAGTTCGTGTACCAGTTCCAGAGCTACTGCCAGTACAGGGCCAAGCTCAAGAGCCGCACCGAGGACGAGCTGCAGCTCCTCAAGCAGTACGACCAGGTATCGCTTCATAGAGCGAGAAAAACGTCGATTTTGGCATGTTCTAGTGTATTTTTGAATGTACACAACAATGATATAGGGAGTTTGGTTGATAGTAATGGTTGGATCTTTCTTTGGTATTCCTTTTACGATTTATTATTGGTCTTTGCATTGTTTAGATTATGGTGTCTGCTATGAATAAGCATACATTGTGGTAGAACGAATGCGAGTTTCGTTACGCGGAGAAGGATAAAGATTGCATCTTTATGTTTACAAATTATTGGCTTATGTATCATTGCAATTATGGTGTTTTGATCGGAATTTTCAACTAAACTATTTTTAATTTTAGAAAATATTCCGTAAAATATGGTGCTTTTCAAACACAACTTTAGAAAGAAAGGTAATTTGGCAGTAAGTTTTGGAACGTCGTATTTATAGAATATCTTTTAAAGCTAACAGTATTTGAGTCGAAGATTAGTATAGGTGTTGGCTAAGTGTAGGTATCTTTAGCTCGAGATTGGTGGTACTAAAGGCGCCTGCCTAGGTGTTAGGTGTTTAGGATGCTATGTTGCCTTGACGCCGTGTTAGGTGTTTAGGATGCTATGTTGCCTTGACGCCTGAGGCGATTGCCTCGACCTGCCTTGACTTAATTGTAAGCCGACTAATATCTATTATTTATTAATTTTTTAAATTTGGAACATGACCCAGCCAACTAACTTAAAGATGTTATTAGTAATTTAATGTTGATATTAAAGAAGAAAGTAACAAAAGCCTTTCCCCTTTGGCCTCTCACTTCTCCTACCTTTTGCGTGTGAGCCCTAACCTATAAAATATTCTCCATCTTAGGTTTACTGGTAGATACCAACATGTAAAACCCTCTCTTGGTCTCCTCTCTTTATATCTTGTTCTCTCTCACTAAGTCTCTGTTTTTGTTTTTTCTCTCTTTATGTAGTCTGAGACTCCTTTATCTTCATTGACTTCTTGGATGAATTTTTGACCCTCTTGCATTCCTCCATTTGGATAAGCCATTCTATTATGGAGTAGGAATTGTGAGGAACTCATCCTCCTGGACGATTTGTGCTTGCTGTCTGCTATCTCCCTTACTCAACAATTATTATAGGGATATGGGGTTCAAGAAAAAGAAAGATCAAGATTGCATATCGGTCTTTCTTATATACTTAGATCAATTTTTATGCTATTAGCTATTCCGTTGATTCTTTTCCAAACAGGAACCACCGATTCACAAATCTTATTAACTACATAATTTAGTGAACAACACCAAATCTTTCTATGGATTGCTTTTTTAGCCTCTTCCGCCATCAAAGTGCATATGGAATCAGTTCATTTTTGGTTACCTGAAGCCATGTAGAGGCACCTACGGCTGGATCCGTTATCTTGGCTGGAATTCCTTTAAAATTGGGAACCTGTAGGTTTTTAAGATTTTCAATACTCATGTTTCCCGAAGAGACTTTGTTCCACTCCTTTCATTTATACTCCAAGTGCGATTGCTATAATATATACTCTCTCGATTACTTCAGGACAGATCGATCTTAAGGAGATCATTGCCTACTCCCTACTAGCCCATATGAATATGGTGACTATTGGTATGTCTAGTCGGGAGGCGGCCGTTAGGTCACCTATTTTGAGTTAACACACAAGCAAGGTCAAAACATGTATGTCGGGCTTGCGACCCATCAACCTACTAGCAATGGGGGAGAAAACATAGCACGTATAGCAACAAAAGCGTTGATTCGAGGCGTCGGCAAAACACCGCCGTAAAACACCGTTGTATGTTCCAAAAACGAAACCCCTTAGCGCCCCGGGACGGGAGTGGGGGACAACTCTACGCACAGACAACAGTAGTACCGGCTCTACGAAGTTTGAATTGAATCTTTCTGTTGGCTTTCCTGTGAATCAGAATTGTTGGACGCGGCAAAGCGAGTGCTTCTAGCTGATTCGCTTGCTTCTTTCTTATTATGGTGGCTATTATGGCATGACGGAAATGAACGAGAGCGAGATGCACTCTTCAAAGTGATTGATAGATGGCCTGATCTCTTTTGATATATCGAAAGAGTAAGAATGGATAGAGAAGAGGGATTCTATCAATAATAAAGGCATTGCATTGTCCTATTTCTATCTTTTGATGAGACAAGATTCTGGATTCATCAGAAAGAAATCGATATGTATCTAATAGAGTCATAATCGTATGTAGAGCGTCCAAGCGCTTTTTGGGTCAGCTTAGTTCTCTTATCCATAGGTCCAATGCACCGGGCTCATCTCATGGAAGGAAAAAGAAGTGTTGTTGTTTGCCGCCTCGATGCATTTTTCGGTATTGTCCCATATAGAAAGAAAAAGCGTGGAACCCCGACATGACCTATAGGTCCGCTAACGTAAAGCGAGGAGTTGAGCCTACTGGCGAATCAAAGTCACTTTCATCACCATATTCCTACAACTAACACGTGTCCAGTCCAACGGGAACACGCGGCGCAAACGAACGTGAGATGCTATACCTGTATTGGTATCAATCTCAGTGCAGTAAGGACGAGAGTCTATGTCAGGTAAACTACTATTTGCGCTAGAAGGTAGAGTATGTCTTATAATTCAGATTTTTTTTTTCTTAAAGATTGGGGTTCCATCGCCATTTTAGACAACATTGGCAAGTGTAGTTATCGAGCTCTTACCCTTAGCTATCGCTAACCTCTCTCTCATAACAGAAGTACCATCAAGAGAGCTACTACAGGAGCTAAGATACATCAAATTAGTGATATTCTTAGAAGTAATTTCTTGCTTGAACACCCCATTCCATTGATGTTGAAGCCTTAAAACTGTTTACTGTTGTATGCAGTATGAACAACAGATTCATATCTGATGCCTATAGTTTTTAATATAAATTTGTCATACCAAAATAAGGGAACGACAAATTCCCAACACAGTCTCGAAACCACAAGTTTGTCTCAACTTACCTACTACACACCTAATTTTAGTCTTGAGACCCCCCTGCCAAGGCCTTTTGATCCTTGTCGTCTCGGCGTCTCAAGCTACCTTAATAAGCTTGCTCGAGTTGAAAGCAGCTTTCAAGGGAATTCTTGATCCCTTAATTATTTATGCAGTTGATAACTAAGGGCGTCCCCAATGTACAGTGAAAAGAGTTCAAAGCCGATAATTCAGCTTCAATTGTATAATTATGTGATATGTTGTGAGCTATTCTTTAAATGTTCATAGACTTTGGTGGCTCTTACTCTGATCTATGATACTAGCTCTATGCAGATAGGATCATACTTGATATTGATGTAAGTGTTTTTCTGATAGTTAATAAAGACATCCAAAAACGATCACAGTTGTAATGAGAATGCTAAGATAGATAAGTTGCATGACATAGAAATGAGTGTATTTGTGGGAGGATGGGCATAGGGCCAGATGAGGATAGATGAGAGAAAATCGGATGATTTGGTTTGGATGTGTCCATTGCAGAAGATGTACCAATTAGGAGTGATAGGACTTTAGTTAAAGGAGCTACTGTGAATAAGGATATGGTATGTTCCAACTGTAGAGGGAAATGGCCCTTAACAGACACCATGTAAGGATTCAAATAGATTGCCCTTGAAAATTGAGATAATGAATTTGTTGTTACTGAGGTCATTAGGCTGTCTGGTGTATGATAATGGGTTTTAGTACTTTCATCTGTTGGTGAGGAATGGATTTTTTTCTCTTGTTAGAGAAATGAAGAAAATAATGCTTCTGACAATAGATTGGAAAATTACTGACATGTGTACTTTACTACTTTTTTCATGTAGTTAAAGCCAATGGTTGGTAAGGTAAAATACAGATTTTTGATCAATCTCTAAGAAGTTTCTGATTGGATCCAGTGTCGTAAAAATCCTCCTATATAAGATCAAGATCCAGATTGTAGGATCTATGACTAAATCCTAAAAAACAATAAAAAAACCAAAAAAAAAATCATAAAGTCAAAAAAATTCTAAAGAAAGCATGGACAATTCATATCTTTACTATATCATGCATATTTAAGAGGTAGCATTCGCTTTCTCCAAACATTAACCGAACTTTTATTAATATGGCATTATCCAAAGAGACGAAGCAACAAAAGAAACTGAAATGACATCAATTATAAGCTTCATTTTTCACTTTCACTAGAGCTGGAGAGAGGATCTTCCTCCTCCTCAAAAGATGTCATCTCTTCTTAATCATCAATATCAACCTCTACAAGCATAAATTAATTCAGACGAGCGAGAAGGAAGAGGTCTAAGTTTTTCTACTCAGTTTTTTTTTTTTTGGAAAAGGAGAAGTACGAAATAGGCAAAATAAATAGGTTCGTTATGTTAGGAAGGCCCTCCCTAACATATACAAGATTTTTTTGGAGAAAAAACCCACAACCAAATCAGGGCTGCCAGCTCTGGATCCTACAATCTTGGTTGGATTGTGCGATCCACGATCCGGACCCGACCTGGCAATCCTTGGCTGGTGAGATTTTTCCTTACGACCCTAATCGGGTTGGGTCCGATCCAACAGGATCATGTGATCCACAATCCGGATTGTACGATTTTGACAACACGGCACACATGTTTTATGCCATACTTTCTCTGGTTTAGCATATTTCGATGTCGGATAAATTTGTGTGTGTTCTTATTTTATTAATATTTCCCCTTTGACTCTTGCTGAATCAACCATCAGCTTTTGTCAGCGACCATTCATCAACCGTATATCAGTAACTTTTAGTTGCAGAATGTGGGATTCTTTTGTTACTTTGTATCTAAACAAATAACATATTTTAGAATCCTGTTTTGATTAGTTTGTATCCATCACTTTTGCTAGGCATGGAACGTGTATGGTGTTCTCAATTATTTGCAAGCTCTTGTTGAGAAATCCCAGATCATCCAGATCTTGGAACGTGAGAAAGAAGGCCTAGAACAATTCACTGCCACTGATGGCTATGATTATGAAGGCGGAAGCAGCAACGTTCTGAAAATGTTGGGTTATTACAGCATGGTAGGTTTGCTGAGAGTTCACTGTCTTTTAGGTGATTACCACACGGGTTTGAAGTGTTTGGCCCCTATTGACATTAGTCAGCAAGGCGTCTACACTATAGTGATTGGAAGCCACATATCTACCATTTACCATTATGGATTTGCCAATTTAATGTTGCGGCGGTAAGTGTTCCTTGTTCCTGCTTTTTTTCACGTCAACAACAGATCAACAAATAATTCTGGATCATTATCTTTCAATTGCTTATTATTTTTCTTGATAATGAAGTTGCTATATGTTTGATTTTCTACCCTTCTATTTTCATTTTATGGTCAATGGATCATGAACTAGATATGTTATCATATTACAGTTAGTATTTTACTTGTGACTTTTTTATTATAATCGGCTGTAATTTCATACCATTACAGGTATAAGATTGATAATATCATAATAACAGTAGTAATGTTTATAAAATAATGTTGATTTATCATGGTACTGTTAGTACTTAGTTTATACTCTAGGATGAAATGTATTAGTTTTAAAAATTAGGTTCTCTTTCCCTATGAAGAAGTAGGGAGCTTTTGTTATAGGCTAATATTAACCTAAATACCCTGAACTATGATATTTTTTTCACTTTATTACCCTAAACTATTTTTTATTCAACTCTAATCTTTTTAAGTTAAACATCTGTTATTCAACCATCAGGTCCTTTACACATAACAGTCGTGCATATCATGTCACGACCCGATTCCGTAGAATCGTTGAGGCGTCCCCCGAATCGTGACCGCCGTGCGGGCCTGGGATTGCGCCCGCACAAGGCTTTAATGATTTGCATAGCAAGCACATATTCAGAGTACGCAGATAAATTGAAACACAGATTTGAAATATGGAAAAGTTCTCTTTATTGATAATGAACATCTATTACAAACTCTTGAACGAGTCAGCTAATATGCCGCACGGGCTTACAAAAGTGTTGACTCAAAATGAGATAGCAGTCATGTACATTATATCCCTTTACTAAACTTCAAAAGATATAGACCTCCAGGCTGGAGGACAGCTTTGCCACGGAGTTGCATTTGTGTATGAAGAGTTGCAAGCTCCTGTCTTCAAAATGCTTCAAAGGGGCGCGATGAAGATGCGCCAACAGCTGGACTGGATCGGGAAGACGACTTCGGCTCCTCGCTCGGTTCGCCTTGGTGCGGAGAACCTGTTTCAACGAGGGTCAGCATGTCGAAACATACTGGTGAAGGCGAGCTAACCGAACTATACCAATCAACACGTTGTTTTAGTGAAGCATGCATATTTGTGGGTTTCTATCTTGCCTTAGTTCATTTACAAGTAAGCAGCATATAGAATTTACTGAAATGAACGTGCCACCGTTCGGTGGATTTTACCTGACCGTCTGAATTACCTGCACAATACTTACCATGCCTTCCCTGCCACGAAGACACAAGTTAGTTTGTAACAGGTTTAAATATACACGTTGAGATCACTTGCTAGGATGCCATAATGGACGAGTTATAGTCGTTGAACGAGGATGGGGTGCAACGAAGCACGTGAGGCGCCACACGCCATCCCGTTCGCACGTGAGACTATCGTGAAGTTCCGCCCGGACCGGATCGGTGCCAGTGCCCCAGCGACCGTCCGCAGGAACCCGTTACCTTGTGCACAAGTTGTCCGTGATCAATCGTTCATGATACGTTAACGTTGATGCCGTTGAGGCAATATGAACATGAGACAAGCACATTATATGATTCGTTTTGCATAGTCTTCCTGACAGTTTATTTCATAACAAGTGTATTCCATACTTAGCACAATTTTATGGAAGAAGATGCATTCTAAATAAACTTGAAGCATGTATAGAACATTCCCAAATGAACAAGCAAGCATATGAGTAACCGTTCCCAAGTTGAATGACAAGCAATACAATCCAAGTCTATTTCCTTTTATCTTGGTATCTTTTATTATTACTTGGTATCGTTTGATCGGGGCAAAGAAGAGTGTAAGATTTTAGGGTGTGAAGCCTGGAAGCAAGGCTAGCTAATCGGGTTGGTAGCCACTCACTTAGATTGTTGGAAGGGAGAAGGAAAGAGGCGCTTCACGACTCCGCTCGCAAGCCGCCTACTGCTCGTTCACCTGCATTACGAACACCTCGATCAATACCTTTTCCACTTTTCCAATCTCGGAATTGAAGTGCAGTTCAATGAACGAAAACAATGAAAACCATCGAAACCTTTCAAGGAAAACAAGCAAGTCCCAAAACCAACTCAAAGCACGAAAGCAACAAGCGACATCGAAAACCGAGGCAATAAAAGATAGCAGCGGAGAGGTCCCTCCTGACTCTGCCGCTAAGTCGATCCCGGGGGCACGGTCCACTGAATATGGGAATTGATTCCGAAGAAACAAATCCATAACGAGGACGAGTTCTTAATTCAATCTATCCCGATCGAACGATACCGTCTTGTGTTTCTTAGCCGCGCTCCCCGCATCGGGGGAACGGGGCGCTACATATCATACAACTGTTTAGGACTTTTCCCCCTCAAATGTTCGAGAAAAAAAGAAAGGAAAAAAAAAAACTAACTAAACCCCCTGCCCCCACCGACAGGTGCCAGTGCCATCCCAACCCATGCATGCTGGCCTGTGAAGCTACCTCTGCGTGGCTGCTGCAAGAAATGGAAGCTGCAGTGGCAAGAAGCCGATGAGAAGGGGGGGGGGGGGGCAGTGCCATCAGTGAGCAAGGGTAGGGGCAGCGCCCCCTGCTGTGTGTGTGTGTGGGGGGGGGGGGGGGAGGGTTGAGGAATGGTTAGGATTAGGGTCTTTAAAGATTTTTTTTTTTTCCTAATAAAATATATTAATTTTTTAAATAAAAACAATTTGGTCTTTTGACATTTTCTGTTAGGCCAACTTGAAAAAGAGCTAGGGGTATTTAGGTGAAACCATTGAATGGCCTCTCTCATTTTGTGCTTAAATTTTATATGACACTTGCAACCTATCATGTTCCATTCCTTACCGTCCGTCGTGCTAACACACCCGTTGCAATGTTGGGAGCCAAAAAAAGAAAGACAAATAAGGGCCAATTTTGCTGTCAAATTCCCCATCAACAACAAGACCCTCCTACTCTAGTTCCGACAGAACCAAAGAAGATACGGACATGGGGACACTGGGCTGGCTGTGTGACTGTGTCATTGTGTATCTTTTCGGTGTCTGGTTGTGTCCGACACAACATGTCACAGAAACAACAGAAGCACAAGGTGATTTTGAACCCACTTCAAGAAATAACAAACAATCTTACGAATAAAATTTGGAGAGAGAGGAGAATAGATAGTATACCGAGAAGAGCAGCGAGCTTAGTGATGGCTTGAAAGAAAACTAACCCTAACCCAACCCCCTGCCCCCACCGAAGGGTGCCAGTGCCACCCCCACCCACGCATGCTGGCCGGCGAAGCTACCCCTGCGTGGCTGCTGGTGCAACAGAGTGGAAGCTGCAGTAGCAAGCTGCTGGCGAGAGAGGGGGGGGGGGGGGGGGGGGCAGTTGCTTCAGCGAGCGGGGGGTGGGAGGTTTGGGCAGCGCCGCCTGCAGGGATGGGGGAAGTGGTTAGAATTAGGCAAAGATAAATTTTCTAAAAAAAAATAGTTCTTTAAATAAGAACATTTTGGTCTTTTGATAGTTTCTATTAGGTCAACTGACACTTCCAATAGAACGAATAAAGTTAAGAAACTATATAGTAAAAACGTAGCAATATATTTCAAGTATTTGGTATTAACTGTTAATATTTGCAATATGTTAAATACTCAAAATAGTTCAAAGCAGTAATATTATAATCTAGTATGTCACAGTGGTAGAGCTTCTGGAATCATACCTAACCATTCTATGCTTTTGGTAAGAGTTGATTTCTTCCACCAGTTTTGGACTTGTATATTCAACATGGTTTATATGCAAAACATGAATCTCCAATTCCACGCCTTGTGCACATAAGTAGGCTTCATCCTGGTTATTCTCACTGTGACCGGTCATTGTTGTAGGAAAATGGGACAAATCCACGTTTTGCATTGTTAATGGATAAGGCACACAAGCGCGTTCCTAAGCAATATTTGCTCCAGCTTAGATGTAATAGAAATAATGTTTTGCTTATGAGATACAATAAGACCACTCAAATACTGCAGAGAATTGCCCAAAACATCTTTATTGCTAATTTGCTACTATGTTAGTACCAAAAGAAAGTAAAGAAAACATAGAAACAGTACTTGAGAGAGCAAGAGAAGGGGGGAAATTAACAGAGAAAGCATTAATGTACATTTATATTCTATGTTGCACGGACATGGGAAAATGGTTTTATCCTGTCCTTAACCTATCTGTGTCCATATTCATGCCACAACATAGGTGACTATTTATCTTACATATTTGGCAATGTATGTATCCTGTGTATCGTGCCTTTCTCTACTTGTGTCCGTATTTATGCAACATAGTTTATAACAAATAAGTCTACAATCCATGATGTCTTTTGGAAATTGAGGAGGCACCGTTCAGAAAATGTGTTTTTCCAATTCCAACAGCAAAACAAATTCGAAAGCTTGATCCAAATCCATTGGCCCCTAGGCGATGATAAAGTGTCTCGTGCACAGATGGGTGGCTGCAGTTATGTCACGGTACGGTTATAACAAGGTTCAGTAGGTAAGGTATTTGGTCATTCTCTCCTTTCCCTCTCGATTCCGTTCAGAGGTCTAGTTTGAACAACTCAGAACTCTAGTTTGAACATAGTTTCAGTCCTTAGGTGTTGCTTTCTTTGTTATTCTTTCCTTTCTTTTGGTACTAAACATCATGTTCTGGAAAGTTTTCTGCGAGTGCATCTCAATGAATCAAGTGCAATTATGGGCTTATTGTATATTGCACATTAAAGGGAATATTGCTCTAGCAAAGGTATTAGGTGCCTTGTTCATCATCTTTAGAATATTAGTCATTGGTTTGTCCTATTTCCCATAGCATTCATGTGACGTTTGTCAGATTAGGCCTGTCAATGGTAACGGATAACCCATTAAACCCACCTCAAATTTGGATAACAATTCGGGTTTGGATGTAAAAAATAAAACCTGAATTAAGTTCGGATCGGGTTTGGGCACAACATAGGGAACCCGGAAGTATTTCCGGTTTGGTTCGGGGTTGATTAAATATAAGAATGTTCTTTATGTTCTGTATATAGGTGCTATTTTGCACACACAGATACAATACGGGTACCAGTAAGGGGGTACTGACATTTTCATACAGGTACATTAGTAGCCGCCAACTATGTTGCATGAATACAGACATCAATAAGGGTACGGACACAATGCATGTTCGGATACCATTTTTCGATGTCCGTGCAACATAGGATAGGTATGAATTGATGTGTGGCTGATTGGTTGAGACTTGAAGCTTTCTTCTATGAGGTACTGAGTTTGAGACACATTCAACATTGGAAAATCTTTCTTTTTAGATATATATAGAAGCAATCGGGTACAGATTTGGGAAACCGAATATTTTTGGGTCGGATTTTACATAAATCCAATCCGAACCCGGCCCGTTGACAGCCCTATGTCAGATGCACATGACTACTTTGAACATATTTACCCCTACAATTAAAAAGGACTATTGCTAACCTTACCTAAACTCATCATCTCCTTAAAGCCAAACTCCACAACAACCAACTGCATCACCCTGTTGTTCCACTAATGGCACACTCCAGGCCATGTGGGACCTTGTACTGACATCGTTTAGAGTTGCAAAGTGCAAAATAATGCATTTAAGCCTTTTATTACAAAGATATTTCCCACTAAGTATCAATGAGGGCGGAAGTGAGTTATCAATGAGAGCTAAATACACAACAGAATAAGTGACAGTAATGATTTTATGCTCAACAGGGAAGGAATGTAAAGGGTAGAGAACATTTTAGCAATTTTCCATTGCTACAGTGACAAAAGTATTGTCTTGCCGCGGCTCAAAATGATGGAAAGGTACCTAAACAGGTTAGCATAAAGAGCTTATGGAATATGGGCAAGTAACTTTGCATATATTCACAGATTCAGGTTTCGATTCAAGAGCCACCGTGTGGCACTCTATATAAACTTTGTAAACTTGTCTCAATTGGTACTACTGGATACTTTTTTTGAACATCTGATAAAGACTGGTACTTCTTGGATTTTGGCCAGCATATTTGAAAATTGTTGTACCATCATATACCGACATTTATTTATTGCCAACAAGCAATAAATTAGCTGAATTAATAATATTGCCCATAACTAGTAAAGTTCAAACCTGACCCACCTAAGATTTGTTTAATCTTCGGTATAGTTATGTAAATTCCATTCCCACCCAATGGGGATTGGGTCAAGATTTTAACGTCCAAACCTAGTTTATGATATGAATCCTGTCGGGTTATCATATTTCAACAGTGATCTGCCTGTTCTCAATGGTCTTCTTGTAATACTGATGATTCATCCCCTTTTCCTCTCTTCTTCCTGGTTCCTCGTTCAAACCTGATAATTCCTACCGTTTCACCCTCATTCTTGTTTTAAATCCGCTGTGTCCTCTTCTTTCATCCACCACCATTACTAGTATTGTTGTCTGAAAACTCAGATCCTTAGATATGATCTTTCTATCATGACCCAACATATTGTGAGTTGAATAGGAAGTGAACACTACTGGAGAATCGTTGTAGCCGGGGCAGTCATTTTTCCACATTGCCATCTCCCTCCCATTGCCAGAGCCTCAAGATTACCCTACATAATGATCCTGCTCAGTATCCCTTGTCCAAATGATGGGCATGGTTAAATGTCTGTATCGAACTTTTATTAGTCAGTTAATGCATTGTAACAAAGCTAGCATGTGGTGCTAGATTGCATTTTTGGATCTGATTCAAATTCAGTATAGTTCTGGTTCCATACATGAAAAGTTTGGCCAAATAACGTGAAACATAAATTGGTATTATAGGCTTTATAGCTCACGTGAGCTCCTTTGTGATGTTTTTTTGACCAAGGGTGTAGACATGGAGAAGCCTGAGCTGTAATGGAAGGATTTCTATTCAGTTTGGTTGTCACGTTCCGGCTTATGTGCCCGCCAAGACATGACCTGTGCACGGGCCACATGTGCATCATCACTTGGCCCACTTGCCATTAGCATGGTTCTCAGTTTTATTAAGTTGGATTGAAGGATTTCAATTCAGTTTGGCGGTGTGCCTACAACTCACTTCAATGAAAAAGTGTGCTAGAGTTCTTTTGCCAATGATGATTAATGTATCAACATAACCCTAAGGATAAGTGCTACAATTCACAAGGGTGAGGATTCAATGTCTTTTGCGATGTATCTCCAGGCTTCAAGGAATACAATATCCCAATGCCATGCAAATTTCTGTAAAAGTCTTCAACACTGTATTATCAAGTCATAAGGCATTGTCTTGCTTCCTTTTGCCTGAGAAATTTAGTTTGGCACCTTCCTCGCCCCTTGTTTTTTATGTTTCTCATTCTTATCATTTACTAGCCTTACATGATTCTATAGTCAAAATAATTATGATGAAAGTATTATCCATTAAGCTTTCTGTATTGATGTTGTCATCTGCTTTGAATCACTGACATACTTAACTGCTTCCTTCTAGTATGAGAGGGTTTTTCATTCCATTGATAGTTCTTTTTCTTTCTGAATTACTTAATAAGCTTGGTTCCATCTGATTCCGAAACTTTTTGGTGTCTTTGTTCTCAAGCTATGCTGAGGCTATACGTGAATTCAACAAGATTCTTCTCCATATATTGAAGTACAAGCAGTACCATCAGAAATCTCCACAATATGATCAGATACTCAAAAAGAATGAACAGATGTATGCACTATTGGCAATTTGCCTTTCTTTGTGCCCTCAAACAAAGCTTATTGAAGAAAATGTGCACACACAGTTGAAGGAGAAGTACAATGACAAAATGTTGAAGATGCAGAGGTGTGATGATGAAGCGTTCACTGTTTATGATGAGCTTTTCTCTTATGCCTGCCCAAAATTCATTACTCCATCAACTCCTGCTTTAGAGGAGCCCCTTGTAAACTACAACCAGGTAGTTGCTTTCAGTTTTACATCCTATTTGATAATTTAGATCTGGTCTTAAGTGGCTATATGCATGAACCATTCCTCTTCCACTCCTCCCTCCTTTCATTTTTGATGATGCTGTTTTGGGTATGTATCAATAGAAAACTAGTGGACGAGTTTAGGACATCTGATTAAGTTAAATTTCTTAAGCTACTCCCATAACTGAGAATTGATTGATGGGGTCAATTTCGCATTCCTATTTTTTGGGTAGTTTAGAAAGGTGCGTCAATGTAACTCGCTCTGGTTTGCTTTTTCTGTTCTGTCTTTCCTTTTTGTGTGTGGTACTTGTGTGAATATATAAATGCCTCGCTGCTTCTCTGAATGATTGCTCACATATTAGGTTCCAACCTAGTATCAGTGAATTTTTTATTGGTTTAAGGGAAGATTACTGATGACAAAGATTAACTGCTGCAGGATGCTTACAGATTGCAACTGAAGTTGTTTCTTTACGAAGTAAAGCAACAACAGTTACTCGCTGGTGTATGCAGTTTCTTGAAATTGTACTCAACCATATCACTTGGAAAGCTTGGTACATATATGGAGGTCGATGAACCCACTTTGAGGTTGGTGTTTTCTTCCTTTTACGCCAATTATCAAACTTTAAACAATGGTGCATGTTGTGTGAGTCCTACTTTGTGTTTAGAGTTGCATACAATTTTTTTTTATCTGCTGCACTCTTAGTAAGTTTGAAGTCAAATTACTCTGATTGACCTTTTTTTTGTTGTAATGACCATTTATCAATATTCGATTGCTGGCAGAACCATCTTGATGACATATAAGCATAAAATGCACGCAGTCAATAATGCTGGAAAGATAATATCCAATGCAGATGTCGATTTCTACATCAGTGAGGTCAGTGATCTCTTTTGATTGCTTAAAACAATCTCATAACAGCTATAGAACTTTGTTATGTTCTTTTTGTATGGGTCATTTGGGATCTTCTGTTCTCAAAAACATGTCCTTTGGAGACTTGTCCCTTTAGTTCCTCTTTAATTAAATGCAAGGTGATTAACCCACCTTTTTCCCTTACAATGAGTAACGAGTATAATAGAGTTGAATCATTTTATTCCTCCTTGTAATAGAAGAGAAAACCTTGGAATAGTTCTCTGCATAACTATATATATTTCCTTCGTGTATATATCATTTCACTGAATATATAATGTTATGCGGCAATTTATCTCTGGGCAACTGCATTGATTTAAATTCACTTCCTGAAAATTGTTCTTGGATGCAGGATATAGTACATGTCATCGAATCCAAGCCAGTAAAGCGTTATGGTGATTATTTCTTGCGTCAGATTTTAAAGGTTTGTAGCCCTCATTTCTATGCTGCCCTTCTAATGTCTTTGCTGTTAGCTTTTACGTATATTACTCTTTTGCATTATAAGGGACATGGTTTTATGAATTACATGTACATACTTACTAGACTGTTGTTAATGCCATTCCACATAATGATTTGTGCAGTTTGAGGATATAATTGGTGAGCTGGACAGAGAAAAACTAGACTGATCTTGTCGAAGTGTGGAACTACCTTGGTGCTTTGCATGTCAGTGGTTAATTTCTTATATTTGTATTCTGTGATCCACTAGTGAGCCTTACTTTCCCTCTTGAAAAAGATTTTGATTGATTAGAGCAAGGACGATTCTAATTGTCTTATATCCATCGCGTAAAATTATACACTGATAATCTAGCTTTTTACACTGGAAAAAGCATTTTGACGATTGTGGATCTCGAATTTTCAATAGTAAGTATAAATGAAAAGGCATATCATTGAACTATGAAATTGCCGCCACATACAATAAATTGATAGCCTGCAATACTTTGTAATGGTGTATGAAAGAAATATCTTATGTGATATTGATTAATAGCATTGAGTTTGAGCTCAGAAAGGATTGATTGTGGAAGAAGAAGATATTACTGGAATTGCAAGAACGGACTTATTTTTGTTTGTCTGGATACCTATGATAGAATCTGCTCAGCAGCCAACCCAATTTAGAGCGAGCCTACTTGATCTGACACCTTTTTGGGTCGGGCTTGGTTAGGTTGCACAAAACCTAGCCCCACTTCGGAGATGTTTGGTTTGCGGTTAAGTGTGGAAGTGACCAAAGTTTAAATTTGGGACCGTTTTGTATTTGGTTGGAGGATTTGCAGGCAAAGATTTGACATGTACAATAAATTGAAAATTTCCAAATTGGAGTTTTTTTCCTCCGAATTGGAGTGCGGAAGTAGAAAATTTCTATTCCTACTTTGTGCGTTTGATTGGAGGACACTTCTTTACTTTAACAATTTTTTTTTTTTACTATTTATGTCACTTCAAAATAATTATATATTTGACTCATTTCAACGACTATTAAAATGTCAAATTTTAGGATTTTTTTTTTTTTTTTTACTTCAAACCTCTGCTTCGAAGCATCCAAATGAAGTATTTTTTTATTTCGTTCCACTTCACCACAATGCGTATGCAAAATATTGATTTTTGTTTTTTTCTTCACTGTCAATACTTTGTCGAACCAAGCAACACCTTTTAGCAGGAATGTCCTTAGTCCTTTGAAGCATTTTGAAGCATAGTAAGCAAGTTAGCATGATAACAAAGTGTGGGAGATTATCGCTTTGATCAGTCGTAGCTTTACTGAAGAATTTTGATCTATATCTATGTACCATTTGTTTTCCAGATCTTTGATTGATTGAGTCGGTCAAAGACTGACTTTTGTTTTATTTTATTACTCTCTTTGATAAACAAAGGTTGGAGTTGTGGAAAGCATGTCGACGATGCCAATGGTTGCAATGATACAGATGAAGCTCTCCTCACGTTTACTTAGATGCAGAACCAGCTGTAGCATATTTAGTCTTTAAGCGACATCAAAGGACAAGGCCTATTTTTTTATCAATAAGTCAGCGACGAGTTAAAAAATTCTCATAGCTGATTTTTCTGTTCTCGATGCCAAGTTTCTTCTTGTAGCCCATTATTTCTTGTTCTGTGTTTTTCTTTAAGATTGTCGCAATTATTAGAGAAAAATCACCCATGTTTAACTTTACACCACATGTTAACCGTCTCTTTTGTTCTGTAAACACTCTTTCCAGTGCAGCTTCCACTTATGTGTTTTGTCACATGACAAAGCACATGCCCTTTACTTTGAAAATCCCAGTCTGTGTTGTACATGTAAAACTTACGACTTATTGTATCTATCTGAAAATGTTTGTCAAAAAGCCGATCTTTAAAGTGGGCTCCAGTCCAATCAAAATATTTTAATCTTTTTCTACCATATGAAACTAGCTCAAGTTCCAGCTTTTAGTCCAAATTTATCTCAGTTTATTCCAACTCTTATCCCACCATAACTCAACTACCCAACCCAAATACAACAGCTCATTGTTTCAAAATTCCAAAAAAAAAAAAAAAAAAAAAAATTAATTCAGTCCAAAGCGGTTCGAACTCTTGGTTCCACCCTTGCATTTTGTATCTTTATCCGTGTCAGTGTTCATATTCGTACAACATATTTAATGGCAGACCGACAACAAAGTTAAAATAAATTATAAAAACAAGAATAATGTTATTTGCATCTCCAAATTGTTCTTCCAATATATTTTTCTTTATGTGGCAACCGACGTGGCTGTTAATGAGGCAGCTGACATAGCAAAATTTAAAATTAAAATTAATGTTAATATTTAAATTAACATTAATATTAATGTTAAAAAAATTGGATAATTAATTTTTGGGTTTAAAATTTGCCATATATCACCTATCATTTTAGATGCCACATAATATTATTTAATATGTCACATCAGTTGACATATAAGGAGAAATAGATTGAAGGATTAATTTGGAGGTGCAAATAAAGTTACTATAGAAACAAAACAATGTCTTCTTTTAACAGAATGTCGAACCTGAGTAAGCCTAGACAACAACTGATGGTTAATGATATTTATACTAATTTCGCATCTCCCATATCGATCAAATGAATTTTGTCAGCGCTTATACGTACGATAAGGTTAGGGTCATGTTAATTCTGTATATATTCATTCATTCATTACAAAGACATTATAGGAACTTAAAACTGAAGAATTAGAAAAAAAAATGGAGATATTGTTACAATTTTCTCTAATTTTTTTCAGACCAACTCTGAAGTAGAAAATGCGGAGTTAATCAAGATGAACAAATTATCAGAAAGCTACAAAGTATACAAAAGGTTTTTTTAGCATAGCAGCACCAAAATGCTATGGCTTCTTTTTCTTCTTCTTCTTCTTGTGGCTCTGAAACTATATACATTTTTCGAGCATTCCGTATCAGTAATCGTGTCCCTCTCGTGTCAGTGTCGAGCCGTCGGGCTTCTCAATCCTCCCAAGTTCTCGAGCTTCTCTATGTAGGAGAACTTCTTGTTCGTCGGCGCCACGTCCGCCGGCGGCTTGCTGCCGGCCTTCAGCTTCCCGACGTCATCCTCCGAGCTGAAGATCATGTCCTCCAGGTTGACGCCCGAGTCCTTCTTCTCCGAGTCCGTGTCCTGGTCGTGCCAGCCCATGAAGTCCGAAAGCGTCATCGAGGTCGGCGCCTCCATGTTGTTGAGCTTCTCCATCTCCTCCTTGGGGTCGAGCTTCTTGATGACGCCGCCGTCCATCGACGACTGCCTCCTCTGATCGAGGTCCCCTCCTCCCTGGGCTTGGGAGTCGGCGTAGAGAACGTCCTCGATCCTCGACATCACGGTGAAGGCCAAGCTCTCTAGGATCCGAGAGTAGCTCTCGAGCACGGCCTGCCCCACGTCCTAAACAAAAATTCAGTCTATATATTCAGAAGAAGAAGAAGAAGAAAATCGCACGTAATATTTACCAATATTTGAAGTATCGGACGGTACGGATCCGATACCGCCGATACCGATATGATTTGGCATGTCCCGATTCGGTACCGACCGATATCCGATACTAATCGATACTCTCATTGGAGGTCTCTTTTTCAGCGAGTTCGACAAAGAAAATTGAACGAAAATGACCAATCAACAAGAATGTAAAATCATAGTAAGTTGGTAAAAATATGTGATAGAAGAAAACTCATCTATGTATGTAGAATGTAAGCCAATCGGCTAGGATGGCTACTATTTCATTCACTTCAAAACTATTAAGAAACAACATATAAAATACTTCAAATCATGTCCAAAAGTATAAATATTTTTTCTAAAATATTAATAATTTAATAATAATTATCTGTTTTTTGATACTACAGAATCTAAGATTTCGATTAGTAACCACTGATACCGTCGATTCCGATACTCATAGAAATTGTCCAATACCGATTCCGATATCGCGTTTCTTATTATTTACTTACAAAAGTTTGAAATTTAAATTCATTTTAGAATTAGGGGTCTCAGTCTCAGATGCTTACTCTGTTGTACTGTATCTTGCTGATGTCTAGGGAGGACTGAGGGATCCCCGGGAACCTGTGCTTGAGGAGGTGCAGGATCGTCTCCGCCCTCTCTTCGAACTGCTCCCTCTTCTCCAAGCTCACGGTCGAGCCCCATGACGACTTGCCGTCCTTGTTGTGCATCTTCCTCTTCCATATGACGATCGACGCCTCGATCCGGTTCTTGAAGTCGAGGACCTTGTGCTCTGTCAATAGGTCTATCGACGAAAGCAACGAGTCGGGGTCGAATGTTTCGACCGTTATGCTCTTGTAGATCGAATCTCCTAAACTCGCCCTCCCATTCTGCGAGAATGAGCGTTTTGTTTGCGTAAATGAATCAAGTCAATAATTAGTTGAGCCAACAAGGAGCGGATCGGGAGTCCCGTCCGCGGAGTCCCGCGGGAGCCCCGTTGCTTTCGACCGTTGGATCGAACGGACCCCACGCGGACGCGTGCACGGACCTTCCGATCTGACGAGGGGAGGACGGGGCTCGAGCGGGACTCCGGAGATGGATCTTTTGATCCGTCCACACACACACACACACACATATATATATATATATATATATATATATATATATATATACACGTTTTTTTTTTCGTAAATGAATCAAGTCAATCATTAGTTGACCCAACAATAGTACGTATATACCTTTGGGAGGGACTCGATGTAGGCTTCGGGGATCTCCATTTCCATGAGGACCTGCGCGTTGATGGCCATGGCTGCCTTGAGCACTTGATTCACCGACTCCTTCTGAAACAGCAGCCATTTCTTGGAGACGTCCGAGAGCCCGTCCGGGGGGACCTTCACCGTGGGGAGCCACCACTTGTCGTCCTTCCTCTTCGCATTTCCCTTCTCGGACTCGTTGGCGTCTCTCGACACGTACGTGAACTCGTTCTGGTCTTTGAAGTTGTCGAGATAGCCCTGAACACGAAAGAGTCGAAAGATTATTACAATAGAGAATTATAAACAAGCACTACAAAAATACAGCAAAATAAGTAAGAGTAGAAAATAAAAATAATTGGGAAAGATCGTAGCTACGGAAATGGTCAATTGCTCTGGAGGTAGTGATGGAATAGCGACAGAAACTTGGATGTATGATTCATAGCGACAATTTCGTTGCTAGTCAATCGCCAATCCGTCGCCGACTCAGCGACTAAACTACTTATGTCGCTAATTTGCAGTATTTTTGTAGTAAAAATTCTCGATCGAGAAGGGGGGTTCATCAATTTCTTACTATCAGCATGGCGTCGAGCTTTCGCAGTGCAGGAATGTTCATGAGAAGATCCTTGCGCTGCTGAGTTACCATGATCTGCAACAAAAAACGAGTGCAGGTGTTTGCAAGTCTAATGAGAATGAAGCATAATTTTCTTGGCGATCGAGCTTGCAATCGAACAGTAATTGCTCTATAATTACCTCCATTTTTGTTCCATCTTCCGATACTTGTTGCGAAGGAACGAATTCAACGATGTAGTCGGTGACCGACAAAAGCCAGTCGATCTCTCTCCTCCATCTAGTTTTCCTCTCGGCGGACATCGGTTCCAATCGCCATTGCTCACCGAACACAGAAGCTGAAAGCAAACGTGCGTGTCGTCGATGTTAGTACTAGGACACAACATCAAGAAAACGTGATAAAGGATGAAGAATATATATATATATATATATATATATATATATATATATATATATATATACATACATACCGGCCAAATTAGTGATAGCGTTCGACAGAGCCAGCGCCGAGGAGACCCCTTTGCCTCCCCCCGACATGTCCTCACCGAGGAGTAGCTTCGCAAACCTCTCTTTCAGCAGATCGATATCTGAAACCGCACCAACCAAAAACAACAATGTCATCATCGATATGTTGTACGGACCGTGTCCGACATGATCCTGCGACACGGACACGTCATTTATTTTGGCGTGTCTTAGTGTATTTTGGAGTGTTTGGAGATTCTACTGAGCTATTTCCCCCCTTTTGTCGACCTAAATTATTAACAGGCTCTCAAATGTTAAAAATTTCTCCCACTCCGCATACTGGAACACTTATAGGAGCTCCCGCGACCACAAAATGAACAGATTGGTTTGTGTCCTAGTCGGAGCTAAAATTGGTTGTCCATGTCCTTGACTCTGAAAGAAAATATCAAAAAATTGATGGTCAGTGGGGTTGGCAACAACGTCGAAGTCTCCGGTTCTGACGACGTTGTGGAACTCGGATTACGAATTCCTCTTCTTGAGCTACTCGACATCTTCCCAATGGGAACTCAAAATATGGACTTAGTTGATTGCTAGTTCAACTGACAGAAAGGAGTAGAGGTGGACCGCGGAGGCTCTATTGACGGAGATCTAAGTCTGATGGCTTGTCCGACTTATCCTAGGAACGGAGATATCAAAAGTGAGACGAACGCTGGTGAGGAAGGACGGAAGGTGTGTTTGTCCATGTTGAAGAAATAGGATTTCGGTAGACCTGATCTAGACCTGGAAAAGAAATGGCGCATCGCGTTCCTGTAAAGGGTGGCGGGCTGGGTCTCAGTGTCGGTACCTGACGGGGCCTCGCGGGGGCCATCCTTGCCGAGACGGGACTTGGGCGCCGCCTTGTTCTGGCTGCCGCGGTCGAGCGCCCACCCGATCTGCTGGCCGTCGATGGGGGCCGACATGGCCCCCTGGCTCCGGAACATCCTCTCGTTGTCCTCCGCTCCATCCACGCCGCCCGAGCCTTCCAAGATGACGCTGTGCGCCTGCCGCTCCGGGACCTCCACCATCGTCGCCTCCTCCTCCTCCTCCTCCTCCTCCTCCTGCTTGAGAGACTTGTACTTGTTCAGGCTCTGCCCCCGCTTCAAGAACTGGACCATCACACGCGCGACCGACACCAACCGCACGCGTATGCTCTCGACGGCTGGCGGGAGGTCGACATGGTCTCTTCCAGAGGCGCCGAGCTCTCTAATGATCGGCTAAACGCGTCGACTTGTTGTTGTTGTTGTTGTTGTTGTTGTTATTGTTATTGGTGGTGGTGGTGTTCCCTCCCAAAGCACTCGATGGGATTGAAAGTGGGGGGAGGGGGGAGTGCTTGGGAAGTACTATGGATGTGGTGGTGGTGGGGATGGTGGTGCAATAATATTGTGTATAGCTTTTTTAAGCAAAAAGGAGACGTGGGGTGCACGTTTGCTTGATGATGAAGAAGAGAGGGAGAGGGAGAGGGAGAGGGAGAGGGGCGAGAGTTGGTTTATTTGGTGGTTGAATGAATGTGTGTGAGGCTCTCAGGAAGGTTATATTTTTTTGTTTTGAATGTGTGAGGCTATCAGAAAGCCCGGGAAATAAGCAAAGAGTATATGGTGATCTCGGTCAAGAAATAACATAATTGGAGTTTTATTTATTTTTAGAAATTATTTATTTTCTAGTTTTGCATATAGCTATCGTTTTTCAGGTCAAACTCCATAGTTTCATATTGAGCAGATTTGGACTACGAAACTGGTTATAATTCGAAGTGACAACTTTAAGTGTTTAGTTGGAGAATTTGCAGACAAAATAATAAATTTCGTAATACAAAAAAAATGGAGATTTGACGTCGGAAATTTTTTCTCCGAAATGGAGCGTGGGATTGGAAAATCCTCATTCACACTTCCCACGTTTGGTTGGAAGATCACTTTTTTTTTTTCCCTACTTTTACGGAAAAAAAAGATTTACTATGTTGGTGTTTTTGTCTTTGGACTAAGAAGTTTAGTCTCACATTGTCTACACCACCAAGTGAGTATTTCAATATAAAGCTTTGCTTGTGTTGAGGTGTGGTGAGGCACACGGGTGCCATGTGGAAATATTTTTTTAGGAGGAAAAATGGTTAACTCCTTAAAGAGGACATTTATGCTTTTTGTCATGCTCTTGGAATTATTTTCATAGGAGCTAAGCCCTAGCGACTCGGACTCGGACGCAAAGTGACGCTTTGTTGGCGCACATTGCACATAGCACTTCGACATCGGCGCTTTGTTGCGTGGTTGCATGAGCGGGTGTTGCGCTGCCATGTGCGGCTAGGCCGCTGTGCTGCTGCGCTGAAGGCAGATGCAAGTCGGTTAGGTTGTTATGAAAAGATTTGGATAATTAATTCAGATCCAATTTTTGTGGAATTTAAATTTAAATTTAAATTATTCATATCTTTATGTAACCGATGGGCGGCCAGGTTCCTCTATAATTATTCTCCTTTGTAGCCCTTTTGACGGGATATAGACTTCGGAAAAGAGAGAGAGTGGAAGAGAGGATTCTATGAGCCGCCATCTTTGGAGTCCATGGAGTTCGCGAGTCGGAAGAGGTGACACGAGCGTTCCAGAAGTTCTTCGAAAACTAGCTGGTTCGTGGGAGCAAATCGTGTGGGACGAATCTTACTTTGAGCAACGGTGATCTTCATCACCCCAGCAAGCAGAAATCATTCTTCTTCTTCCTCTTCTACTTCTTCTCTAGTTGTAACTTGTTATGTTCGTCTACAACTGCGATTGCAAGGAAGAATAAAGATTGATTTATGATTTTTGTGTTCTTGTAAGCAAGTCGTAATTAGAAATATTCTATATAGTGATTCGTTGGAATCGATATCTCGGAAGGCACACTTGTTTGCAGAATCTTCTGAGTTTCGACTACAAAATCAGGATCAAACAGAGGATAGGCTGAAAAGTTTATCGGTAGCGCTGTCTCTGATCGTGTTCAAACCATCTTTTGATTAAGTCCCGAGATAAACATACTATTCATATCATTTCAACAAGAAATTACTCTTTCTCACTCACTTCAACAACTAGCCAAACAACAAACGTTAGAATTTTTTTACTTCTAACATTCGCTTTTTCAAAGCACCCAAATGAAAAAAATTTCATTTCCCTCAATTTTCCCACAATGTGTATACAATACGTCTATTTTTAGTTTTTTTTTTTTTGCTTTGTTACACTTTGTCCAACCAAACAGCCCCATATACATAGCCTTTAATTCACAAGCCGCAAGTCAAATGCATATATTAATTGCGAATGAACTACAAACATGCACGCAAAACACAAACAAACTTCAAGATGATACATGGCAAAAATAGGGTTCATGCAAGGCCTGTCTGGGGGTTAGGTTGTCCTAGCTAGAGCTAATTTTGGTTGTTCCTTAAACCAGCCTCTTGTGAGGCATTTCTTTATCTCCTGGAGGGTTACCTGCGACTCTGACCCCTTGCAGGTCATGCTGGACCTGGGAGGTACCCCTAAGCAGAAAAGTAGTAGGGGGGGGGTGCTGTCCAAACACGAACTCTTGTCTGGCTTATCTTAGGGTTGACCTTAGGTTAATGTCAAGTTTGGTTCGCGAAATCAGGATCTTGAAAAAGAAATCATTCATTTTCTATATTTAGATACCAAAAGAAAGAAACATAATTCCTAAAAAAAATTAAATTAGGAGAAAAATGAAAATTAAAAAAATATTAAAACTTTTTTTTTTTTAACAAAGAATTGATTTTCTTTTCTTTCCAATAACCAAACTAGGCCTAAGGATGTATTTTGTATTGTTGAAGCTTATTAGTAAAAGTTGTATAAAATATTTATATAAATTGTTGTCATAAGCTATTGAACAAATTTATTAAATTTATTTGTAGGAATATTTAGACTTTGGGTCTGATATAAGTTTCATAATTAGTGTTTAGGTCTCCACATATATATAATTAGTATTTGGGTCTCAAATGTGTCATAAAAAATAATTAGTGACACTTTTAGTAACACTTTTGATTACACTTTTGAGATATTAGTGAAATTTTTGAGACCCAAATATTAATTATGTATATATAAAAACAAAAAAACTAATTATTGATCTTATACGATCCAGTCTAAATGACCCTTATTTGTAACTATTTGAAGTATCTTTAATGTTGTCAAAAGTTAAGAGGTACGGTAGGAACAATTTTTTTCTTACTTGGGAAACTTATTAAAAATGATCAAAAGTGTTGGGATTCAGAGAAGTACACAACACGTGCTTTAAATGACGATTCATAAAGACAAAACACGTTCCTGCTTCCAATAGTCAAAATAGATCACACAACCATGTACACTTTTTTTTTTTTATATATATTAGTATATATGTACGTGCTTTATACGTATATTGGAGTGAATAATGTTGATGAGTTAGTTTATTTATACTGCTTTTAATTATATAGGTTAATGGTTCAACCCTTCAAATTCTTTGAAACAATTTAAAAGACTTAGTAAGTAGCATGAACCCTTTGATTTTCGTAAATGGTTGTCATTATTGCATATCTTAAATGGTTGTCAGTGGAATTTATTGTAGGTATTTTTTTTAATTACTAAATATGTTGAAGGGTATTTTTGGAACAAAATTTTTTCACGGTGAAGCCTAGTTTTAGCATTATATAGTAGAATATATATATATATATATATATATATATGCGTCCGAAATGATCTCGAGATCTTCCGGTGCTATTAATTTTTTTTAGAAAATTTAAATAGTGGAGTGGTAGTTGGATACAGTGCAGACACAAAAGATGGTACGGTGCGACACGAACGGTGTACGGATGCGATGCAGGAGCAGGTGCGATGCTGGTGGATCTGGTGCGGCGCGGTACGATATGGCTACTGTTGCGTGAGGCCTTCAGACCGGATGAAGTCTTCGGACTTGGTTGATGGTGCATTTGGACTGGAATGTAAGCACTCAGACTGGTTGGGACCTTCGGGCTGAATTGATTGTAAGCCTTCGAACTGAATTTGTAGCCTCTCAGTAGTCTTTCGAAGGGACCTAAATAAAATTTACCTTCTTCGATATATATATATATATATATATATATATATATATATATATATATGATCCGGATCAAGAATTTCGCTTATAAAGTTTCGTCATTTCTAGTCTTTAGATCATCTCTAAGTCATATAATCTTGATCGTTGTTTTGATTACAAATATCTGCCCATTCAATTATCCCAAAAATCGGTTCCTTGTAATTTTTCAAGAAGAAATAGAACACAACAAGATCATAAGAAGACCCTACAACAAGATCATAAGAAGACCCTAATGAACTCCGTATCTAGCGATTTTTTTATCATCCTACAGTGACGCTCTCTCTAACTGAGTTGAAAAAACTCCAAACAGAATCTTCCTCCTACTTTGAAGAGTTAAAAATTTACTAGCGAGCACACTCCAAAAAATTTGGTGGATCCTTTTTAATCCTCCTTAGAAGAACACAATTATAGTGTCTCCCTTAGCCTCCCACATAGACTAAACAAACCTTACTTTGAGTCCTTAAAAAAGGCTCTTGATAAAGTCACTACAAAAGTGACTCGGAATAGTCTAAATTTTTACTATTTATAATTATAAATTTGTCACTCCCAAAAATTATTCATCAGGTTGTCCACTTTCAATTAATTTTTTTATAATCAGGACTGTCAAAATTTTAACAGTCCTACCAATTGTTAGCACTGTTAAAATCCTGACAATTGATAGGACTGTCAAAATTTTGACAGTCCTAAAAATATATGTTGATTTTTTAGGACTGTCCTAAAATTATATGTTGATTTTGTAGGACTGTTAAAATTTTGACAGTCCTTCCAATTGGTAGGACTGTCAAAATTTTATTTTGACAGTCCAGAAAGAAGGGTTACGCGAGGTGACACGAGGACTGGACTGCGTGGAGGCCGAAAGGGGGGGGCGAGGCAGAGGAGCGGGAGGAGGAGGAGGAGGAGGAGGAGGAGGAGGCCGAGGCGGATGCGCGCGCGCGTTGGAGGACGGGATCGCAGCTGCGCGCGGGGGTGGAGAACGGAACCGCTGCTACGTGCGGGGACGGCGGTGGACGGCAACGAGCGGTGGGGGCAGAGGCGAGCAGTGGAGAAGCGGGAGGGAGAGCAGGAGGAGGGAGGTGAAGATGGTGAACAGCCCTAGTAAAATTTGGACTAATCTGAATATAAAAAAAATTTATAACTAGACTAGCACTAATACTGGATTAGTTCTGAGTCCAATTTGTACTGCCTTTATCACAAGTTTTTAAAATAGGCTTTTGATAAGGACACTGCACATATTACTTGGGGCTAGCCCAGGATTGGGGCTAGCCCAGGATTGAGCAAAGTTTACTCACACTAGCCCATTATTTTACTTGAGGCTAGCCCACTTTCCCAAACCCTTCTCCCAAACCCTCCCCACCCCACCGAAGCCCTCCCCCCTCCCGCCGGCGGAACTCTCCGAGACTTCGTCCTCCTTGTCGATGGCTCCCAAAGTCGACAATGTCGAGAATCGAACACGATTTTAGGTCATAAAATGTCGAGAATCGTCGACAATGTCGAGCAGTATCGGGCGGGACTGTAGATTTTCCTATAGTCCTATATAGATTTAGGACTGTAGGAAAATCGACAGTCCTATGTATATTAAGGACTGTAGAATTTTCTACGGTCCTAAATTTATATAGGACTGAGGCATTTCAACAGTCCTAAAAATTTAGGACTGTGGAAAATTCTGCAGTCCTGTATACTTATAGGACTGTAGACATTTATACAGTCATGAATGTTAAATTCTGTAGTGGGTAAAGTTTAGGACTGTCACTATTGTGACAGTCCTAGTAAATACTAGGACTGTCAAAATTGTGACAGTCCTAAACTTACATATAACTGTGCTTACAGACAGTGGGTAAAGTTTAGAACTGTCACAATTTTGACAGTCCTACTTTATACTAGGACTGTCACAATTTTGACAGTCCTAAAAATATATGTCGAAATTTTTAGGACTGTCAAAATTTTGACGGTCCTTCCAATCGAAATTTTAAAATTAACAAAAAATTAAAATAAATTAACTCAGTTGTCGATATATATCAAAATCCCAAATTTCTATCCTTAAAATTTATTAAAGTATTCTGTTATTTAAAATAGTAAATTTATTATTGATACATTAAATATTTTGTAAAAAAAAAAAATTACCAAAAGTAAGATTTGGAGGTCGAAACATCGTTTTTTGGCGATTCTAAAAATTTGGGAAGTCCGTCAAACGGTGAAACGGTTTATCCCGAAGTACTTTTCCATACGGTCATTTTGGCTCAAACTGGAGCTTGTTTCGATCTCCCAGTCAAAAGTTATGATACTTTAAAGTTTTATATTTTATATTTTTGCCTGTAATATGTACGTCTTACTTCGGATGAAAATTCTCTCTACACGAATTGTGTTACTCTCGTCGAAAACATACAAATCGACCTATTGTGTGACGAAAAACGATTTGAAAACAAATAGTTATGACCGTTCGAAGTCTGATCGACGGCAGACGTAATATTCGTACGGTAGATATATATTTTATTTTTTTGGGTTCAATGATAACATATTTTATTTTGGATGTTAAACTAAATAAAAAAAATCATAATCCAAAACTAACTAAATATAAATAAACTAAAAAAAAAATCCTGACAATTAAAATGAGGACTGTCAAAATTTTGACAGTCCTCATTGTTTGTGGGACTGTCAAAATCCTGACAGTCCTAGTTTTATATAAAATTTTCAGTGGGTTAAAATTAGGACTGTCAAAATTTTGACAGTCCTACAAATTGTTAGGACTGTCAAAATTTTGACAGTCCATACAAATTGTAGGACTGTCAAATTTTTGACAGTCCATCCAAGTGGTAGGACTGTCAAAATTTTGACAGTTCTGATTATAACAGTCCCGACTTTGGGCTAGCCCCAAGTAACTTTTAGAATGGTGGACTGTCAAAATTTTGACAGTCCATCCAAGTGGTAGGACTGTCAAAATTTTGACAGTCCTAATTATAACAGTCCCGAGTTTGGGCTAGCCCCAAGTAACTTTTAGGATGGTGGACTGTCAAAATTTTGACAGTCCATCCAAGTGGTAGGACTGTCAAAATTGTGACAGTCTATCCAAGTGGTAGGACTGTCAAAATTTTGACAGTCCTATAACAGTTCCGAGTTTGGGCTAGCCCCAAGTAACTTTTCGGATGACAAATTTATAATTTTTTGTAATTTTTCAATTGGCTAGCCCCGAGTAAAATTTGCCGTGTCCTTATAATTTGCCTTAAAATACTACACAACACGTAACTCAAATACTATTTAAAAATATCCAAACTAAGCCAAAACCGCATCAGACCGAAACTTTGCTGGAATTTCGGTTCATGCACACCTGCTGCTCGGAAAAATCCGAAATTTTGCCGGAATTTCCATCAATGACTTTTGGCCAGTTTTGACCTCCCGGCCAGTAATAGTCGTCTTCAATGACGTGTCCACGACTTTCCAGACCTTTTCTTCTAGAATTTTTTTAAATAATTTTAATCACTAAGATAGAATTTTTAAAATATATATTAATTTGATCCTTTAATGTAAAAAAAATATATTGGCTCTAATGGTAGCACACTCTGAACTTCTGAACTTTTAAATGAGATACATGAGTTCAAATCTCAATCCACTAAATGTTTATTTTTGCTTCATATTTTGTATATTTTTTGTTATTGAAGTTCTACTAACAATAAAATAAAAACACCTTCAACGGAACTCTTCAAAATATGATTAGAAAGCTTTAAAATATAGACAATTTCTGCACAATTATACGAGCTTTCAGCGTCTCTGTATCCCACCTTGATTCTCAGCACCTGTGGAGACGTGGGTCAATACATTGAAAAGTATACCGGGGGACGACGAATTAACCCAATTCACAAAATTTAACACAATACTCATGTGAAGTATAGTATTATTAGTGATCTTTCTATCTTTTCTTTTGTCAATTAACAATTCATAAGACATGAATGTAACAACATAATATGTATCACCAAATGACGATTCTTATCCACAGTCGATTTTTTTTCCTGCAAACAAAGCTTACCATATATTCTTCCCTGCAAACAGTCATCATTAGCAACACAACTTGTATATATGAAGGTCACTGGTGAGTAAACCATCTTGGACTATTCAGGAGATTATAGCATCTCCCACAGTGCATGTAGATAGCCTCACTTAAGGTCCCGCAATCCATGTGTCTTATACCTTAGCACCAATTATCCTTGTTCCTCCTAGGCTGAATTTGTTTCGTGGTCGCGGATACCGTTCGAGAAAACGAAACATTGTGTACAAGTTGTCCACGATCATGCATTCCTAAGCAACTTAGTTATTAAAATATAATATGCAAGAGATAATAGAAACTTGATATAACTATGTAAGATAACATAAACTTGATATAACTATACAACATATTCTCATTGTATATTCTATCTTCCTTGAGCCATCGCTCATAATTTTATACTACAGATTGTAACATTTATCCACGATTGTATTTATTTTAATAAAAATATCACAATATATATTTCTATATAACAAGCAAACAACATTATGCTTACAATCTGGATTCTTTTATTAAGGTATCATTGATCGAATGACATAGCAAGAAAATGAAGAGGTTCTTTTATTAAATTGTGGAGATAAAGAAAAGAAGGATCGAAGTTACTCACCGTTAGAAAATTATCGAGAAAAAAAGAACCCTGATGCTTCAATCAAGTCTCGCCTACTAGTTCACTTGAATTTGCACAAACAGAAGATCAATACTCTTCTTCTCTCTTTGTCTCATAATATGATATGAATGCGAAAATTGATGAAGACAAGCAATGAAATTATTCGAAAACATCTACGAAAATGCATTCGTAAAACCAACAGTGAAAGCATCAGCGAAAACGAACAATAAAAATGTTTGAGAAGGAGAGTATTATATAAAGTTCTTCAAAACACGATTTATTGTATTTATGACTCAATTACAAAAAAGTCAATCCACAGATAATCTCAATTCAATTTGTCCTGATCAATCGATACAGGTAGAATTTTCACACAGTGCTCCCGACTGGGAGCGGATCACTACACCCTAAATCGCCAGGGTCTCCAGAATTTCATATATATATATATATATATATATATATAGGATAAACGGAATATGAGCCATAGGCTCATATTTCTATATGAGTCATGCACATGTGGACCAATAGGAATGAATTTTTACATCCCATGTGCACCCATACACTCTATTCCTATTGATCCACATGTACATTGGCTCATGTAAGAATATGAACATATGGTTCATATCCCTTTTTTTTCATATATATATAACCTTATATATATATATTAAAATATACTTAAATTAAAACATGTAAATTACAACCTTCCCACTAATATAATTCCTAATCTCTAATAATTACACACTTCCAGTGCACATGATACTACACACCTGCTGCTTCTCAGGAGGTTGTCCAAACAGCAAATTGCTGCTCTATCAACAACTACTGCCTGCAGAGGACTCCCCCACTGCTGAAAGCTGCTCTACCCAAGTCTGTGCACACTTGCACATCCCTCCAGGATACTCCTAGTTGTTATGCACTCCCCTCCAACCCTCACTCACTCGGCAACACACTCAAACACAACCAAACACCTATCTAGTATACACACATAACAACACTACTAGGTACATCTAGACATTAATACAAACACCTATAACACACACACACAACTACACTGGAACTCTGTCCAGCCACACTTAAACAACAAACTCTAAATCCCAATACTCATGTACACATAATCTATATCAATAGAATCATAGACACCAATATTCTCATAGGAACACAACACAAATACTTGATGAACACCATCTCAAAAATAAGTTTA
Source organism: Iris macrosiphon (assembly GCA_036927795.1). Lineage (NCBI taxonomy): Eukaryota > Viridiplantae > Streptophyta > Magnoliopsida > Asparagales > Iridaceae > Iris > Iris macrosiphon. The sequence continues at coordinate 173,654,361 of JAYESA010000011.1, read as the reverse complement.
CTTCAAAATATTTTATATTGTCATGTAAGTGAGAAAAACATACAAAAAAAGGGACATGCTGAAGGCAAGTCTCTAATATTACAGAATTGACACATGGAAACAAGCACTAACTAATACGTGACAGTTATGTTATAACCAAAACTCCATATTTCAAATGTCATTACATTGTTACAAATTGCTTTATAAGAAGCCCATAATCACTACATTATGGCTATATTTTCTTAGAAACTTGCAAGACCCACAATCAAAATCTTGTAAACCACTTGTTGGGAACGAAGGTACGGAAATCATTCCCTAAACCAGAGAGCACCTGTGAAAGAACCGAGCAAAACGCACAAACCAAAAACGTTAAACACAAATCGCAGACACAGAAATTTTTGACGTGAAAAATCCTTGCGGAAAAAACCACGGAACGATCGGAGTTCAATCCTGAAAAGCCTCCACTAATGGAATAAGAAATACACCGACTCCTTACAAACTTCTCACCGATCCAAATGGATCACCATAACACTTTTGGAACAGAAAATAGATTATAACCACGAAAAAAAAAGACAACGAGAAATACCCGAAACTGATCTCCTTCTTCAAAACGACCTCTAAACCTTCTTTCTCTTCTCCCATGTTGCAATGACACTCTTGCCACCTTTTCTCCCCTTGTTGCTATATTTTTTTTTTAGAGAGAGAGAGATATATTTTAGGGCCAGGAGACACCTATATATAGCCTCAAACCCATAACTAGCAGTCTTGTTATAGATAGGAATATCCAATCCAAATCCAATTCCATTGACATATTCCTATTATATGTAGGAATATCCAATCCAAATCAATTGAGCGGAGCTATTATATTTAGAAATATCCAATCCAAATAAATTAAGGTATTCCTATTATATGTAGAAATACTTAATCCTACTCCGGAATATTTTTCACATATGTTGGGAACCCCACCCACTCCAATAAATCTCCCCCTTCACAACTATGTGGAGAGGGCCGTCATCCCGACGATCTGCCTGCAGTACTAAAACTTTTCTTTTGGTAGAACCTTTGTGAACATATCTGCTCCGTTATCATCTGTATGAACCTTCTCAAGCACCGCTTGTAACGTCCCGAAACCGCACGGTGCGTTACGCTGAGTCAGATTGAATAAAACAAATGATGGTTACATTTGAATTGTTGGATTTTGGGAAGAAGGATTGATTCAATTGGTTTCATGTGCAGATGGCTAGCGGAGTTCGATGGGAATCAGGTGTTCGTTCAGAACAGTACTGAGATAGCTGGATGGGAGCGATAATGTCGTCTTCCTTAGTCCGATCGGTCGGATGATTTGGAGAGCACGGCCTGCTCGCACGGTCATACAAGTTGAGTAGATCGCGCTTGCATCGGACCACGGGTTCAAGGGATTGGCCGTATCGGCAGGACATGATGCTTAACGTGATCAAACATTGTGAGTGGGCTCTTTCCCTTCTCATCTACTCCTTCATGCCTAATAATATGAAAAACACGTAAAGACTTGAACACTTGGACTGAAACTTGGAAATCACTACACTGAGGCGTGCATAGAGTGTACGTCGTTTGATTGGATAGGTCTATGGCTTGAATTGATTTGCGCGTATGGATAGTTGGAGCTAGTTGGTTGGATTACACTTGAGGCAGTTGGTTGGACGATTGGGATTATGCTTGGGCGGTTGGAATTATACATCATGGAATGATGCATTGAGGCATTGGGAATATCGAGAATTTGGGCGAGCGAGCATGCATCCGTGCACGAGTATCACTTGGTCGCTTTGTCTTACAAAGCGAGCAGTTGTGGTTCGAAATCGAACAACTGCATCGGCGAGGGCGTTGTGCCACTGTTGGGACATTGTGCCATAGGATTGTTCTGAGTTGGGGTGTTGCACCCAATTTGAAACTTTGTGTTGAGAAGCGGCATTGTGCCTATGGGAATAACTTGAGATTTGGTGCCTTAGGCAATATGTTGAAAGAATGGTTATGGATTCTTTGGTTGGATATTTCGGTTGGATATTTGGTTGAACGAGTCTAAGATCGCTTGGTGGGACGAGAATGTTCGATCCTCTCGTCATACATACTTGGTGTCTGCATATCACGGACAACCTGTGTTGCACAAGGTTTGGTTTTCTGGAACGGGATGAGGCACCGGGACACCGGGACCGTTCTGCCATGGAGGAGACAATGGGTATCGCGTCTTGGGCGTGGTGCCGGTAGTCCGATACCACCAGGAGGGAGTAGCTGCCCAGCCCTGGATCGGGTAGGACTGCCCTATTGATTTGGTCCGATCAATGTCCTTTATGGCTTGGCCAGTGACTTCATATAGATAAGAGTTGGTTTGCTTTACTTTGGTTGGTTTGTGCTTCGTGTAGGCGCGGCTACCTTGCCTCGGCAAGAGTGTGCACTTTGAGATTGGATTGTAACTTTTGGTTGAGGATGGATGTTGAGGCGAGATTGATGGTTCGATATGTTATCGTGCAAGCGATGGCTTGAGTAGGACGGGTTGCATGCTAGTTTCCTTCGAGTTGGTTATATATTTGCTTGTCGTTTGGTTTGAGTTGAAGGCTTGCATGCTTACACTGCTTTACAGCTTTTCTTAACATGTCATCCCTATGCCATGAAATGAATCTAGGATTCAACTAGAAAGATCAACATATAACTATTTGCATTCACTATTTACTTAGTGTCGGCTTAGACGAGTGGGTTATCCCGCTCACCAGTATGGCTGTGTACTGACCCACGTTTGTGGGCAATATTTCAGGTACGCAGGTGTAGTGGCGTTGCTTGGATATACGGGACATGATGTATGAACTGTAAGTACCTTCGTGGGCTAGAGAAAGAGCAAGAGTATTTCATCGCCTTTGTGGCATCGCCTTCGTGGCATTTTATTTGGACCCTATCGAGAGCTTCGCTGCGTATTACTCTGATGTGTGCTTGGTACACAATACTTGACTTTCGTTGCAACTTGGTTGTTTCAATGATAACTTTGGTGTTTAACAACATCGCCTTGTACGAGCGCAACTCCAGGCTCGTACGGCATCACGTCCCGAAGAGAACGATTGTCCTGCGGGAGAGCTACAACGTGGTGATTCACGTTCAGCGGGGACTTTTGAGCTTGCGTGAGATTGGGGCGTGAAACCGCTTCCTTCTTGTCAACCACATCCCGTATCTAATGATACCGGGTATCAATGTGCTTGGACCGGCTATGAAATGTCTAGTTCTTCACAAGGTGAATAGCACTCTGACTATCGCAAAGCAAAGAATACTGCTCCTGCTTTAGCCCAACTTCCTGCAGCAGATTCTTCATCCACAGCAACTCCTTGCAAGCCTTAGTAGCCGCAATGTATTCTGCCTCAGTCGTCGACAAGGCAACACACTTCTGTAAATGCGACTGCCACGATAATACTCCACTAGCAAACATCATTAAATAGCCCGAAGTCGATCGTCTCGTCTCTACATCTCCAGCCATATCAGCGTCGGTATATCCAACCAGCTTCGGCTCGTCACCACCAAATGAAAGTCTCTAATCGGCAGTACCCTGAAGATATCGTAGAATCCACTTGACCCCACTCCAATGTACCCTTCCAGGATTTGAAGTGTACCTGCTAACTGTGCCGACTGCGTGAGCAATATCTAGCCTCATACATATCATAACATACATAAGACTCCCCACGGCTGAGGCATATGGAACTCGCTACATATCTTCCTTCTCGTCCTCGGTAGATGGACACTGCTCCTCAGTGAACTTAAAGTGAGCCGCAAGGGGGTTACTTACTTTTTTCGACACGTCAATCCCGAAACGCTGAAGTACCCATTGAATGTACTTCTTTTGGGACAAGTATAACAGCTTGCACTCTCTCTCTCTCTCTCTCTCTCTCTCTCTCTCTCTCGAATAGTCTTCGTTGCGCCCAAATCCTTCATAGAGAAGACCGCACCTAGTTGGCGCTTCAACTCTGCTATCCTGGTGGCATTCCGACCCACCAACAGCATGTCATCAACATAAAGCAACAAAATGATGAAATCATCCTCGGCGAAGTACCTCACAAAAATATAATGATCTGACGTCGTCCGTGCATAGCTATGCTCCCCCATAAACGACTCGAACTTTCTGTACCACTGCATCGGAGCCTGTTTCAGACCATACATGCTCTTCCTCAACCGGCAGACCAAATGTGACTTGCCCTTCTCACAGAATCCCTCTGGCTGCTCCATGTACAACTCCTCCTCAAGATTACCGTGGAGGAATGTCGTCTTCACGTCCATTTGCTCGACCTCCAAGTCGAAACTGGCTGCCAATGCTAGCACCACCCGTATAGACGACTGCTTGACGACTGACGAAAAGATCTCATCATAATATATACCTTTCCGCTGACCGTAGCCTTTAACTACCAGCCTCGCTTTCTATAGAGGGCGAGTAGCATCATCTGTCTGCTTCACTCTGAACACCCATCGATTCTTCAAAGCCTTCTTGTTCTTTGGCAACCGTACCAGATCATAAGTAGAGTTGGCATCCAAGGAACTCATCTCCTCCTGCATGGCCTCAATCCACTCCTGTCTGTGTTCATTTTCCGTAGCCTATGCGAAACTTTCGGGTTCTCCCTGTCAGTCAGTAGCACATACTCACCCGGTGAGTATCTCGTAGATGGTCGACGTTCTCTATCGCTCCTCCTTAATGGAACCACTGGTGCTGGCTGTATATCTACAGCCTCCTCCTCTCCAGGAACTGCCTCCTCGGCATGCTCATCCTCCTGAGGGTCACCCTGACCACCATCAGCAGGCTGATGATCAAGGTTGTGAGCAACTCCATGTACTGGCTCCCCCATAACTGGATCCTCTGCGATGTCCTCTGGAAACTGTTCGAAGCGAAATGACTCTAACTCAGGCAATTCCTCAGCCTCAGAAGACATCTCGGAATCCTGAGTGTTGGTCATGGTCTGATTCTCGACGAATACCACGTCCCTGCTTCTATAGAGCTTTCTTCCCGCTGGATAGTAGAGTTTATAGCCAAACTCATCCCGACCGTAGCCGACAAAGACACACCGTCTCGTCTTTGGCTCAAGTTTGGATATTTCTTCCTTCGGTACATGCATGAAGGCCATATAACCAAACACTTGTAGATGATTGTATGACGGCTCTCTGTTGTACCATACTTTGTCAGGCACATCACCCTGCAAAGGAGCACTAGGAGATAAATTAATAACGATAAATTAATAACATAAGCAACTGTGTAAAGTGCCTCACCCCAATAGCTGCCTGGCAAGTTTGCTTCTGACAGCAAATATCGCACCCTCTCCATTAGCGTCATATTCATCCGCTCCGCTACACCGTTGAGCTGCGGTGTCTTTGGTGGAGTTTTCTGGTGTAGTATCCCTTGCTATCTGCAATAAGTATCAAAGGGACCGATATACTCGTCGTCATTGTCCAACCGAACACATAGCAGCTTCTTGCCCGTCTTCCTTTCAACAGAGGCCTGAAACTCCTTGAAAGTGGGCCGCCATTGTCCGACCGAACACATAGCAGCTTCTTGCCCGTCTTCCTTTCAACAGAGGCATGAAACTCCTTGAAAGTGGGCAACACCTGATCCGTGGTCTTTAAGGCTTAAACCCAAACCTTCCTGGAACAGTCATCAATAAATGTTACAAAATAAGAAGCACCACCAATGGATTTTACCTTCATAGGACCGCAGACATCCGAGTGAATCAACTCGAGCAACGCCGGCTTCCTTGAACTTGGGTGACTTTGGAAAGACACCCTATTTTGCTTCCCCGCCAAACAGTGCGTGCACTTCTCCAACTTTGTAGACTTTAGCCCTGGAATCACCTTCCTGTTCACCAAGTAGCTCATCCCCTTCTCGCTGATATGGCTGAGCCTCCTGTGCCACAACTCAGTAGACGCATCAGTAGCTGCGTTAACCTTTTGTGCCCCATGTGCGCTCCCTTCCATATAGTAGAGTACGGACCTCTTGCTTCCTCTGGCAATCACCATCGAACCTCTGAAAAACTTCCACTGATTATTCTCGAAGAGACTAAAGAAACCCTCGTCATCCAACCTTCCAACCGACACAAGGTTGGAACGGATATCAGGGACATGACGGATATCTTTGAGAACAAGAACTGCACCTGTCTTTGTCCTCAAATGCACATCTCCAATGGCAACTGCCTTCGACACATCTCCATTACCCATCTTCAACACTCCACAGTCGCATGTTGTATATATAGCAAATAATGTCCCGTTGTAGATACATGCGCTGAAGCACCTGAGTCCACCAGCCAAGAGTTGTCATCGCAGGCGAGGTTCATAACTACCTCATCACCTACAATGATCACGTCGCCTCCATGTGTCGAGGCCGCCGATGTAGTGTTCTCACTTTGCTTCTCCTTGTCGCCATTCTTCTCTCTTCCAAGCAAAACAGTTCCGCTTGATGTGGCCCTTCTTGCCACAATGGTAACACTCCGAGTTCTCGTACCGACCCTTGGACCTTTTCCTGCTTTTACCCCTTTCGCGGCTCTCTGAAACAAGCCTCTGAGTGGGATATGGATGAAATGTCATGCGAACGTCTCCGCATCTCTTCATTCAGTACCCCGCTCTTGGCATACTCCAGACTGACCACGCATGAAGCAGAAGCGGTCATAGACACTCGTACGGTCTCCCACGAGTCTGACAATGTACACAGCAGCCATAGTCCTTAAACCTCGTCGTCGAACTTGACTCCCATCGAGGATAGCTGGTCAACTACGCCCTGGAACTCACTCAAGTGATCCGTAATAGTCGCCCCATCTTTGTACCGCAGACCATCATCTTTCGGATCAGGAACAATTTATTTACTCCGATCTTCTTCGCATACAAAGATTCGAGCTTATCCCACAATGTCCTCGCGTGCTCAATACTGGCAACGTAGTTATACACGTTCTCGTCAACGAACTGCCTGATGTACCCACACATCTGTATATGCTCGAAATTCCAGTCCTCTTCGGATTTGTCATTGGGCCTTTCGGAAACAAAATACCAGCAGGTGCAGCTTCTTGACAAATAGCAGATCCTTCATCTTGCTCCTCTAGTAATGATAGTTGGTACCATTCAGGTTTATCATGCGCACCGGCTTCGCGTCCATCTCTCCTCCCTGGTTTGTCTGCCAACTCCTGACACCCTTTTGAAATTTCAGAATCTGGCTCTGATACCACTTTGTTGGGAACGAAAGTGCGAAAACCGTTCCCTAAATCAGAGAGTACCTGCGAGAGAACCGAGCAAAACGTACAAACCAAAAACGTCAAACACAAATCGCAGACATAGAAATTTTTGACGTGAAAAACCCTTGCGAAAAAAACCACGGGACGATCAGAGTCCAAGGCGCAAGGCGCACTCGAGGCGCAAAGGGTCCAAATCGCCCGAGGCGCAAGGCGCACTTAAGGCGCGCGCCCGAGCGACGCGAGGCGCAAAAATTATATATATATATATATATATATATATATAAACATGTGTGCTTCAAATTTTCCATGTCTAGATTGCAATAACTTTGAATTGAGTGAGAGAGAAAACAGTAAAAAAAAGTACATCAGTTCAAAAAACAGTCTAAAAACAGTACAACAGTTAAAAATAATAATCTAAACATGTTATTCCAAGGCGTGCCTAGGCGCGCCTTAGCTATTCCAAGGCGCTCGGAAAAGGCGCACCTAGGCGCGCCTTAGGTGCGCCTTAAGAAGTGCGCCTCGCCTGGAGTGCCCTGAGACGCTACCCCTGCGCCTAGGAGCAAGACGCGCCTTAGGCGCACCTTTGACTACACTGTCAGAGTCCAACCCTGAAAAGCCTCCACTAATGGAATAAGAAATACACTGACTCCTTACAAACTTCTCACCAATCCAAACGGATCACCACAACTCTTTTGGAACAGAAAATAGATTATAACCACGAAGAAGAAAGACAACGAGAAATACCCGAAACTGATCTCTTTCTTCGAAATGGCCTCCAATCCTTCTTTCTCTTCTCCAATGTTGCAATGGCATTCTTGTCTCATTTTCTCTCCTTGTTGCTATATATATTTTTTTTTTAGAGAGAGATATTTTAGGGCCAGGAGACACCTATGTATAGCCTCAAACCTACAACTAGCATTCCTATTATAGATAGGAATATCCAATCCAAATCTAATTCCATTGACATATTCCTATTATATGTAAGAATATTCAATCCAAATCCATTGAGATATTCCTATTATATTTAGGAATATCCAATCCAAATAAATTAAGGTATTTCTATTATATATAGAAATACTCAATCCTACTCCGAAATATTTTCCACATAAGTTGGGAACCCCACCCATTCTAACACCACTATCAAAAAATTGACAGCATAAGAGAAGGAAAACACAACTAGAGAATATGGAGAAAGTGAAGTATGAGAATAGTATTATTTTAGGACATAGAATTGCAATACAGAAAATGGATAAACAAAACAAAACAAAACAAAACAATAACAAAAATTAGGGGGGATGGGGGCATATACATCTCAAAACAGATCAACAAAAATGCTATATTTACTTCAAGGTGAACTTCAAACTGCTACCGGCAACTCTTCAAGAGATGGGAGGATTGGCTTGAGAAGCCAATGGAGTCATCCACATTGTTTGCTTTGTTGTTCTCGATTCGTCTACCAGGTGTGGCACACCCGCTGAAATCAAGGATGCGTCCCTCGACCTGTGAACAAGACCATTGATGTGAATAAGGTTAATAAATCGATGGCATATTGCTCATATAGTTCGTAAATAAACTTCTACAGAATATCTGTAGATACTTCAGCAACTCCAGTTAGTTCATGTAAACTTAATTCACTTACATGCTTGCCTGCAAATATGTGTAAGAACCTCCAAGTCAAGAAACTAATTGCTAATGAAAATAGCTATTTAGCCCTACAAAACTATGGGGATCAAATATTAAACATCCAAAGTGTCTGCATACTAGCTTGTGCAATGTACATGAATAACATCGACAAGAAACATCATATCATCTTTATCTCATCATAAAATACGTCCTGAGGATTGCAGCAGATAAAGGTTTGAATAACATACATGTAGGCATCATATAGATGTCTGTGTGTTGATCATATTCACAGACTTCCAAACTCAAGTAGTGGTTTAAAGAAATGCTAATAAAGAAAAATGCAAGGTTCATGACAGACTGGTACCGTGACATTTGGCAGCATAGAAACACAACTTGCTGGATCTACATCTGAATGACCTTTCATTGACTTCTCACTTCCACGGCAACTTCTGCCAAAGGTTACATCTGGCTTCCCGCTCGCCAATACCTCATGGGCCTCAGCCACTGCAGCAGCACTTTGTTCATTTAAATGCCTCATTAGCCCAACGGCATCATAGGTTCCATCGCCAGGGCTTCTGAAATATCCCAGGTCCTGGGAAAAAAAGAAGACGGTAAAACTAATTACCACCAATAGACAAATGAAGAAAACAAGCTCAAATGCTTATTATGAATCAGTTTAGCCAGCCATTCTTCACCACTAGGTCAATTAACAAGATTATTGCACACAAACACGGACTTGTTTCAAGATAAGACGTGTGGGAATAAATTCTCCGTGGTTCATTAATAGTAATTAATGGAACAAGTCCGAGTTACAAAGATATAAGATATAAAAAGGATTACAGGCTCCAATGAGCTAACGGAACAGCTCTTCCATTTCCTGGACCAAGTATAGATGAATTAAGACCTAAGATAAGTACAAAAGTAAAAAAAAAAAAAGTGATCGGCGCAGCAGTCCAGAATACCACAATAAGAGAAAATCTTGGTAGACCTGCATCTCATGCACTTAGAAAAATACAGTAAACTAATTGTCTAATTTATTAGGCAGCCGCAGAATGCATAAAAATTATCTGAAAATTGATCATGGTAGACCTGCACACTGGTGGTCTAATTTGATAGGCAGAAAGCACAAAAACTTTCTGAAACATGATCTTGGTAGACCTACACCTCATGTACTTAAAGAAATACAGTAAACTGATTATCTAATTTGATAGGCAGAAAGCATACAAACTATTTGAAACATGATCGTGGATTTTAAAAATAAATCTCAATAGTTGTCAGATGCAGAAAACACACTCAGGTAACGAGGTCCTCGTAAATGATCAAATTACGATATATTAAATATAAATGATGTTTCCGAATGATGGTAACGCTGATATTGAGTAGGTGGCAGCAGTGAGGTCAATAAGGAGGAGGGGCTGTTTTGAAGACAAGGTAGTGAAGAGACTACAGAGGTCGAGGTCGAGGAGACAGTTGCTGCTGCAAGGACAAGAAGGTGAGGAGATGTCGGGGACAAGGAGGTCTACGAATAGGTGTCATCGAGGAGGATGAGTCGACGTGGGTGCAGGAGAGGAACGTTTGAGGCGACAGTTTGAAAATATTGGATTACTTTCATTAGGCCCAAGGCCAACTATATGTATGGAGTGATACAGAAGATGCTAGCTACTCTATCAAATGCGGGACTAAAAAAAGCATAGACAAAAGAACATAAGGATAGAAATCTATATGCAGCCTCACCCAACTAAGGCCTGGACCTATGCTGCACTTTTGCCTTCTCGTCGCGCTTTGCTAAAGCGACGCGCTTCACACTTCAGGATGCTCTTAACAACTATAATTTAATTTAGTACATGTTCTGATGTTAATAACCGCATAGGCAGTATATGATTTCTCAGAAAACAAGGAAAAAATCTAGGGGTTAATTTTTTGAACTGTAGATCATTATAGAACCTCTGTGTCTTTCAATACTGCATAAATCAAACAGAGCAGTCATTGTACCATAAAATGAGGGCAATATAAACTGTTTAAGCAAAAAAAAAGGAAGAAATTTGCAATAGCTAAACATTCGTAATCTATCAAAATCCACTGCAATAGGTGAACTACCTCAAAGCTAATGTTTGTATCAATTCGATGTCCTGGAAGAAGAGAGTTCATGAACCAAGGCGACTTCCAAGCTGAAGGGGATTCTATACCTCTTTTGATACTTGGGGTGTCAGCAAAACTGCAATGAAAAATATGACATGAGGACAAAAACAAAGAAGGATGCTCTGAAGGCATAGGTACAAGAGTGCACTAAGTTTCTATTGTGCTAAAAGAACATGTACATGAAGCTTTTACTTAATTTCTTTCCAGTAGCTGAGACTAAGTGAACAAACCATATGCTGGCAACTGATATTATGCCCAACATTTTGGCCAAAACGGCAAACAGAACCTCGTTTGGTTCCAGCATTTGCCCCTTTCTACCATAAAAATGACAGAAACAGCAAAAGCCAAATGCTCTGAACATCATTTGGCTTCATTTGAAATGGAAAGTATGCAATTCCAAATGGGAACACCATACTAGCCTTTAATGTGGTGGAACTTGCATGATGAAGACATGAATGTATTAGCAAAACAGCATTATATGACTAGAAACTGAATTAATAGACAACTTGAGCATTAATTACACTCAATACAGTAGGAGATATGTTGCATAGAATTGCAGACACCAGACAAGACAAGACACAGACAAAGATACATTGACATGTAGATAACAAATATTTAGGCATGTTCACAATTTCACATACATCTTGCTGAATTTTCTCATGTCCGATATGAACAATACAGACACAAGGCTTTTGGAGTTTCTCTGCTTCCTGGTAAATTGATAATGAAGTAATGAATGTTATAGGATTATTAGTTAATATCAAACATTGTGAGAATCAAGGGAAAGAATCACAAGTGCTGATCTAAGCTAGAAGTTAAAAATCAAGGAAGGTGACTCAAAAGACTTTTCAAATACACTTACATACACTGCAAAAGAGGCACTGCCAAAATGGTGTGCGGTCATTCATTTCATATTGACCAGAACGAAAGCTTTTCACGGAATAACTTTTGCAACTTAGTCGTTAATCATTATTAATACTAGAAATGCGTGGAACCTCCTTAGCAGAAAGATTTTACATTACCAGAGAGATGAGATAAAAACTTGTTCGAAAGTATAATCGTTAAAGATATCAGAAGACAAATATACAGAATAAAATTAAGGAATTGCTAAATTTTGTTATATAAACATCCAGAAGTTAATAGTACAAAAGACATAATAAAATTCCTAATACTCTTGATGTAGAAGTCTACATATTACTGAGAAAACGCAGGATTGGATGTTTGGTACTATCACTATGCAATATATAAATGCTTTCCACCGCCAACTCACACGTAAGAGGATTTGCTATTGCAGATTGTAAACAGAACAAACAAATGAAAACTAAGTTTCTGGAATTTTATACATTCTGCTATGCAAAAACAATCTTTCAAGGTATTACTTAATAAATCACAATAAAAATCCAAAATCCAAGCTTACCATTATATTATGATAAAGAAAACGCCCAGAATTCAACATGTAATAAAGAAATCTTACATGTTCAACTTTTCTTGGTCCACATCTAATGATAAATGCTTTCCACCTGCCAATTGCAATGGATGAGAGGATGAGGCACGTCGACATGATGCAACAGGAACTGAATGGACTTGCTTAGTTTCATGAGCACCGGGAGACAAGGGAGCAGAAGGATCAGACAAAGATTCAGCATGAACCTTCTTCTGATCTTGATCTGATACACTGTCCATTCTTCTAGAGAATTGAGTTAAAGAAGAAATATCACCATTTCCCAGACAACCATTTGCAGGATGTCCCTTTCGATCAGAACGCAGTAGCATGTCATTATCCTCCACAATTACCTCAGCAGGCTGTTACATGAAATTTTCATTTGGATGATGCAGATGAAATACAACAATAAAGCAACACTAAAGCAACACAAGGATCATCAACAAAACCTGGAAAGCCTAACAAAGAAATCATGTAGTTCAAACAGACTTTAACTGCTTGTGCATGAAAATCATTTCAACCTGGAAGAAGACTAGAATCAAGGTTTTCTTAAATGTCGAAGAAGATAAGATATGCAACCATTTTCATTTTAAATAAACAAAAGAACAACAGTGACCAATAAACTTGAAAGACACAACAGGAATTACATGGTCAGACCCTAAAATTTAACATAGTATACAATGTAGTCAGCACCTAACCAAAAGTTCTTCTATAGTGTGCACAGAAAACTTACTGATCCATTGGGAACATCTGCACAAACTTTCCTGGGAGCTCCTATATTAGTTGTACAATGCTCCATCTTTTCTTGAACGTCAGATCCTTTCCCTGAATCCTTAGTTTCCATCTGAGCACTTTGAAGTTGATGGCGTATAGCTGGGTCCAAGTTTTCTTTTTCCTGTATACAGTTTCCAGAACTCTCTCTCTGATCGTTTGAAGGGGAAACTACCTCAATAGAACATGAAGCAACATTCTGATTAGCAATGTTGCCGATGCAAGAATAGTCATTTCTGCTATATATTAAGTGACATTGCAGGTCTCTCACGCATTTCTTGTCAGCGTGCTTTTCCTGCAAAGGGGACAACAGTTCACGTTGGCGTTTCTTCATAATGGATGGTGTACATATAAAACTTCTAGCAGCACTCTTCAGGACAGCATTGGGACTGTCATCATTAGAGGGTGAATCCCAAATACTATTGGGTGTTGAAGACATCATCCATTGTCGAATCCCCAGGGGGCTAAAAGCTTGCTGTTCGCTAGAAGCTATGAGATCACAGCTTACAAATGGAATCTCCAGTGTCTGAATTCGAGGAGGTTCATAGAATAAACCGCCAGAGTCCTGACGCTCTATTTGCATATTTGGATTTCCATCAGAAAGATAAAGGTTTTCCATTGCAGTTGTAGGCCCAAATTCCAAAGTCATCATTTCCATAAAAGTCTGCTTTGGAGTTACAGTATTCAGGTCCAAGTTCCGATGCAAGCAATCCTTAGACCTATCACCAACATTAGGAGACCCAAGGTCATTGTTCGAACATGCCATAAGCTCCGCTTCTGGAAACCCAACAGAAATTCTCATCTCAACCTTGTCACTATTATCTCTAATATTTCCATCACTAAGGACTAAAGTTGGAGGAACTGGAATCATCGAACTTTGGGAGTAAGGAATTCCAACCACACCTGATGGAGCTACAGGAACTGATGGCTGCAAACAAGTAAGATTTCTGCAAGTTTCAGATTCAATACAAGATTGGCAATTCATAACACCTGTGAAACAGTCCGGGTTTATAATAAAATTAGTAGGACCTCCAAAGGAAATTTGTGTACTCGTTACAGCTTCAGAATAAGTACTTGCAGAGCTGTTAGGTTCAGATGCCAAATGCTTTATTTGCTCAGTTCCTAGAACATCGGCTGACGTATAAATAGAGTTCAATCGTCCATCATTATGAAATAAACTAGATTTTCCATTCTTTTCTTTGGCAAAACGTGAACGACACTCTAAGGCTTTTTTAAACTCCGGTGATCTCTGGGTGATTTCTGGGAATGAATTACTTGAAAATTCTTGAAGGTTTCTTTGTTCAGCTATAATTTCAGAACCTTCAAACTCAGGTAACAAATTTTCGCTGGAACTCACTGTAGGGATAGCTCCTCTAGAACGATGCATTTCAGGGACAACACAAGGAGCTTCTTCCAAAGAATAATAGTCATTATGGCACACTGGCAGATTCGGATCTTGCACCTCTATTTTAATGGCATCCTCCCCTGGTTTACAATCCTCTCGCCCTGAAATCATACCAGCTATCAATTCATCTGAATGCAAGGAAACTTCCAGAGCTGAGTTTTGACTACATTCTGATAATTCTTCAAACTCACTCCTGTCATTGAGACCACTGTCTTCGCCCTTTTGTTGATTTATTGCTGAAGAAGAGGAACATTGGGCAGAATTATCTACACGAGACAGGCCTTGGAACTGTGCAAGTAAACCTGACGTCATGTATGAGTTCAATTTCTTCTTTACTGAGCTGTTCCAGTGATTTTTTATTGCATTGTCGGTTCTGATGGCAAAAGGTACAATGGTATTTCAGTAAGTAATGTCAGGCCTAAATCAAAGAAATGTGAATATTGTATTATGCTCCATCTAATGGAAAGAAGAGTTATTTTAGCATCATTCATCTGCAGAATATAAGCAAGCCTGTAAACTGGTGAACAGAAAGGTTAGGTTAAAATGTCAAAAGCTTTGTAGTCACTGATACAGTTATTGTGAACATAAAAAATGATGTAGCAGATTCTCGAGAGTAGAAAGTGACATTGATCACAATGCCCAGTATGTATATGAAAAGGATTGGAGAAAATTTGCAATTGCACTGGATATAAAATGATTGCAAAACGTTACACATATAAGCAGTAAACAATACTAACTGCACTATAAAGTACATTAGCAAGGTAAATTTTAAGTTCAGATTATGGTCGATACTCTATAGTTCACGCATAATCTGACAGACTGTGACATTGTTAAGATAAGAAAGCCTTAAATAATAGGAAAATTGGGAGGACTGCGATGTCATGTTTGTGATGAATGTTACGATGTCATGCTATATACATAAATATATAACCCTCACCATTACTCCAGAGTTTTGGTGTAATGACAGGGACTTCAACATACTACCAGAAGAAGTCTGGTTCAAATCTCTACTGCACAATCCAACCAAAATGGATATTTGACATGTGGTGGCATGTTGAATAATAGAATCTCAACCCACACTACAACTCTAGAGTTTTGGTATAGCGACGGAGACTTTAACATGCCATCAGAGAAACCCAGATTCAAATCTCTATGGCGCACAATTTAAACAAATTTTAGAAAATATTTATGCCACTGTGTGAATCCATCTCTCTGCCGAAGATGGGCCTTCAACATGCGGAGACATGTTTCAGTAATATAAATATAATCCTTACCACAATTCAAGTTTTGGTGCACTAGGGACTTTACAAATGCATGGTTAACAATGAAAACTCTACTCGAAGTTGCCCATAGAACACTTCAAAAAAATTGCAAAGCATCATCACAAGTTCCAAGGCTATAAAACTCTTAAACAGCAGAAACTTTTAAATCTCACCTGCCCGGTAAAAATTTTGACAACTCAGCCCACTTGTTTCCATATATTTTATGAGCATGAATTAGTGATATCTCCTCTTCTTGTGTCCATGCCTCCTTGTTTATGCCAGGATTAAGATGATTATGCCACCTAAAAATATGTTATACAAGATTAGTAGTAGACTATTTTAACTGCAAGCCATAACAGAAGTAAGAGGAAATGTAAATGTCGGCATATATACGATAGGGCCCAGGGAAAATCTTAACCCATTACTTAAGATGAAGGCAAGGAGAAATAATCGAAGTAGCAGTATTTTTTATTCACATACAAAATTATAGAGGCATTAAAAGAAGTACAACAAGGAATAGAAATGGTGACAATCTACCATAACAACGTTAAAACTTAATTTGCTATTTGCTTATTAGTTTCATGACAAATGAAAGAATGTGAATATATTAACCGAAAGACCAATAAATTTGGTTGACCACAAATATAGAAAACCTTTAGCACGGTGATTTTGCAGTACATAGGTACAAAGCATGTTGGATATCGGAGGAGAAAAACTCAACAATAAAATTTTATTAATATAGACATGTATACAAGATGAAACAAGCTCTGAAGATAACACTCAAAAAGGGAACTACTAGCAAACACTCACAAGGACACTAACAATACAAACTCACACAAGGCACTCACTCACTCACACTAGCTCATAGTTTGCTAACTCCTTGCTTTCTTTACTTGGTGCTTGGTTTCCAAATGGGAGAGGTCACCCCTATTTGTAAACGAATGATAACAGTGCAGATCTTTAGAAGAGTAGGGAGTTTTAGAAAAGGTGGAAGAATAAAGATTTGTTTAGAAGATTTCAATGTTTGCAATGACATAGAGAGAGTTCTAGAACAAGAATTAAAAGGAGGATGAAAATATCTAAATGGAAAAAGAGGAGGATAATGAAGAGATTTCTGGATGGATAGAAAGGTGAAGTTTATTCTAGGAGGAGGAGAGGAAGAGAATTGGTGTTGATTGGTTATCTTAGTGGAGAGGTATTGTTGTTGCAAGTCCTTCATTATCTACATTAGCCATGTGCTTTCTTGAGTTTTCATTGTTGCTACTTTGTATTCTGTCTCGATTGTTGATAATGATATTGTTGATTCTCTTGTTGCACCAAGAGACTGTTCATGAGCCAATGGAGAATACATATCTACTTGATCATCGAGTATCGCGATCTCCGACAAAGTCAACCTCACAATACCAATCACATTTGATGCTCCTCCCTTCTTATACAAGAAGCCCAGATTAATTGTACCATTCGCCAATGAGGTCATAGCCTAACGGTTAAGAGAGGCACCCATCCGAGGAGGTTGCGGGTTCATACAACGGTGGACGCCATTTAATTCCCTTTACGGGGGATTAAGTGGGGGGGTGGTGGTGCAGTGAAGGTGCGAGCGATCCGTAGGAGGCTAAAGCGGTGCGGTGCGGTACAATCCGGGTGGTGCGCGGATGTTGCATGTGCGGTGCTAGTGCGGAGCTTGTGCAGTTGCGGTTGCGTGAGGCCTTCGGGACGGATGGGGCCTTCGAGCATGGATGGTGCCTTCGGGTTGGGATGTAGCCTTCGGGCTGGGATTGAACCTTCGGACAGGGAATGTAGCCTTCGGACTGGAATGGTGCCTTCGGGATGTAGCATTCAGGCTGGAATGATGCCCTTCGGGATGTAGCCTTTGGGTGGGATGGTGCGTTCGTGCAATTATTATATATATAGGCCTAAGCCTTCAGGCTGAGTTTGTAGTCTCTCGGAGATGACTGAATAAAATTTACCTTCTTCAAAAAAATTGTACCATTTACATATCCCAATATTCTTCTAACTGTAAACAAGTGAGGCTTACTCGACTTTTACATGAACCTACTAGGTACTCCTACAGTAAAAGCAATGTTTGGCCGTGTGATGGTTAGGTAGATTAGATTAGCAATCATTTGGTAGTGCATAGCTGCATCCTCCAACTATTTTCCTTCTTTGTTGTGCAACCTAACATTAACCTCTATTGGAGTTAAAATAGGTTTGGACTCGGGCATCTCATACTTGTGCAAAAGGTCTTATGTATATTTGTGTAGGAATAGAATAATCCCTTTTTTGTTTGTCCTACCTCGAGTCCAATAAAGTGCTTCTGTTCTCCAAGCTTTATCATCTAAAACCATACCGCCAAGTTTTTTCTTATTTGATAGATTTCAAATTCATCATGATAAAATCATCTACATATACACTTCTGTTATCATTCCTTCTTGTCATCACAAACAAGCTTGAATCACCATGAGACACTGCATAACCATTATGCATAAGGAATTTCGTAATTTTTCTATCAGATTTTTGTTTAAAAGATAACAAAAGATAACAAAATAATGGATAACATACTAAGTTTTGAAAATTTTGGAAAAGATAACAGGCCGTCAACTGCGTTGGCAATATGGCTACATTAAATTTTTTTTATTTTTTGGTGACAATTTTTTTTAAAGTATTCATAGCGATACGCCACTATGTTGTCAAGCCAAATGGCGATTTGGCTGCAAACGATTTTTAGTGACGAAAAAAAAATCTTTCCCACCATACATCCATATCGCCAACATAGTTGGCAACTTGAGCAAACCAAAAGTCTCTCTTGAGTCACGGACTAACCTATAGACTCATTGTATATCCATACGTTTACAAGTTGTTTACAAGTTGTCTACAAAAAACCAGTCATGTACCTCAGTGCATGAAGTAAGACCAAATCGCCATTTGGCTTGACGACATAGTGGCGTATGCGATCATTATCGTCAACACAGTTGGCGCTATGAATACTTTAAAAAAATTCGTCACCAAAAAATTAACATAGCCATATTGCCAACGCAGTTGGCGACCTGTTACATTTTCCAAAATTTTCAAAATTTAGTATCGTATCCACTATTTTACTATCTTTTGTTATGTTTTTTTAAAAATTTCATGTTTTTCCATATCATGTTCGGTGAGCTTGTTTTAATTTGTAGATGAATTTGTTCAACTTGCAAACACAATTGAAATAGGTTTGGACTCCAACATCTTATACTTGTGCATGTGGTCTTTTGCGTATTTGTGTTGGAATAAAAATAATCCTTTTTTTTTGTCCTACCTCAAGCCCAACAAAGTGCTTCAATTCTCTAAGCTCTTTCATGTGAAACCGCACCACCAAGTTTTTTTTTCTTATTTGATAGATTGCAACTTCATCATCCCCAGTAATAATCAAATCATCTACATATAATAGCACTATTGCTATCTTTCTTTCTTGTCATGACAAACAAGCTTGAATCTACATGAGACTTCATAACCATTATGCATAAGGAATTTCGTGATTTGGGGAGCTTGTTTTAACCCGTAGATGGTTTTTCTCAACGTGCGAACATAGTCAAGATGCAAGTTGTGATCAAAATATTATGGCTGCTTTATATATATATATATATATATATATATATATATATATATAAAGCATTTCTTACATTTATTTGCCACAATTTCTTTCTTTTGTTAGTTAGACTAGCAAAACTCATATTGTAGTCATCTTTGCCTTGGGCTAAATGTTTCATCGTAGTCCAACCCATACTGTTGATAGAACCCGCGTGCCACCAAGCGGGCATTGTATCGTTCTATCGACCCATCATGATAAGTTTTCTCTTCGTATTTATAGGATATGGGTTTAACATTCATGGGTTTGGTACTAAGTCACAGGTTTGGTTTTGCTTTAATATTGCTCATTTTTTCTTATGTTGAAGCACTTTGTTGGGCTTGATCAGGACAAACAAAAAATGGATTATTCTTATTCCAACACAAATACGCAAAAGACCGCATGCATAAGTATAAGATGCCGGAGTCCAAACCTATTTCAATTGTGTTTGCAAGATGAACAAATTCATCTAAAGTTAAAACAAGCTCACCGGACATGATATAGAAAACGCACCACCAAGTTTTTTTTTTCTTATTTGATAGATTGCAACTTCATCATCCCCAGTAATAACTAAATCATCTACATAAACGAGCACTATTGCTATCTTTCTTTCTTGTCATCATAAACAAGCTTGAATCTACATGAGACTTCATAACCATTATGCATAAGGAATTTCGTAATTTTTTTCATAACATGTCTGGGGAGCTTGTTTTAACTCGTCGATGGTTTTTCTCAACTTGCGAACATAGTCAAGATGTAAGTTGTGTTCAAAATATTCTGGTTGCTTTATATATATATATATATATATATATATATATATATATGTTGGTATATTAGAATATTCTTGGTATATTTGTTGGGATATTAGAATATTTTACAGGGAGTTTTAATGGGGTATTAATGTAAGATGAAGGGTTGTAAGGCTATAAATAGCCAAGGATTGTCAATAAAAATATAATTACTCTAAAGTATTCTGCATGGTATCAGAGCCCAAACCCTAGCCACCACCTCCCAAACCCTAGCCGCCACCACCGCCACCGCTGCCACACCGTCCGCCGCCACCGCTGCCGCGTCGCTCGCCCGGCACCACCGTCGCCGCTCGTCCGCCACCACCACCGCGAAGCCGCGGAGCCTTCTACCATGGTTATCGTACGGTGTGAGGTGATCGGAGAAGAAGAGGATCGATGAAGGAGATCATCAAGAAGTTGGACTCTGCGAAGGTCGCAACGTTAATAAAGCTGATGAAAATGTCGGCTGGTGAGAGCGCGACACGAACATTGGCGAAGTTGGAGCTTCCATCCATCGATCTGAAGCTTGATGGACCGGCCACCTACCTGAGTTGGTCACGACGGGTGAGGAGAACCCTCGCAGGGAAGAACCTGGAGGGTTTCTTGTCAGGAGAGAAGACAGAGCCGGATGAGGGCTCATCAGGACGCGACGAGTGGAAGTCCACTCATATGGTGGTATACATTTGGCTTCTCAATTCTTTAGTCCAGTCGATCACCGCCACAGTGGATGGCCTTGATATGGTGAAAGACATATGGAAGAAGTTGAGGAGAAAGGGGGAGATCGACGACACCGTACATGGAGAGAAAACGGTATAGGAGTAATGCCAGGGAGTTGGAGCGTCTGTGGTTGGATTATGATCACTTCTCAGATCGGGCGAGCTGCGAGGACCCGAAGTGTAAGGAGAGACAGGTATGTCTGCAGGAGAGGATGATGAAGTTTCTTAAGGGGTTGGCCGCAATGTTTGCTCAGAGAACCACACTACTTCTAGCCCAACCGAAGATTCCTACACTTGAGGAGGCTATCTCAGCCATGATCCAGGAGGAGACTCGTATCAAGCTACAGGCAGGGACAAGTGGTCCTCCTGAAGTGAAGACAGCACTGGCGGTTGCCAATTCAGGCGGCACGGAACATAAGGGAGACCCCTGGCAGTGTTACAATTGCGGGGATGTAGGCCATCTGAGGTATGTTTGCACCAAACCACCCAAGGTGGGAGATTCAGGTGGCGGACGTGGCCGTGGTCGTGGGGGTCGACGGGATGGTCGAGGAGGTTATCGGGCGAACCTGTTGGTAGCAGAAGGCGAGGAGGGAGCTAATTGTGCCTATACTGAGGAGGATCAGACACTACTGGGCATGGTGGAAGTACTCAGGAGAAAGCAGAGAGCATCAAGCGATGGAGACAGGAGAAGTGGGACTGAGGAGGCGTCCACCTCAGTCTTCGCTAGAGGCAACGCTGCCATGTATGCCCATCCATCGGAATGTACTGATAAATCACTCGCCCTTGCATCTATGTCTTCCCTTAGATCGTCGGACTGGATTGTCGATTCTGGTGCGTCTCGACGCGTGACAGGGAATGCTAGTGAGTTCTCTTCCTACACCCACCTAGCATCTGCAGACATCATTCAAACAACCGATGGTACTTTCCAGCCAGTGGTCGGTAAGGGGACTGTCGATTGTACATGTTCAGTAAGATTATCCAATATTTTACATGCTCCTTTTCCAGTCAGCCTTTTGTCCATTAGTTCTATAATTCTCCAACTAAAATGCATTGTCTCTTTTGATATTCCTAAGGTGATCTTCCAGGAGAAGGAGGCGGGACGAAGGCTTGGGACTGGCACTTGGCATGATGGACTATGGTACCTGGATTGGGAAGGACTGGATTCAGCATTGGTGTCTGTGACAGAAAGGACAGGAATGGGAGGACCAAAGATGAGTGTCGAGGATACATTGATACTCCATCACAGGCGGTTGGGACACTCCTCTTTTGGTATTTTGAGTATGTTGTATCCATCTATTTATGAGAAAGCAAATAAGAAAAAACTAGTATGTAATGCATGTGATTTAGACAAACTTACTAGGAGCTCATATGTTGGTGCATGCCATAGGAGTTCTTCTGTTTTTTATATTATACATTCTGATGTCTGGGGGTCGTGCGTCACAACTACTATGAATGGTTACATGTATTTTGTCTTTTTTATTGATTGTTCCTCTCGTGTCACCTGGCTGCATTTGATGAAGAATAAGAGTGAGGTCTTTGCCTGTTTTCGGGACTTTCATAAACATGTCCAAACTCAATACAGAGCTGTGGTGAAGGTACTAAGGTCTAATAATGGAACAGAGTATACCAACAAAGCACTTGAGAAATACATGTCAGTCCAAGGGATACAGCATCAGACCACTTGTGCATACACAGCAGCACAGAATGGAGTGGCAGAAAGGAAGAACAGACACCTTCTGGAGGTGGCAAGGAGCATGATGATCGCCATGAATATCCCACAGAGTCTGTAGGGGCATGCAGTGTTGACAGCAGCTCGATTGATCAACATGATGCCCTCGAAGGTACTGGGATAGAAGTCTCCATGTGAGATATTGTAAGGAAATAATAGTGGGATACTCCCACTAAAGGTGTTTGGCTGCGTATGTTTTGTGAAGGACAACAGACCGTCTGTTGGAAAACTTGACCCCAGAGCATTCAAGTGTATTCATAGGCTATACGACGAATCAGAAGGGGTACGTGTGCTGGAGCCCAGTAGAGAAGAAGTTTGTGAGCATAGATATTCACTTCAGGGAGTTTGAGCCATACTACCGTCAGGAGGGAACCTCATCCATGAGCAACTCACATGATACTAAGAGTATGAGGCGAGAGAGGGAGATTGGTGAGAGTGTAGTGACCGATTTAGGAGTATGGCATGGAGGAACGTTTGAGGAGGAGCAGGAGAGTGAAAAGGAATAGGGGAGACGATGAGAGGTGTTAGGCCCACGGCTCAGGGGGAGTTACTTACCTACAGCAGGAAAGGAAAGCAAACTGCAGGACCAATACATATAGTACCAGTGCCAAGTCCCTTGCGTGTGTCCGTCTCAACTCCTGAGACACCTACACCACCACCACCAGATTTTCCTTCAGGTGATATCATTCTTTCTACTCCTCCCACACCATTATCAATACGGAGGTCCACTCGCAGCAATGCGAAAAATCCTCCTGATAGATATGGTTGGGACCTTGCTCAGTTTGTTTCATATAATAACATCTCTTCTTCTCATGGAACATTCATTGCATCTTTGGATAGTATTATTGTACCTAACAATTGACAGGTTGCCAAAAACGCTTCAAAGTGGAAAGCGGCGATGCACGAGGAGTTATGCGCTCTTGAGAAGAACCACACTTAGGAACTGGTAAAACTGCCAGAGGGAAAGAGGGCAGTCGGATGCAAGTAGGTCTTTACTGTGAAGCAGAACCCAGGTGGAAAAGTAGAGCGCTACAAGGCTCGACTGGTAGCAAAAGGATACAGTCAGACGTACGGTATTGACTATGATAAGACCTTTGCACCAGTGGCGAAGATGAGCACCGTCAGGACCCTGATTTCTTTGGCAGCGAATGATAAATGGAAGCTACACCAACTGGATGTGAAGAATGTGTTTCTTCATGGGGATCTAGTGGAGGAAGTGTACATGGAGATACCACCAGGATTCTTCACTGATAAGACATTGGGCAAGGTCTGCAGGTTAAAGAAGTCCCTCTATGGACTGAAGCAGTCTCCTCAAACGTGGTTTGACAGATTCAGGAGGGCGATGATAGGGATGGGATATCAGCAGATCAATGTTGATTATACTGTTTTCTTCCGTCGGAGTGGAGGCCACATCACCATGCTTGCGGTGTATGTGGACGATATGATTATCACAGGAGATGATGAGCAGGAGATTGCCCGACTCAAGAGGAAGCTTGACAAGGAGTTCGAGGTGAAGGACCTTGGCCTTCTTCGGTACTTCCTTGGGATTGAGATTGCTCGAGAAGCAGAAGGAATTGTTCTTTCTCAGAGGAAGTATGCAATAAACCTTCTCACAGAGACAAGGATTTTGGAATGCAGACCTGCAGCGACGCCGATCAACCAGGGGTTCGAGCTGTGTGCTGAGGCTGGAGAACCAGTTGACCGAGACAGATACCAGAGACTGGTGGACAAGTTGATCTATTTGAGCTACACACGTCCTGATATCTGCTTTGCAGTAAGTGTGGTGAGCCGCTACATGCATGACCCAAAGAAGGGTCATATGGACGCAGTGTACCAGATTTTGAGATACTTGAAGGGTGCCCCCGGAAAGGGGTTGATATTTAGAAAGAATGATCACTTGAGCATCGAGAGCTACTGTGACTCTGACTGAGCTAGTTGTACTGATGACAGGAGGTCTATCTTAGGCTATTGCATATTTGTAGGAGGCAACTTGGTCTCTTGGAGGAGTACGAAGTAGTCGGTGGTGGCCAGATCGATAGCTGAAGCAGAGTACAGAGTTGCTATGATTGAAAAGTATGCTGGTGGAGATGAACCTGGATCAAGGAGCCAAGATGAAGCTGTGGTGGCCAGATCGACAGCTGAAACAGAGTACAGAGCTGCTATTGTTGAAGAGTATGCTGGTGGAGATGAAGCTGGATTAAGGAGCCAAGATGAAGCTGTGGTGTGACAACCAGTCAGCCATCAGTATCGCCAACAATCTAGTGTAGCATGACAGGACCAAACATATCAAAATCGATAGGTTCTTCCATCAAGGAGAAGTTGGACCGTGGACTACTGGAACTAGGTCATGTTCCAACCAAGGAGCAGATAGCAGACAGTCTGACCAAGGGACTTCTTGAGGAGTGTTGGTATATTAGAATATTCTTGGTATATTTGTTGGTATATTAGAATATTCTTTGTATATTTGTTGGGATATTAGAATATTCTACAGGGAGTTTTAATAGGGTATTAATGTAAGATGAAGGATTGTAAGGATATAAATAGCCAAGAGATTATCAATATAAAATAACAATTACTCTAAAATATTCTACAATATATATATATATATATATATATATATATATATATATATATATAAAGCATTTCTTACATCTATTTGCCACAATTTCTATGTTTTGTGAGTTGTCAGGACTAGCAAAACTCGTATTGTAGTCTTTGCCTCTGGGCTAAATGTTTCATCGTAGTCCAACCCATACTCTTGAGTGAACCCGCGTGCATTGTATCGTTCTATCGACCCATCAGGATAAGTCTTCTCTTCGTAAACCTATTTATAGGATATATAACATTCATGGGTTTGGTACCAAGTCACAGGTTTGGTTTTGCTTTAATGTTGCTCTTTTTTCTTTCATTGCCCTTTTTCACTCAATACTTCTAGATGCTTCTTCAAATATGGCCAGCTCTTTATTGTTACCTACCTCGACAAGATCAGTGTTAACATATCTGGGATTAGATTAGGTTGTCGAATTATACATGATCTTCGAGGTTGATATTGTGGATTGTTTTCTTCTATTAGTTGACTTAATTAAATCTCCTCCAATGTCTCATGATATACTCTTGTGCTCCATGGATTTACAGATGGACAATATGATTATGATATTTCTTCTTGAGGTGCTTGCAGTTCTCTAGAATTTCCTCATGATGATTCCCCATCTATGTGATCATGCTCCTTCTCTAGTAGCTTGTTCTCCAATTCTGTAGAACCAGGGAAAAAGATGAGGTTTCGCCGAAGATGGCATTGCATGAGACATCACAAGTTAGCAACGACCAGTTATAGGACCACAATATAGAGAACCTTTCTTTTAATGACGGTAGACAAGGAAGAAGTATTGTACCGCCTTCTTATTAAACTTCGTGTGTAGATTATTGGGCACAAACGCATAGCATACACATTCAGAAACTAACAAGTGACTCACCACATGCTTAAGATTCCACAGCTTTTGGAAATGAGAAACAAATTGTAAATTTGATCAAGGAAGTCAATTCTTCACTTAGCAGTTGTCTTCAAACATTATGCCTAGAAGTGTTTGGGCACATCATTATTTGCATGCAGTAAGCTTCGACAAGATGCTAGTTCTTTATCTTTGTCTCACCATTTTGTTAAGGCATCCCGAACATGTCAATTATCACTAAAAAAATATTACAATCTATCATATAGTATGAGAACTCATCCCATGTGTATTTCCCACCATTATTAGTGTGTATGCACTTGATGCTCTTACCAACTCCACTTTCAACCTTCTTCTGGAACATTTTGAACATCTCTAGTGCTTCAGACATTACTTTCATAGCGTTCACCCATACATACTTGGAGATCGTCGATGAAGGTTACATGGTTCACTCACTTGAGGCAGGAAGACTATCAAAATAGTCGTTCCGAGCCAACTAATGAAAAACATGGAACGACTTCGGGACCGTTGGGTCGCCAAGGCAGTTCCCGTACAGGGATCTGTAAAATGATAAGAAAACATAAAAATAGTCATGTTCTCTTATATCGCACGGCGCATTGCCACACGAGTTAGGCTTACATATTATGCCATGAAACTGATCCTAAGGCAAGACAATAAAGACAACTTAATAGATTGTGCACGAAACTCTTATAACGTGTTCGGATTTGTCGAGCGGGCAAAAAGCCTCCCCACCAGTGCATTCATGTACTGATAACCCACCAGATTGCTTGTAGGGTGCGGGAGAACCTCGTTCGGTGCAGAGTATCCCCTCGTGCGCGTTAAGGTGTGGAGTTCGCTCTGGAGCCTTGGAGTGTTGCGTCCGGAGTTGAAGCACATATACAGGACATAATGTTGGAACATCGCCTATGTATCATTCCATGTTGTAAGCCGCTTGGCACGTCTTTATTATTTTGAGAGAGAGAGCTTAAGCGACTTGTAATCTCGGCCAAATGACGCTTGTAATATTTCTTAATTATCAATAAATAGCTTGTTTTGTTTCATACTTGTGTTCGTTTTATGTTTTCACTATATCGACTTTGAGAACTAGTTATCGAACGGTCGTTTACCCGTGTCGTTCAAATATCCGCTGCATTTGAGACTATCTGTGCGACTCTGTGGCTTAGCTATTTCACCGCAAGTTCGGACCTTGGTCTTGCGCGGACGCAGCTTGTGCTCGTGCGACATCACGTCTTGATGGGAACGATCATCCTGCGGGAGCACCGGCACGGTGATTCGTGTCGAGCGGGGACGGCCGACTCCTGCGGGAGATCGGGATGTGACATATTGGTATCAGAGCACGGCTTTACGTCCTAGGACTTGTTATCGATTCTCTCAGTTTTGAAAGCTCGTTCATGGGTTATGTACATACGCTCTCTCTCGTTTGCCCATTGGGATATTCCATACAATTAGTCTAAATATTTTCTAAAGTGCATGTGAATGATATGATTGCTTGAACGAGATAGTTATGCGAAGACCCTTGTGCCGACCTGTGTCAGACTTCGTAGAAATAGACTCGTGCTAGAATTGGCAAGTTATGTGCGAACCGAATACCTACACATAAATATCAAACGGGTTAGTGTGCGAGATAAAATATCGTTCGGACGGTTAGCTATGTACATAGCCTTTCGGCTAAGTTGTGTTGAGTATCGCGCGCCAAGACCCTTTGGTGCGAGCAAGTTTTCGAGCGAGATTGGAATATCGTTCGGATAAGGATAAGTCAGACTTAGAATGGCAATTGATAGAGATGTTATCGATATATCTAAGGCGAATCTAAAAAATCATGCCTGGGTTTCGAGATATAGTTCGGACGGTTATTCGAATCGATAAGTTACGACTCAAAAATATAGTTTGTATAGATGACTATCAATAGAGTGATATACGAGACTAAGATTTATTGAGACGACGCATACGGATCGCGTTGGAGTTCTAAGGAACGAATTGGATATGCGAGTAAATTATGCGAACACGATTGAGGATTTTTATTTAGGTGACTCGATTTCTGATTGGTGTATGTGATAGCTCAGGAACGAACAAGCGATTTGAGGATGTAGTGAGTTCTGAATAATCGTAAAGTAGCTCGAACCGTGAGTAGTGTATGGATTGTCTTGAAAATGTTCGAGCGAATCAAGGATTTTGGGGTAGAAAACGAGTTAGTAGCAAACGACGTGATTATGCAAAAGCCTATAACGAGTGTCGATTAGCTAGTAGTGAATTCGAAGGTCTCGTGCGAGAGTTGGGTCAAACGATTGAGAAGGTATTGAGCAAGTAATAAGGCTTATATCGAGTAAGCATTCAGGAGTATTGGAATTAATATCTTGGTCAAGAAAATTTAGCGGATCGTACGAACGATTTCGAATTGAATCGAACGGATTGAAACTTGAGTTTGAGATGGAATAATCTAGGATGCGATCGGAGTTAGCGCGATGGAAGGTAGCACGCATAGAAAATCAAGATCGAGTAGGATATTGTTCGATAGAATTTAGCTTGAGTACGGATGTTATGTTTTCGAATTTGGAAGACTTGATATGATATCGGTAGTTGAAAGTTAGCACGAACTGATACAAGTTAAAGAATTTGTGGTTCAATAATTGAGATAGGCGATAACAGATTTAATCATGAATTGGAAGAACGATCCTGAATCTAGTTCGAAAGATAACACTCGACATCAGGCCCAGATGAGAACGATTATCCCGTGGGAGCGCTGCCGTGGTAATTTCACGTCCAGCGGGGATGATCGAACTCGCGAGAGATTAAGGCCTAACATGTTCGATGTTTATGCAGACGAACTCGATAAAATGGAACGTGTCGAAGGTGAATAAACATTGGCTAGAGATTTTGAACTTGAATATTTTGAGGAATGCTAGAGGTACACTAAGGATTGATCGAACGGTAACGTTGAAGTTGGACAATTTGACTAGATAGATTATGATCACGGCATGAACAGTCATTTTTTAAACAAGACTTGATGGATTAATATATATAACTTGGATAAAACGAAGTGTAATGATAAGGTGTCTTGATCGTTTCGAAGATAACCATAACGTTTGACGTTTTTGTCTTATGCGAGCGCAAATCCTTGCTCGCACATGTGTCACATTCGGATCAGGGCGATTATCCCGCGGGAGCATTGGCGGGATGATATCACGTCCAGCGGGAATGATCGAACTTGCGGGAGACCGGAGCGTGATAATTGAATAATCGTTTTGACTTGTGGTTCAACACGATAAGACGAGTTTCAGAATACAATTAAATTGAAAGTGTTCAAGGATGAGTTAGTCTAGAACATGAAGTAGGACACTTGATGGTTTTGTAAACGAATACGTGAATTGTGATGGACGACTTAGAGTTTATGTTGAGATCGAAGAGTTAGAAATTAAATCGTGACTTGGTGGTCTAAACTTAGAAATGGACAAGTGGATCATATCATGTGTTTGAGGTAATAGACTATGCAAATCGCTAGGCTTGACGTGCAACGTGGACATATCGTGGATTCGGTTGAACGAACGTGTCTTAGGAACGGCTCTACTGAACGGACTTGAACCCTATGCAATGATTATGTGTGATGCAAGTAGGATGATTTGTGCTCGATGTTTAGAAATCTGAGTGGCTTATCCGACTTCGTTATCGCTATTTGGTTGAAATGCATATGTCTGGAGGACGCCTTGAATATGTGCACGATCCAAGACTAAGTGATATTTTGAACTCGAGTGCAAAGACTTCACTATCGCTAAGTTGGTTGACATACATATGTTTGGGAGACGCCTTGAATATGTGCACGATTCAGACTCCGCGATATGCTGAATTCGAATGCTAGTGCAAGTAAATATGTTAGATTCGCATGGACGAGTATAACGATTTGGATAAGTTGGCCCTAGCCTAAGACATTCGTGTGCGAAAGATTAGATCATGTCCCGTGGTAAGCGATATATGTTATGTGCTAAGACGCGATAGAGACTGAGTCAGCAATGAACCAGCCTAAGCATGCTTGCAACACGGAATGTGGAACATATGTAGGAAGTTATGTTTGAACGTGTCTAGCGATACGGAAAGACACGCTTGGGTTATATTCGATAGTGTCTGATAGAACGGTTTGTACTCAGGAAGTCTCGATGACGAGACTTGTTCTGAGTGGTGTATAATGTAACGACCCGTTCCACATCAATGCGGAGAGCCGATTCAAACGGAACAATTGCGACGACTCGTCCCGCTTTGCTCAGTGAGAAGACTCGCTTGAGGCAAAGAAATTAAGACTTGGCCCTTCAGGAGATCAGACTTAGACTTTCAGAGGGGTGCTCGATGTATCATTCGACCGATGTGATTCATCGCTAAGGTGGGTAACTACGATGAATTTGTCTTTGCTTAGCCTGCACACTTAAAAATACGGATGATACATGCTAGCCGCTAGGCGAATCACCCCTTACATTCTAACAAAGAATACAACGCACCTAGCTAAGGTAACAATTCCATCTTGTATTGCTTGTCTAGAACATGGAAAAGAAGTAACTTGATAGTTTTGCTTATGCGGCGCACTATATGCGTCTGCACGGTTTCAAACCCTGCACTAACCCTATAGACTAGCGCTAACGTAGCAGTTTATGTTTCTATTGTTTCAATGCTTGCATGCTTAACATGCTAACTAGTACTCGTTTGTCGTGTTTCAATGCTAGTCTAGCAGATTCGTGCCACGGCCTGGAACACAACACAAAACATGGTTCACTCACTTGAGGCAGGAAGACTATCAAAATAGTCATTCCGAGCCAAGTAATGGAAAACATGGAACGGCTTCGGAACCGTTGGGTCACCAAAGCAATTCCCGTACCGGGAGCTGTAAAATGATAAGAAAACATAAAAATAAGATGCAAGTAAAGAATAAAATCAATTAATGGCACCAAGGAATGACACTAAAAGAATGGCTTGGGAGCCCGGAATAAAGAAAAGATGTAAAGAAGAAATGAGTCAGGAACGGCCTGGCGAGGCTCATTACCTGCGTCTACAACCATTGTCGTTTACTCAAAAAGAAGAGATCAAAGAAAAGGAAAGAACAAATGAAAGACACTCGGATGGTCGCGGACAACTTGTGCACAAGGTTTGTATAGTTCATGCGAACGGTGCTCCAGGATATCGGGGCCGTGTCGACCTAGGCTGGAACTCGTGTAGTCAGCTAGCAACATCAGCACGGGGGAGCGAGACGCTTGTAGCGGAGCTCGCTACCCGCGCTGCAACGATCGTCACCCGCCCGGACTATTGTCCACAATGGCTTGTAGGCCAACGACTTTTGTTCATATAGATTAAGTTAAGCTCGATTGCGGCATTCCGCGTACGAATTATTGCATTGAAACAAGTAATCTGAATATAACACACCTTAACAGACTGAGTTTAATGTATTTGAACAATCGAAGTAACATGAGTATCACAAGTCCGAGTATATCGTTCAACTGAATCAGAAACACGTTCGTGACACTCGTGTTTCCTTATGCAAGTTTTGAGTCAAGATATATATATTATGTTGGTTAACTTGGTTGTATCGTTGGACAGGAAAGGACGAATGATAAGTCGGTAAGTTTCGTCGTGTTCTTTTATATCGCACGGCGCACTGACACACGAGTTAGGCTTACATCTTATACCATGAAATTGATCCTAAGGCAAGACTAGAAAGACAACTTAATAGATTGTGCATGAAACTATTATAACTTATTTGGATTCGTCGAGCAGGAGAGAAGCCTCCCTACCAGTGCATTCATGTACTGATAACCCACCAGATTGCTTGCAGGGTGCGGGAGAACCTCGTTCGGTGCGGAGTATCCCCTCGCACCCATTAAGGCGTGGAGTTCGCTCTGGAGCCTTAGAGTGTTGCGTCCGGAGCTGAAGCACATAAACATGACATAATGTTAGAACATCGTCTATGTATCATTCCATGTTGTAAGCCGCTTGCCGCGCCTTTATTGTTTCGAGAGAGTTTGAGCGACTTGTAATCTCGTCCTAGCATCGCTTGTAATATTTCTTGATTATCAATAAAGGGTTTGTTTTTGTTTCATACTTGTGTTCGTTCTATGTTCTCGCTATATCGACTTTGAGAACTAGTTATCGAACGGCCGTTTACTCGTGTCATTCAAATATCCGCTGCATTGGAGACTATCTGTAGACTATGTGGCTTGGCTATTTCACCGCATGTTCGAACTTGGCCTTGCACGGGCACAGCTTATGCTCGCACGGCATCACGTTTTCATAGGAACGAACATCCTGCGGGAGCGCTAGCGCTGTTATTCGCGTCTAGCGGGAACGGCCGATTCCTCCGGGAGATCGGGACGTGACAGCTTCTACTTATCTTCAGTTATATGATTGGAGCAACCCGAGCTGATGATCCAGTTTTTGACATAGTTGACAAGACTAGAATTGGTTGTTACAAGTGTCAACTCTTCAGAGTTATCGCAAGCTTCCTCACTGATCTTTGTAGTGGCGAAGGATGCTTGAAAATCTCACTCTGCTTTACTATCTTGGTGATCGTTTAATGACACCAATTTGCTTTTAGCAAGCTTCTTCTTGCTCCAATAATCTCGAGCATAATGACCCTTTATATCGCAATTGTAGCATTCCACATTCCTTCATGCATTATTTCTTGATCCTTGATTTCTCTAGCCTTGACCTTGTTTAGCTCCCCCTGGTTTGGAGCTTCCTCATTTTTTGTCTTCATCTTCCTCCTTTCTTGCCATTGTCTTTGACTTCTTTCATGTTTCCTTTGTAAGCTCCTTGTCATTCCGATCTTCCTTGGGCTATTCATTTACTACTGAAGAGTGCCTTCTCCCTATCCTTTGAGACTCCGGATATTTGTTTATCTAAAGCATCTTGATTTGTTAGTACTTTCTAACTCTATCAATGTTAGTTGCTTTGCCCAACCAAGGATTGTTGTGACAAGACCATTATATTTCGGTCTTAAATCGTGAATAATATTTCTCATCCGCGTCCCCGTTATAGAATTCTCAGAATCTAACTTTGAAATTTCTTGACAGTGGTTTTTTTACTTTAGCAAAAAATTGACTCACCGTCATGTCCTGTTACAAGATGGAAAAGCGCTCATTCTCAAGTTGTTGGAGCTTGGCATCGTTCGTCCTCACGAAGGAAGCTGCTGCCTGCTAGTGTGTCACATGATTCCTTTGGTGTGTTTGTGCCCTTGATGTGTTGTAGAAATTCGTCCTCCACACTTACCGACAATGTGAGCTTTGTCTTACTGACCTTGATCTTCCCTTTCCAATCTTCCCTTTCCACATCACGCTATCGTCACTTGGTGGAGTCGTTTCACTACAACTAACCACGTTCCATAGATCTTGTCCAGTAAGATAGAACTTCATGTGTGTACTCTAGTTGTTGTAGTTGTTGTTATTGAGCTTCTCAAAATAAGCATGGTCCCAAACCAACCAACTCATGTACCGGCAGAACTTCCTTGTGCTTGTTCCCCGATTGCAACCGCTCTATACCAAATTGTTGGTTGTCACAGCAGAACTAGCACACTTGAAAAACTCAATAATAGAATTTTATTAATACAAATTGTATATAAGATGATATATGCTCTCAAAATAACACTCACAAAGGTAACTACTAGCAAACATTCACACATGGACATACAAACTCACACAAGGCTCTCGCTCACTCATACTAGCCCTTAGTTTGCTAGTTCCTCCTTGCTTTGTTTGCTTGGTGCTTGGTTTCCAAATGGGAGAGGTCGCCCTTATTTGTAAAGGAGTGAGAGCAATGGAAATCTTGAAAAGAGTAGGGAGTTTGGAAGAACTGTGGAAGAATAAAGACATGTCTAAAAGATTTCAATGTTTTCCATGACATGGAGAGAGTTCTAGATCAAGAATTAAAAATATGATGGAAATGAGAAGGTTGGTGAAAAGATTTCTTGACTGATAAAAGGGTGAAGATTATTATAGGAGGACAGGAAGAGAAAACAGGTGTTTTCAACAAAGTATGCTGCATGGATACTCCTCGAGAGGACTGTATTTGTGTCCGTATTCGTACACGACACGTATTGGACACGATACTTTTTTGACACTCCTGTCGGATGGATAGAAGGGTGAAAATAGGATTTCAATGTTTGCAACGAACATGCAATGACCTCGAGAGAGTTCTAAATCAAGAATCAAAAATAAGACGAAAATGGAACAAGAGAATGAAGGTGAAAAGATTTTTGATGGGATAGAAGGAGAAGGACAAGAATAGAAAATTGGTGTTTTCAACAAAGCAAGTATGTTGCACGGATACTCCTCGAGAGGACCGTATACGTGCATGTATTCGTACCTGACACATATTGGACAAGATACTTCTTTGACACTCCCGTCGGATATAGCTCACCCATGTCTAAGCTCCAAGAGACCCAAACCATAGTTGAGAGTAATTTTGACATTTGTGATTATGACAAACATAATTAAGATACAAAAGTAAAATTTATTTGCATTGAATCGTTTCTAGAACATGTAGGACCTAGTTACTACCCAAAATATGCTTACATAAAGATATATTAAGATGTAATATATAACATATAATAGAATTATGTTTTCATGTGTACATATAACTGTATCAATGACGTACCCGTATCCCAAAATTTCAAAAGTGTTGTATTTCATATCTGTATCGCGTCCATATTAGTGTCTATGCAACCTAAGAAGTAACTTATTGAAGTTGAGTAGATACAAATTGTTCAGTGGCAATAATTTACAAAGAACCAGCCCGTACCGTGCAAACAATCTCATGAAAGTAGGGTAAAATAGCTGTCAACCGTTAAAAGCCTCACATGGATGGACTTTGTCATTAAAGGTATCACTTATAATACAGGCTCCACATACTACTTGATCTCCTCAACCTCATTGGTGAGTGATAGACCGTAGGCCTTTTGCGCTTAGCACTTCAGGTTTTCCCCTTAATCACACAATTATATATTGACTATGCAAGATACCTAAAGATTAAAATTACGGTCTGGTTGCTCTTCGTAAAAAACATCTCAACTGAGGAAAAGCTTCCCTAGAAAATTTGGGGGAACATATCATTGTCCATGCCATGTTTTCCACCCTGAGACTACAATAACCTCTTCTTAGTTAACCATTCTCAGTTCTCATATGGCTGAGTACCGTTAACAGTCTGAAAGTCTCTAGCCCATTATACTCTGACCCTCATCTTGGAGACATCAAGATATTTCAGAACCAAGTCGAGTCAGTTTCCATAGCAGTCATTTACTAATTATGGTGTGAAAGGAACTGGTGTATTTTTAATTAAATCATCTCAACTTTGGATCAGCTCCCGGCATCTACTATATTTGTGGCCCCCTTTTGGATAGCCCATGCTCATCTTAACAACAAGGGGGGTGTACGCCGAAGACCCGACGGACTGAAGCTGTGTGGCAGTCATCCTCTCCCTCACTCTTGCTTGTAGTAGTGCAATAATATATTTGGAACATATTTTCCACTTCCTTGGTTGGGCCCTTTTGGATCTGATAAAGAAAGTTGCTTTTTCTCCTAGGGATTTCAGCCCAAATTGATGCTATATATTAGGCTACATTTCAAGTCCCTCTGCAGTCTTTTATGATCTGGTTATCAGTTATCTTAGAAGTGGATAAACTAGGCTGCCTCTAAATAGGGGAAAATAACAAAGGGCCTCCAAACTTGACTTAATTATCACACAAATACACAATCTAGTACTGATCCATAGCATCAATGCAGTACATATCGAAAAAATTCTACTACAAAATTGATATTTAAATCCAACGTGAAAATTTTAGAATTACTGCAAACTGTGTAGGTTCTACACCAAAATACTTCTCAAGATGCATGCTTCTTCTGAAACCATGATGGTTATGAAAGCCCATTTGAGAGAGGAAATTGTTCGACCCACCTGATCGAGTTGGTGAGATTTGCCTAGTATGGAGAGTGTCATGCTCCAGGTCATGACACAATAAGTAATGGCTTAGCCAGATGGCCTATAGAAGTTGTCAGGCAACCACGTAGAAACTGTAAAGACTTCTTGAAAATTGAGGTCTAGTTTGAAATTCATGATATCCATTTTAGATAACAGTTCCAAAATGGATATTAAGTTTGTGTGCGCAAGCCTAGTAGACCATCATATCTTGCATAGTATTGAGGATGCCCATACTGGAATTTCAGATTCAATCTAAATACATGAAGAGTGGAGCTAGGCAACTATTCCTGAGGTCCATTGCTTAGGCAGTAATATGAACTGGAATTTGATGCTTGGCATAAGCCAAATTTTCCTGGGTACAATTTAATAAAATTCCTTTGGGCATCAAATTCCTACTACATAAGGGAATATGATTGACAATGTGAGAAATGGGTAAATACTACATTCCCATCTCCCTGGAATACTTAATACTTTTTAGATTGCCCAAACTACCCCTGATCATGACTCAAATCCAACCCTAAACTAACATAACTGGACCTGACTGGAACTTAGACTGACCCGAACTGGCTCTCAACCCGAATCTGGCCTGGCCCAACCCAACTTGGACTGACTCCGACTAGAACTCAAACATGACCAGGACCACATTCCTCCCTCCCCTCTCATCCAGAACACGAACCAAGCCTGACATGAGGTCCTTTGGAGCCTAGGCATAAAGTGCAAAAGCGAGGCGCATGCCTGGGAAAGAAAAGCACATACGTAGAAGAAATAAAATGTATATTTACGTCATAATAGTTGTATTAGTTTGTTCCTTTGCATGTCTTCAAATTTGTTCGGTATTAATAACATTTTAGGCATTTAGCATATATTTGCTAACAATTTTTATCGTTAGGATCAGGCCAAACGATTATTTCAATCCTAGGTCTACTCGAACCCGAGGACTGTTGTTGGGAGGGAGTCGAAGAGTATGAGGAAGAGATGGGTGCAAGTGGTCGAAGACAGTTGAACATGAGGGATCTGACGGTGGGAGGGAGTCGAGGATTCGAGCGAGAGGGTGGGGGTGTGTGTCAAGGCAATCAACAACACAAGAGAATCAACAGTAGAAGGGGTTCAGCAGTGGGAAGCGGTAGGGATCTTTGTTTAGTAGGGAAATTTTCTTGTAAATTAGGTTCAATTTTGTGAGAGAGAGTCGAAGACGAATTGTATTTTATCAAACCAACATCCTGACTTTAGTTAACGGATTAACATGTCTTAATGAGTATTGGGCCTTAAGGACTTGGGATTTTGTAAATAAATAAACAACATACCATATGCGTGTCGATTACTTCATCTCTTCAACCAAGGACCACACCTATGTGCCACTTTTGTTGTGAGTCGAAGCACGATTTGCATGAAGTGAAGCGCGCTGCGCTCGTTGTGCTTTGTGCCTAGGCGTGCACCTAGGCACGATTTTGACAACACTACACCGATCAAATAATCTATGCCTAATATATTAGCAGATGGTTGGTTTACTAAGTTTGATGACTACTTACAAAAATAAATTTGTGACCTAATAACTGGAATGTTCTTTGTCACTTAGGGATTACACACTCTTGAGAGTACACTGATATATTGTGTACACATTCAAGAAGTTATAACCTGTAGAACTCTGAAGGGATAGCCACCGTGAAAATCTTCATGTAAAGACATCAAAACTAACCTCCTTGCACCAATTATCCAATTGTATATCCAATAATTAGTTATAGATATTGTGAAGAATACATCCACAGTGGCTTGTAATCTCACGAAGTCAAAACAACAATTGAAATAAAAGATCATACCGAATGGTCAGATAATTGCAAAACACGTCTAGAATGGTAAGAAACTAGCCAAGTACTTGTATTTGCTTCTTTTTTTCATGTTATTATCAATATAATCAACTTATCAAAGTTCTCTAAAATCCTCTTTAGTATAAGATAATCAATCCCTCTCATACTGCAAACAAACACAGTTCCCTAACTTTAGCAAGAAAATGATTAAACAATGCAGGTCTCCTTACCTTCTCAAAATTTAATCAAACAGACAGCGCACAAACCAGTAAAAGTGGATCAATAGAATGTAAGTTGTGGGTATCAAGTATCAACAAGCTACGGATTAAGTTATATTGTACAAGTCATCCACATGCATTTTTATCATTTAAGTTTTTAATTCTATCAATTTTGCATTGGCTTTGCTGGATTGACGTAACAATAGTTTCGGAAGATATATGTGTATTATGAGTGTTTGGCTCTTCGAATGTAGTGTGATAGTGATGATAGCAATTCCTACACCAAATATTCTTATATGGAGAACCATATAACCATGGGTCCAATTTGAGTATTTTGGGTTTTTTGGACACGGTTTATTTTGAGTACACTTGTTTAGGTGCATTTGCTTTACTTTTAGCTGGTTTTAGAATTAGTTATATTTAGCAACTTGTTAGTTGGCGTTTCTATTCCTATTAGGATTAGGTATCTTGCCCAATGTTACCAGGATCGTGGGTCGCTTTCATACGTGGTACGGGTACGCGGTACGGTACATCAGCTAGTACGCGGTTCGGTGGGCGTAGGCTTATTCTGTACGCTATTTGGGATCGATGTTCGTTTTTATCTGGGTCGTCGTTTGTACCATATACAATTATATAGAAGTATACACCAAATATCATAAGTTCATAACCAAAGCCATCAAAATCAAGTGAAGAAAAGCATAGACAATATTCTTGTAACTAAATCAAATATCATAAGTTCATAACCAAAGCCATCAAAATTCGGGTCGCTAAATTTGACGAACGGGTCGCGAACGCACCCAGTTCGGGGTCATTTGTCCCAATTCGTGGGACGTAGGGGGGTTGGCGAATTAGACAACTATGATCTTGACAGATAAGTTGGTGAACTTTGTGTGGCTTATGTAAACAATGTATAGTGGTGGTACTTTTCAAACAAAGAGATTAGGGCAAGTTTATTTGTGTTGGCCAAAAACCCTAAATATAACTCATATAATCTCTCTAGAAAACTCTAAACCCACGTAAGCCCTTCCCTCTCCCTATTTCAAGCACCGGTAGCACCAAAAGCTTTTCTATCCTTCCAAAATCTCTACCAAGTACCAACCCATACCATATCCTAAGGCCCTTATTTTCACCCTATAACAACCCTAATATTCAAAATTGCCCTCAAACACTTGGTTTTCTTTGTTGTCCAGAGGTACAAAACCTACCAAAATCCCATCCAAGAACCCTTTTAAATACTTTCCAGAACCATGAAACCCAATAATGGTCATCCCTAATAGATCAATATTATCATTGGTTTCAAGAAAAAAGTTTGTCTACGAGAATCATCATCTTTGGAGTGAGGTTCGGATAATTTTGAACGCTTAGATCATATATGTGACCTTTGGTAAACTCAAATCCTACCTTCTTATCAGTTCGGTGCTTCTAAAATATTTGCTCCTAGATTATTGATAATTATTGTTCATAGTTAGCTTTCGCAAAATCTAAGACTTCAATTTTTCAACTCATCTTGATTAGCCCTGTAATTATTGGGCTGCATCAACTTACCAATGCTTTTAGGCACTTTTGTAGTTTACAGAACTAAGAGGCTTGCTCCTTGGTTGCATGAGCAGAAAAGGTATATTACCCCTCTGCAAACTGGCCTTCAAGGTTTAATGGCACCTCTTACCCGTAACAGTTTTGGCTGGATATTGGCCATCAACTCAAAGAGGTGATCATCAAGCCGTCAATAGTAAAACAAGGTCTATTCTTTTTCTGAAGATCTCTCACTGTAATTTAATGCTTCATTGACGACCCCATTCTCGATAGGAATAGACCAATGAAGGTCAATCAACAGCAATGATTATGGTCTAATTCAATTACATCAATGTAGTGTCAATTGACAAATGATGCAAATTTACAAACATTTATTTGACCCGTCTGGGACGTGTGATATATATGCAAAGGCCACATCAATTCTGAAGAGAATACCTCTCACGGCATTGCTTTCCAATGCGACCTGGTAATGCTTGTGCAATTGTTGACCACTTCTTAGCTCCATGTATGTTTACCATTTCAACTATAATATCATCTTCCTGTTTAAGAAAACAATAAGAAATTCCTTCAAACAAAAAAAAAACAAAGACTAATACTAAATTACCATGTTTTTAGCAGCATGTGGAAAATAGGAAAAAGTATTCAGAGAAAAGCTAAAAAGAGATCAAATGTGACATGATACCTCTTTCGTCCAAGGTCCTTTAACAAGTTCGGGGTTCAAAACCTTCTGCCATCTATGCAAGCACTGAACATCAGTCCTATCTGGAAAACATTCAGCTGCAATGCAGGAAAACTCAGCAGTATAAAAACATATTCATGTATCGAAAAAAGGAAAAAAATATGAAATCTTATAGAGCAACAAAAAAAAAGACCACAGTCACATTAAAGGGTAAGTGAATGTTAGAAAATTTTGACAAACAGATGGATGCAGAATCGATAACAGTCAGGACCTACCATACTGTACAAAAGTCATTTTATGTTCAAATCCTAGAATCGATGAGAGCTACCGACTCTCATATCACTATGGATAGCTACTATTGGTACAAATATCATATAGTATTACCTACAAGATACATAAGAAATGTATTATATAACAGTTACCCAGGTCAGAGTAAAATCTGCATCAAAAAGGCAAACTTTAGTCCCAAAATAGTGGAATCAGTAGAAATATTACACTAGAAACCTTCAAAAGGAATCTAAAATGTCTTGTACATGGTTACCTATAACGTGGAACGCTCCGCAATGTGGAACGAAAACAGGAACACAGTACATGGGGGTCCATGTACGCGGTTCTATTGGGAGTAGGCTTCTACGAACACTTGCTCAAAATGTAACGCGTTTATCTATAACCTTGAACGTTTTTAAGGTACAAATACGTAAAAAACCGTAATATAATATATAATGCATATTCAAGATTCAAAATAGACTAAGTATCATAATATAGCATCATAAAAAATTCGAAACTAGAGAAAGATTCATAAGTTTCAAACAATCCTAGCAATAATGTCTTTCTAAAAGGAAGAACCAAGCCTTAGATACCTAACTTTCAATGAAAAATAACTACAAGAACTACATCTTCCCCTTAAAACTTTAAAAGCTTAGCTGGAAATCAAAAAATATGTTATGTTCACTTGTCGAGACATGGATTTCCACGTTTCAATTCGTCGACATTTCCCGTTCTAGAATGTGCAAACCCAGATTGTGGAACACAGCCTATATGGTTGAATTCAGGTAATCATGGTCCTGCATCGTTGTGCATTGTAAGGACTATTTATAATGATATTGATGAAAGGGCACAAGTCAAAAACAACACCTAGTCAATCTCTAAACAGCACAAGGGATGGCTCTTATAAAAACTTAATTATTAGTTTCAAAAGTATCTTCCAACATCCAAACATCCCAGGAAATGATCCTATATTATCCATTGAATATTGTGATACTGGAAATGCAAGCAATATTTTAGTAGCTTGCATGGCAAGTAAAGTAAGCATGAAGAAAAAATGGCACATAGATGAACGGTAAAGTATATTCGAAAACATAATGTCAATAAGAGTATGATATAATCCTTTTAGGGACAGAAGACAATGATGATTGACAATCTTTTATCATTATATACAAGTGAAAAATCTTGAATCCTGCTCACAAGGCTTGAACACTATGTGGGATCCAAAAGCTCAATGGCAGCACAGATGTAGCGGACTTCAAAGGAAGAGTGTCGTCTTCTTTGAGAACTCACTCGCAATCCACAAACCGTATATAATGAGATGAGTATAGACTATAGAGCATTCACACAATATAGGAAAATAGAAATCCTTAAAATAAAATTTATTATTATCATAAGATACGCAATATATATATTTATATATATATATATATATATATATATATATATATATATATATATATATTCAAATTGGCTTACATTAGGAATTGGATATATAAGAAATAGGAATAAGAGGTATAGGACAACTACCTATCTTCTTCCAGTTCTTTCCTTTAAAACGTTGAACAGCTCTGCACAGTATATCATCCTGCATATAAACAAGGTGATAAAATGCATCAACAAATACAGATCATTGGAGAGACATGCAGCATAAAATTTCAATTAAAAACTACTATCGTGAGAAAGCAAACTACAAAATAAAAAAAATGTTGACATATTCAACGAATTTTATAGCTGAACTAGTAACCTCCATGAAGAGCTAATAGGCACTTTGCATGCAATCTAGTTCTGGAACTCGCATGACAGAAGTGTTGAATTGCAATCATATCTTACTCCATTACAAGTCTATATAAACCTTGGCAAACTGAAAATCCCGTTGTAGACATTAAATGGATATAGAAAGGAAATAGTGGCTTTATCTTTACATTGTCACCAACGGTCCAACACCAACAATCTCCCTCACCTGCGTCTTCACTTACATCCTCACCAACCTTCATCCTCACCTAATCATCCCCAGCAACATGTTTATCCATTTTAGTTTCTATCTTATCTAAGGGAGGATTGCACCATGTATCTTGTGGACTTTATCTCCTTTGTCAGTAACAATCAAGAAAAGCACAATACCTTATCTTCACCTGTATCTTCATTTGAAGCTGTAAACTGTCATCTACCTACACCCCATCTAATCAATACCTTATCCTCACCTGCATCGTCACCGGAAATTGTAACCCTCATCTACCTACACGACTTCTAAACCCAATACAAGCAATTTCGTTCACCTGCTTTTTCTATGGCCTTCTAATTTCTCTTCTTATTCAGGTGTTTCTAGAGAGATTTCACCGAAAATGTATACAGTCCCATCCCCACTAGAATGTATCTTTTTGTCCCTCAAACATTGGTATACAACGATCCAGAAGGATAACATTTCATGCCAAACGCATTGAAGATGTTGACTGAGAGAGGGTTGAAATCCTGGGCGCCATATTTCCCTCTTCATTGTAACTTGATCAGATTGGACTTCTTCCAAGCTTCTTGGTCTAATTCTGGGAGTTTTGTCTCTAGGAGTGGTTTTTAACCACCGTCGATTTTCCCAGAAAGTTAATAAAGGTGGATTCCTCTCATGAAAGTTGTAGTAGTCTACAATAATTATAGTTTTGAACCCTTTTCCATGATTGGGAGCAAGTTCTATTGATGTTAGTTCTACTTCCCCACATTTCCCTATTGTGTGCATATTTGAGGTTGATCATTCTAGTTAGACTTGATTTCTTCTGTGACCAAACCTTCCACCAGCATTTGGTTAGTAGAGGTTTGTTCATCGTTTCTAAGTCTCTGATGTCCACTCACTCAAACTCCTTTTGCTTGCATACTATTTTCCATTTTACGAGGTGGTATCCTTCAACACGGATGTTGGGCCTTACCCACATAAAAGTTCTCATCATGTCACTTCTCTTAATCACCAATTTTGGGATTCACATAATGACGTAGCACAGTAAGGAATAACTGACAAGACAAGTTTATGATTTATACGCCCACCAAGTGACCGAGTTTATCCTTCCAACCTTCTAGATGTTTTCTCAACCGTATCAATAATCAATCCTTCTTCAAGAGTCATCCTCTTCTCATTGGAATACCCAAATATTTGACCGAACTTTCCTCTAACTTGCAGATAAGTATCCCAGCTGCCAGTGCACTTCCTTATTACTGCTTTTCCTGATATATGTTATTGAACTTTTGTAATAGTTGATTTTGAGACAACAATATAAAATCCATATTAATATCATTGTCTGTCTCGGATTACATGTAGGTACAGTATGCATATTAAAATTGGTACAACACATGGATTACACTCTATCACCCAAGCCATTGAGGATCATAGCATTCTGACACTTATGAATCATCTTGTTCGGTCCATCAACCAAACCTGAGCGGAGATAAAGGATCGCCTTGTATCAATCCCCAAGTACGACATATTTCTCTCCCTTCTAGCCATTGTTTAATCCATTGAATCCACTTAGACCCAAAC
This sequence comes from Iris macrosiphon, assembly GCA_036927795.1. Classification (NCBI taxonomy): domain Eukaryota; kingdom Viridiplantae; phylum Streptophyta; class Magnoliopsida; order Asparagales; family Iridaceae; genus Iris; species Iris macrosiphon. The sequence continues at coordinate 173,610,262 of JAYESA010000011.1, read as the reverse complement.
CCACGGCTTCTCAAACTTTACAACACGCATTCTCACTCCACTCTATCGTATACATTTTCAAAATATATCTCTAAGATGTAAAGCCCTTGGATGAAGCTTGAGTGAGTAGCTTGAACCATGTATCTTGCTGACATAAACGCATGTAAATGCTATGTTGCCGATACATCTATTTGTGTTTTGAAATCAGTCTCTCTCCATCTATAAATAAGTAGAAAGTTCGATATTCCAAACAAACATCACCCAAATTTTAGACAACTAGGTAACTCTGTGCAATATAACAAAACAACCGACTAAATCAAACTTAACCATAAAAATAACACAAGAAAGCACTTTTTTCTTACCTCTTCCGCAGTCCACTGTCCTTTCGTTGAACGGCGCGTCGGCCCACTGATTCTCCTGCATAAGTGCCACCCAAATAAATCAAAAATCTCTCTAAAAATCACTTGAACTAAATCCAACATTAAAAAAATCGCAACTATTTCAGAATTTACCCATGTAGAGGCCTTTGCCGCTGATACTCCTCGCCGTCCCCGTCCTGCGGAGCAGTAGCGCAAGCCATGGCAGCACTATTTTCCATTCTTCGTGAACCAACGAGTGAAGACCGCTCTTCCAATCCCCACTCGACAGCGATGCTCCGAGTAGTGTCTCCAAAGCATCATAAAGGAACCCTAGAGTTCTATGACTCCCTTCTTCAACGAAACCCTAATTAGAAATGGGAGCAGCAAAAACAACAACAAAAATTGGGGGTTTTTTGGATCAAGATCTCACCTTTATGACGAAGAAGAGGAAATCGGAGAGGAATTTGGCGAGAAATCGATCGGGTACATTGCAGATCGATAGAATCTCCGTTGGAAAAATTGATCGAGTAGAGTAGAGAGAGAGAGAGTGGTGGTTAAATATTTGTCTTCAAGTGACTATCGGCAGATCGGACGGACGGTTCGGTGCAAAATCTACACGTGGCAGGATCACAGCCGTCAGCTGCGTTGTGGGACTACTTGATGTGGCTTCCGCTCTTATTTTTTGAATTCAACGGCTGTTGACTGGGGATAGCCGGTTTGTTGTGTGGAGATCAACCGGCTGGGCAGTTTGACTGTATATATGCATCTTAAAAAAGGTAGGTGGTACCAAATTCAACTCTCTCTCGTGGTTAGTGAGGAGAGATATAATTTTTCTGATTAGACGGATGGTCTATGGATCAAATTGTTGATGAAATGTGTTGGACAGTGGGTCAACATACAACGCGGCGTGCATAAAGTTATGTGCGTATCGTCGAACATCTCAAAAAAAAAGTATGGATGGTTGGGTGGAAAGGAGGAAAAATGGATTCAGATTTTGGTAGGTTTATGGATAAGTGAAATAAATCATGACGAGCAGAAATGCACATGTGTTATATACAAAGTCAAAAAGTCACTTAGAAAAGTCATCTTATAACTTGGAAAGAAAAAAAAATTTAAATAGCAAAGGTAGTGGAATACAATTATTATGAGTGCCTCCATTAATCTTTTTTATTCTAATAATCTAGAAAGTAGTGAAATACAATTATTATGAGTGACGTTCTTATATTTTTTATTCTAAATTACATAATCGTCTCTCTTAATTTTAATAATCATTTTAATTAATAAATATTGAGCAAGGATAGATTTGGATCAAAAACTTTCACGACAAAACGTAATTTTTTTAATTATATAGTAGTATAGATAGATAAGATAATCCATCTCTTCGATAGCTTTGGAAAGCAATGGGAGGCTAATTTTAAAATTAGTTTATGCTTACAGTAGTTGCAACACCAAGCAAAGCCTTAGTAGGTCCAATATTATGGTTTTGTAGGGTATGTGTTATTCTTGTTCTTACCTTCTTACATTGTAGGATTTGTGAAGAAGTGATAGAAGATAATATTCTAGGTATTTCATTCATCATGATATTACATATATATACATCCACATATCAACTTGGGACCTAAATCACATGGCCAATCACCATAAATACAATTTAATATAATTTAATCCCAATACCCCAATCACCATATATATAGCCAATCAATCACCATATATATAGCCAGTCAAATAACCATATATAGCTAATCACCATAAATATAATTTAATGATACAATTTTATCCCAATACCCCCCCTCTCAAGTTGGAGCATGCAAGTCACAAATGCCCAACTTGCGCAAAAAAAACTCAAATTATGGTTTGCCCAAAGCTTTGGTGAAAACATCCGTCAGTTGCTCATCCATTGGCACATGAGATGGGCGAATAACTCTAGCAAGAACATCATCCCTCAAAAAATGACAATTCACCTCAATGTGTTTTGTGCGCTCATGGAAAACTGGGCTCTGCGCAAGATGTAAAGCAGATTGACTATCACAAAATAAATCCATAGCACACGAATGTTGCACTCCCAAACTGCCAAGCAACCCCTTGAGCCACTTAAGCTCACATGTGACCGCCGCCATTACACGGTACTCCGCTTCGGCCGAAGAACGGGACACCCTTCACCTGTTTCTTCGTCTTCCAAGAGATGGGCGAATCACCAAGAAAAATCAACCAACCAGACAAAGAGCGTCGTGTGATGGGACAACTCGCCCAATCAGAATCACACCACCCCTGGAGCCGTAAATCACAGTCAGAACGAAGAAGAATGCCTTGACCGGGACAACCCTTCAGATATCTAACAACCCTTAAAGCCGCATCCCAATGATCACGTCGGGGCTCATGCATAAACTGCGACAAGATGTAAACAACATAAGCCAAATCCGGTCGAGTAAACGAAAGATAAATCAATCGTCCCACAAGTCGTCGATATGCTTTCCCATCAGACAAAAGTGGACTTGTAGAGCGTGCAAGTTGATTATGTTGTTCCATGGGAAAGCTTGCGGGTTTTGTCCCCAATAATCATGTCTCAGAGATAATTTCAAGTGTATATTTTCGTTGACACAGAAAAATACCTTCCGCACTTCGAGCTACCTTAACGCCAAGAATAAACTTCAATGCCCCAAGGTCCTTCATGTGAAAACATGTACCCAAATAATTCTTAAAGGCAGTAAGAGCAGCAAAATTATTGCCAGAGAGAATCAAATCGTCGACATACACAAGAATATTTATCTGAACATCGCCCTTATGAAGAGTAAAAAGCGAATAGTCAAAGTACGATTGGCAAAATTCGTACTCCCGCAAAGAAGATGCTAACTTCGCCAACCAACAACGAGGCGCATGTTTAAGCCCAAAAAGAGATTTTTTAAGCCAACATACCCGACCAGAGTGTTTGGTTTGGAAACTAGGTGGTAGCTTTATATACACTTCTTCGGTAAGGTCTTCATGTAGGAAGGTATTATGAACATCCATCTGATATAGTTTCTAATTCATTATTGCGACTAAAGCTAGAAAGGTACGAACAGTAACCATTTTTTGCAACCGGAGCAAAAGTATCAGTATAATCAATCCCTTCAACCTGATGATTTCTAAAAAACACCAAACGGGCTTTAAGCCGCTTAACACTCCCATCAGAGTTATACTTTATCTTGTACACCCACCGGCTCCCCATAGCACATTTTCCAGCTGAAGCATCTCCATGGTCCAGGTACCACTATCCTCCAATGCCCGTATCTCCTTCTGCATAGCTTCTTGCCACCCTACATCTTTAACCGCCTCTTTAAAGGAGGTCAGTTCTCTACATGTAGTTACAACTGCAAGAAAAGTCATGTGCCCTAGAGAAAATCGATCATAATTCAAAAAATGTGCTATAGGATAAGTAGTACCTGAGGAGAGATTGGACGTGGTGGAACGTTGGGAGGGAGGGCTATGAGACAACTTTTGTATTGTATTTGTAACAAAATTATGGAGCTTCACAGACAAAAATTTGGTACGCATGCCACGCCCAGTGCACCCTCACCATTCGACACCACCGCCGCCGCCTCATCCTCTGTTGTCGCAGCCGCCACGGCTGCCTCCGCCATAGTGGCCTCCGTTGTCGCGTCTTCCACGGCGGCCTTGGCCTCAGCCGTGTTGTCCTCCAGAGCGGCCTCATCCTCCATGACGGACATCCCATCTATATGAGGTAGATCGAACCCCAAAGCATCATCGCCCAAGACAAGGGGCGTCAGGTCAGGAGGAGCTATATCACCACGATCATCTTCAACAGAATAGGAAAACTTATTCTCATAAAATTTAACATCTCGAGACACAAAAAAAATCACTAGTAGCTCGATCATACAATTTTCAAACCTTCTTTCTATGGGGGTATCCCACAAAAATACATTTTCGACTGCGAGAAGCAAACTTATTCATCTTAGCTTTTTTGTTGTGGGCAAAACAAAGACAACCAAAAATACGTAATTCATAATAAGAATGAGGAGCACGAAATAATATTTCATAGGAGATTTTAAAACCAAGAAGGCTCGAAAGAGTTCGATTGATCAAATAACCAGCCGCCAAAATACACTCATCCCAAAAAAAAATTGGCAAATTTCCCTGAAAACGTAAAGCATGTGCCACATTCAAAATATGTCTAGGTTTTCGTTCGACTCTCCCATTCTGCTGAGGTGTAACTACACAAGATGTCTGAAATAAAATACCATTTTGTGCAAAGTAGTCGCGCGAGCAATTAAACTCAGTACCATTTTTACTTCGCACAATGCAAACTTTGGAATTAAATTGCCGCTCAATCATAGAAAAAATGACGAGAATATCTTGTATACTTCAGTCTTATCAATCAACAAAAATACCCAAACAACACGAGAACAATCATCCACAATGGTCAAAAAATATAGAGCTCCACACGAAGAAGGCGTAGAATACGGCCCCCAAAGATCACAATGTATCAAATCAAAAATTGCAACATCCCGAGAGTCACTGACAGAAAATATACCTCGAGTTTGCTTTGCCTGATGGCAAACTTCATATGCCTTATTCACTAAACTACTAGAGCTACTGACAACAGGAAGTGACTTTACTACTTTATCAGAAGGATGCCCAAGTCGCTAATGCCAAATGTCAGAGAAGTATCCCAGTCACTGTCAAGGCCTGAGTCTTCGATACAATACGAAAGTAGTAGAGTCCGTCCCGTCGTTCATTAACGCCAATAAGGATCCTCAAACTGTGGTCATGTATCACGCATAATTTTTTAGTGAATTGTATAACACAATTTATATCATCTATAAGATGGGCCACAAAAATTAAATTATAATATAATTGAGGTACGAATAGAACATTAGTGAGAACCACGCCTGGTACAAGAGCAACACGCTAGCAGCACGATAAAACCGCAGTCCGTCCGTCCGGGAGTCCAACCGGACACTCCTCTATTGTCGCCACCCCCGACAATAAATCCAAATTTCTCGTAACATGATTCGAAGCACCTGTATCAATAATCCAAGGTGCAATGGACTTACCCACCATACGATCCTCTGAAGATTTGGCCGAAGAATTACCAAGCATAGAAATAAGTTGTTGCCAATGGTCTGGAGTCAATCCCGGCACACCGTTGCCGCCTGCACCATCATCTGCCATCCCTAACTGTGCAGCAACGAAGCCACGTCCTGCCACCGTCGTACGCACTTTCACACCCCATCCACGTCCACCACCATCCGCATGTCCGCTAAATCGGACATTGAGCGAATCCTACAGTGGTTTTGCCTCCTCAAAGTAGAGTATTATCTTCTTCACCGAAGCGTCGATAGTATGCAAATCCACTACACAAGCATCGATTGGACTCAATACCAATCCTCCAATTTATCCTTCTTCGAAGGTTTATTGATAGACCCATCAACAAACCTAAATTTCCGTCGAGCCTATAGAGAAATCTGAATAGATCTCGACCATTCCTCATAATTCTCCCCACGAAACACCAATTTTGTAATTGTATTACCCAGATTGTCATTAGAATCAAGGTAATACCGGAATATGGGATCGATCCACGATGCCGCAGACGTTGAAGCCCCACCGCCGCCGCCGCTCGTCATGTCGTCGTCGTCGCTCGACATACCGCCACCGCTGCTGCTCGAAGAAAATATGCCTTAGCCATCACGCTCTGATACCATGTGAAGAAGTGATAGGAGATAATATTCTAGGTATTTCATTCATCACGATATTACATATATATACATCCACATATCAACTTAGGGCCTAAGTCACATGGCCAATCACCATAAATATAATTTAATCACAATATCCCAATCGCCATATATAGCCAGCCAATCACCATATATAGCTAATCACCATAAATGCAATTTTTAGAACCCAAAGTTCTCACATCTTGTTTTTTCCTCCAATGCAGTGTCGAATATGTACAAACTCGAGTTTACCTCATTGGAAGTCTCTAGAAGAAACTATCTAAAGTGGGTACAATATGTCAAACTACACCTTACTGCAAAGAAGATGAGCGAGACTATTGAGGCCAAAATAAAAGCGGATTAAGCTTCCAAGCCAATCGTTATGATATTCATCCGCAAGAATATGTCAGATGCATTGCAAATGGGAAACCTTATTGAAGAGGATCAAAGGCTCTTTGGGTGGCTCTCAAAGCTCATTTTGACCATCAACGTCTCATCTAATTGCCGGAAGTAAGGCACGGTTGGCAAAACCTTCGCTCATATGATTTTAAATCCGTGAATGAGTATAACTCTGAATTCTGTCGCATCTAATCACTCATAAAATTATGACTTGACTGAGGATGATCTCCTAAAGAAGACCTTCTTAACATTTCCATGCCTCTAACAAAGTGTTCATGCAGGAATATAGAGAACGAAAGTTTACCAATTTCTTAGAGCTGATTTCTCTCATATTGTTTGTTGAAAAGAACAATGAACTTCATGATGAAAAACCATTAAGTACGTCCCAGTGGCACAAATGCCATCTCGTTGTCTGAAGCCACACAGGGTATGACAGATGCAAAATCAACGTGGTTAGAGTAGGGGCCACGACGGGATGGAAAAACTGAACCACATGAAAAAGGGAAAGAAATTAAGGCCACCAAAGTGGATACTAAGGCAACAAGAATGCCCAGTCAGCTCCCAAGCTCGACAACTTCAAGAAAAAAGAAGAAGAATGATCATGCTTCTACTTCTAATACCCCTAACATGTGTTATCATTTTGGCAAGGAAGACCATTGATCTCACACCTTTCGTGTACTTGCCCACATAGTAAAAGAGTATAATTTACGGTTGCATCAGAGAGAGACCAATATGATCTATGTAGATGATCCAATAGACACTACATTTGAGGTTGGAGACTTCCACCAGTAGATGGAAGAATAAATAGACACTGATGACATTATGTGTCTCATGTGTTGTGATCAATAAGTGATGATTTGCAGTTTCAATTACGAATATTTTTAGTAATAATAAAGTTTTTATCTGGATTAACTAATTAAAATTTTAATGCATACATGTGACCAAAATTCTATTAATCTTTGCTCAGGTATAACAAGTAGGAAAGTTAGATGTCTAGTTGACAGTGCGACCATGCACACTATTCTCTACGAGAGGAAATACTTTTCTAACTTCGTCCCTAAGAAAAATACTTTGGCCAACCCTATCGGGTTCACCAAACCTTATAAAGAGGCATGTAATATCTCATTTTATGTTGTCTAATGGTACCCAATTTATCATTGAGAATGCCTTATATTGTTCCCGTTATGGAAGAATACTTTTGAGTTTTAAGGATATTCAATAAAATAATTACCATACTGAGACTACTGAAAAAAATGGAGTAAAATATCTTTGCATAACTTCCAATGCATATGGCCAGAAGCGTATATTGGAAAAGATGTCCCATCTCTCGAATAGGTTGTACTCTACAACAATTCGAGTGATATAGGTCCATAAAGTAGCAATTCTTCAACCAAGATTAGCATGTTTATGCTTTAGCATAATCATTTGGGTCACCCAGATCGAGACTTGATGTGTCGTATCCTTAAATCTACACAGAAACATCACCTTACCGGCAATAAGGAACTCGTGCATTCTAATACGCTTTGCCAAGCATGTACACTAAGGAAATTAAATACGAGACGGTCTCCCGCAAAGATACATTTTGATCCTTCTTCTTTTCTACATCGTATACAATTAATGGGATATCTGTGGACTAATCCAACCAGCAAACAGACCATTTAAATATTTTATAGTATTAGTTAATGCATCGACTCGTTGGTCACACGTATGCTTGTTGTCCACAAAAAATGTTGCATTTATAAAACTTCTGGCACAACTAATTAAGTTAAGGGCTCGCCACCCAGATTATCAAATAAAGTCCATAAGATTTGATAATGTCAAATAATTCACATAAAATATAATGCTCTGCTTTGTGCGGTACATTGTGCTGGCGTGTTGGCTCGAAGGGCCTGGTTGGACTTGGATTCATATATAGGAAACATTCAGAGTCTTCATGATTAGGACGAAGTTGATTCATCAATGACAGATGGTTTTGGTCATTCTCTTCTTTACCTTTACATTTAATACAAAATGTTTGCTAGTATTTGTTTCTATATGCTATGAGATTGTTAATGCTAAGTAAAAAGAACTAAGATAAAAGAGAGTAATATGATTATTGTTAACTTGCTATATAGAATATTATACTATTGTTATAGACATTGATTATCACACTGCTATTATAGACATGAATATTAAACTTTTGTTATATACATATGGAATATATATTGTTATTATGTTATCTTATAGAATATTGTACTATTATTTCAAAGAAATAGAATTATGGAGAAATGTTTAGGATCGTTGAGTTGTTAAGGTAAAAATTTTAGTTTTGGAAAGTATGGAAGTACGAGCGATAGCTCGAGGAATGTGGTAATAGGAAGAGAATGTATTGCATAGTTATTTTAAGTTTTATATCATCATGCATGTTATATGTTTAATAGCTAAGTTGCATATGCATACATTATCATGGATAACTTGTGCATAAAATTTAATTCCTCGAACGGTTTTCGAGGCACTGAGACCGGTTTGGTCTAGGGAGAACAAGGGAAATAAGTGCTGACGTACTAGCACGTGTAATTCGGGACCTTCAATTGGGCTTGTTACCTGCTCGTAAAAGGACTGTCATCTTAAGAGAGAGAGTCTAAGATGGTGTGTCACCAATTACCTTCATATAGTTATATTGTATACAAATGTCATATGTTTGTAGGCCTATCAATTTGTTTGTATGGATGGATTCATGATTCAATTTTGAGCCATTTTCAAGCAGCATTATAATAGTCAGGGCCGGTCCTGAGCATTTTCTTCTTGAGCGACCGAACAGGGCCCTCTAATACAGAGGGCCCTTAATTTTGGAAATTCTCTTTTATATAATGAATAATTAAATTAAACAATGTAGGGATGCAGCTTAAGTGGTAAAGTGTTTATTTTGCATGTGTGAGGTATAAGGTTCAATTCTTTGCATCTCTATTTTATTATAATTCGATTTATTTCTCTCTTTCTAATATGTAACATTTTAAATTTTGAATGGATAGTTTGATTAGTGTGAGACTCGTCTCACTATTGCGTATTTTTTATGTTCATATCTTGTATATGTGTGCTACTGTTGTATATTGCTTCCCGTATATTTTCTGGATTTCTTTAGCTGCTCTCATGTAATTTCTAGATTTGTGAATAGTGTTAACCACCCTTGATATATAACCCCTCTCTTTCTCTCTCTTCCCCATTCTTTCACTTTTCCCTCTTTTTATTTTCTTCTCCTTTCCTTTCCTTTCCTTTCCCCTCCCCTCCCCTCCCCTTTCCTTTGGTAGTAGTGACAGTAGTTAGTGGTGGTTCTAGGCAAGTACATCTTGCCAATGATGAAGAACTTGCACTTTTTGTTTGTGGATTTCTTGCATTTTATTAGTCCATATTGTTCCCTATGAACTCCTATGCATGTTTACTTCTTGGTGTTTTCGGTTTTGACAGCTTGGTTGGACTAGATCTACATTTTTAGTTTAATGTGTTCTTGACATTTTCATGGTTTTGATCTCTTTAAACTTGTTATTTTTCAAAAAAATAGTAGTTCTATGTGAGAGAGCATCTGATTTCAAGTGGTTTAGAACTTTACTTCTCTGAATTTGAGCTGGAAATAAGGATTTCAAGGAGAATCATATTTTCAGGACTTGGAGCTTTTCCATAACTGAAACTTGCTGTTCTGGGACGAAGGAGCTCCATGCGGCCTGCTTTGTATGCGATCTGGACTCCTCGCTCCAAAACTCAGCATGCGTCCATCTTGTTGGACGCATGACTGAATCTGCACATGCGTCCCTTGACCAAATGCATGAAACTTGAACGAAAAAAAATTCTCTAAGTTCCTGATTCCATGCGGCCCAGAGGAGCATGCAGTCAAAATTATCCATGCGGCCCAAAGGAGCATGCAGTCAAAATTATCCATGCGGCCCTGAGCTATGCGTCCTTTCCCAATGCATGACTCAACGCCGCCTTGGCACAATTTTTCCTGAATTTATCTTTTCTTCTCTGACACGCTTTATTGGCTAGTCACTTCAGTCACTTCCTGGCCTTGTATTTATTCCCTGTCAAATCAACCCTTGTCCCGAGGAGTGGACCTTGCGATGATTCATGCGGCCAGTTTGATCTATGTGGCCAGTTTCTTGCCTGTGGCTAACTCATCTCCTACACTTCTAACTCTTATAGTAGCAAAATTTTCCTTTGTTATATGTTATCTTATGGATTATTTACTCATTGTGCTTGGTCCAATTAGTTAAATTCATATGATGCATGTTATTTCTAATTGCTTATTTATACTTATCAGAACATGGAATACCTGGAACATGGAGTATAATGGCACTGTTAAACTGAGAACTCCATATACCTGACATGTACTGATAAACCTGATAGTGTCTCGACGTAGCTCACTCCTGACATGCTAGAATCTACAGAACTGAAATGTTTGTACTGAATAGATAAATTCTCGTGGTTGACTGCTTGTCCCTGTCCTGATTGTATTTGTCAAGCTATTGTCCAGTCTTGCATCATGTTTAAGGCAGATTCTTGAGCACCACGGTCAGGAATCCTTGACAACTTGCCTAAGTTAATAACTAGAATAATTACCTAGAAGCATCTAGAGATATTTTTTGGCTACATGCAATCACGGTATCCCAGCGACACCTGATGGATTTGGAGCTCTCTGTCGAGAATGGCACACTTCCAGCGCACCGTCGAGTGTTACAATTTACCAGAAAAATACTATGTACTTAATTAATGTATGTTATGTACTCTTACGTCTGGATAACCCGGATAGTCTGCAGGGCATGTGGCTGTATAAAATCTCAACTGCATTTGTTGGTAACCAGGATTGTGATAACCCTAGTTAACTAATGGTAGTAAGCCGCATGTCATGCTTGGCCGTGATTGCATGTTTTCTAGCCTTGTCTTGTCTTGGATCACCCAACTACTAATCCTGAATTGTACCCATTACTAATTGCAGAACTGCTTAAACTGCTTAATTTCCTATCGCATTTATTATATTTTCTTATGCTATTTGAATGTTTGCATTCTGGTTTAGTTCCTAAGTTGGCTCCCTTGTGATACTTTGCTGTTTTTGGGTCTGACCCCACTAGTTTTATATGGCCAGATTTTGGAGCAACACCGCAGGATCTCCCGTACATCCCGTCTCCAGATGGTGAACACGAGGAACACCCGAGGACTTGAGTGAGTTTCTTCTTTATCACCCACATGATCTTGTACTTATACTTTTTTAGACGTTTAGCCACCGAAGACGTGTTTAGCTCGTGTTTGATACTTGACATTCTAGCCTGCGAGCCTACATGTAAAACATATTCTAGACTATAGCTAGAGCTGATCATGTAATATTGCACTCTGCTAGTTTTTCATTATGGTAACTAGCTTCATGATCATCTGTGCATGTATAGTTTGGGACGCCTTGCCTATATAATGTTTGGTGATTATAGTTCTTGTAACTTGTTGCTTGGTTGAGATTGGGACAACTAGGACCTTGACCCAGGAATGCCTGTTGGATTGTAGAGTAAACCCTCACATGTCTAGATAGCCGTGACCATATCTCGGGGTATAAAGTACTCTGGTGTACGCAACTAGTTTTGTCCGCCCCCACTCTCCAGTATTCTGGTTCTGGGATGTGACAATTAGCCACATGGAGACATAGTTATACAGTAATTTTTTTTTTAAAGTAGTTTTTATATCCAAAAACCTCTAGTCTCTACTAGGAAAAAAAAATACATGTTTCAAGAATAATTCGATATATTATTGAACAAAATTTTAATTAGCAAGTAAAACATAAGTTCTTTGGGATAAAATGTGGTTTAATTTTTCTTTTTCTTTTTCGATATATATTATTTAAATTTGTTTTGTTAAAATAGTTTTTACATGCCAAAAACATGTAGTCTTTGTGAAAAATAAATATAAGGTTGGAACTTAGAAAAAATAACTTGGTATATTTTCTAGCATAATCGTAGCAAGTAAAACACGAATTTTTGAAAAATAAAAGATGGTTCAAACCAAAATCCCTTCGAATCAAATTTTTTTGCTAGTATGTATATTTAGCATTTTGATCAACATGCTGTCTTCTCTTTGCTGACAAGCTTCTTCTGCAAATGAGTTTATGTAGATTTTGTAAATTTGAGTAGTATTTTTCTAATATGTAGATTTTATAGTCGATCGATCAATACAATTTTTATCATACATGAAAGTTAAACGATATTTTCTTATTAATTTTTGCTTATACACATGGATCATTTTTAAAAAAAAATTAAACTTAACTCATTAATATATGACATTAATTTTTTCTCTTCCCATAAAATATAAAATATGGTCTTATATCAGGACCGCCCCCTGATATTAGTGGAGATTTTTCACATATAGCCATAAAACCTCGATTGTAGACATTTTGTGAGAGGCTATATTATAGAATTTTTTCAAGTAAGAGTGGCCTAAAATACTTTTCTATTACTTACCTTAGTACTCGTTACTTTCCGAAGAATCCGAACTAACTATATATATAGGCAACTTTAATTGAAAAAATATTATTTCATTGTTGATACTTGTGTAGAAAATTTCTACAGCGATGTCCATCTCTCGTTTTTCCAGGCTGAAGAGTTTCTCTCCTGCCACAGTCCTCATTTGTAAGTTCCCAAGCGTACCTACATTTGTTATTCAATCTTTTTCTTCCAGGCCTCAAACTGTTTGTGGAAATGCCTAGCTGAACTTTTCATTTTTATTCTCATTCTTCCTGTTGCAGCATCAAAATTCACTTCCCCCACACGAACTCAGAATCCTCGTCGACACTACATTCCCCTAGATTCACTTCCCGAATCGAATGACGATTCTAGCAGTAACCACGTCGTGTCGGTCCAGAAAATCTTGAAGTCTCACGAAGATAGTCGCGAACTACACGCAGCCCTCGAGTTGTCCGTGCCGTCCGTGGACGAGGAACTGGTGATCCAGCTCCTTCGCCGCCACCGCTCCGATTGGAAACCCGCATTGTCATTCTTTAACTGGGCAGCAACCCGGCAACCTTACGCTCACAGCGGTCGGGCTTACAACGAGATGCTCGATATTCTGGGACGGATGAAGCAGGTCAAACTGATGCAGAAACTGTTCGAAGAGATGCCCAAGACCACCGTCAACGAGAGGACGTTCGCCATTCTCATGAACCGGTACGCGGCTGCCCACAAGGTTCAGGAAGCCATCGACGCGTTTTATAAGAGGAGAGACTACGGGTTCGAACTCGATTTGGTTGGTTTCCAGATACTATTGATGTCGCTTTGTAGGTACAAGCATGTCGAGGAGGCGGAAGCGCTCTTTCTCAAGAAACAGAACGAGTTCCCGTCTGCTATAAGGACTAGGAATATAGTACTTAATGGTTGGTGCGTGTTGGGTAGCCTGCGTGACGCTAAAAGGTTTTGGAATGAGATAATAACTTCTGATTGCAAGCCGGATCTTTACACATACAGCATTTTCATCAATTCGTTGACGAAGGCCGGAAAGCTAGGCACTGCGGTGAAGCTGTTCATGTCAATGTGGGAGAAAGGATGCGATCCGGACGTGACGATATGTAATTGTATTATCGATGCATTGTGTTTCAAGAAGAGAATCCCGGAAGCTCTAGAGATCTTTGGGGAGATGAATGAACGAGGTTGTCTCCCGGATGTGGCGACCTATAACTCTCTCATAAAACACCTCTGCAAGATCGAGAGAATGGAGAAGGTTTACGAGCTTCTGAATGAAATGGAACTGAAGAACTGCCACCCAAATGCTAGAACTTACTCGTATATATTGAAAACGACGAAGAAGGCGGAAGAGGTTGGTGATCTGTTGTGGAGGATGGAAAATTCTGGCTGCAAACTTGACAGTGACACGTATAATTTGATACTCAACCTGTATGTAGGGTGGAAATATCAGAAGGGTGCTCAATCGGTGTGGACTGAAATGGAGAGGAATGGGTTGGGTCCAGATCAGCGATCTTACACTATTATGATCCATGGACTTCACAGCCAAGGGAAGTTGGATGATGCTCTTGAATATTACAACGAGATGAAGTCGAAAGGAATGATACCGGAGGCAAGGACAAGGTTACTAGTAAAGGCAATCTATTTGAAAAGAGAGGAGGATAGCAACAGACAAAATCATTCTTCCTTGACAACAGAGAAGAAGAGATCGCCATAGTTGATTGATGATCTATTATCCGAGCTTTTACAAATAAAACATGGTTGCATTGCTGTAATTTTAGCTTCTTTACTTCTTGTGTGATGTAAAATACCGGCATCTGAAAGCGTTTCTTGCCCTGAAAAGTATATTGTATCACATAATTCTAGTCCTCCCTTGTCGGGACTGATGTTAGGTAATTTAATTGATAAAGATGATTTTCTGGCAACATAGAAAATTTTGGAATGTGTATGGCTCAGTCAGTGTCTTTTGTCAGAGTGAACTAGAAGAGGTTAACCGCTCTATTTTTGTAAGAAAAAAATTCAAGGTTCAAATGACAGATACCGGCCAGTATGAATGAGGAATGCACACTGATTAATCCGCCAACATGTCTTTCCTTAACATTGGTGGTATTTGTTCCCCTGACTGTTGAACCATTTCTGCGTACAACAGAGGGACCAAAGTTTTGTACATTTTAGCAGTGAAGATAAGATGATGAATTCTAAAGGTAATGCCATGCCAATGTCCGGTGGATGCAACAGATGGAGACTGAAAGATTGGACATTCCGGGTTAGTACTCTTTCACAACATTCATGCCTGCATAATCACAGAAACTCAGCTGCTTTTTCATTATATAGCGTTTGATTAATTAGTTATATTTCTATGGAACTATAGAGGTGGATAATGTCAATATGGTGTCAACTTCTGCATCTTTTTTCATGTTCTAAACTTTGTTTCCTCTACTACCCTGACAAAGCAACATAGCCGAACCCTGCTAAAATATGGCAACCAGCTCTTGGATCCATATCAAGCACTCACAGTCCGTAACTGTAAGAAGTATGTAGCTTTTACTCACTATGTTTTGCTTTTCTATAGATAACACCATTAGAACTGATAAACAGCACAGTTATCTGCGTTCATTCTTGTTCAATATCTAGCATTATTGTGTTGGCAGCTGGCTCTGGACAAACTAGTTCAGATCAGTCCAATCAATGACATCGAATCTGTACATGTAGGATCTGACATGGCCTTATGTCTGCTCATACTCGTTAGATTTTGTTAATCTAACCCTCCTTGGAAAATCCAAACTCCATTTAGTCCTAATCTTGGATATCCCCAAACTCCAAATAGGATAATATATCAGATAGGCTCAATTGGACTCAGTTGGGATCCAAACCTAAACTTAAAGGATTCTTTTATTACAATAAGGTGCACCAGAGTCATGGAATAGGTTGTCCTCTACCTTCTTTGTCTCAATTTCTTTCAAGATCCTAAATCTGACCACCTACTGGCTCAAACACCCTCTTTTTTCACTTGGCAGCAAGGTGTTCTTGACACGAAACTGATGGCTAGCGGCGGCGGTTGGTATTATTTAAGCGTTATATTAGGTAGTGGACTTTAGTCCCACATCGGATAGAATAATAGAGAGAGGGGTCAGCCTCTCCCATATATATGTAGTCCTTCTCATATATGAAAACCATTTCATTATTCTAATTCTACATGGTATCAGAGCCATAACCCGCCCCTCCCCCCCCCCCCCCCCACATCTCTCTCTCTCTTTCTCCACCCAAAAAAAAAAAAAACCCTAACCCTAGTCGCCCCCGCTGCCGCCCGCCCCTCTCCTGCCCCCCGTTGTCGCCCCGCTGACTCCCGCCCCCCCGCAGGCAGCCTTCCGCTGACCCTGACGACGCCCCCCCCCCTCGCACCCCCCCGGTACAGCCCCCCCCTCCCCCTCCCCGACCCCGCCACCCCCCGGCCCGCTATGCAACCCAAAACCCTAACCCTAACACGCCTCTGCGGCCGCATCCCCTACTTCCTGTGTAAACCCTAATTCCTAAAAAAAGTCGTATATCGAAGCCAGAGGGCAGACATTAATTGGTTTGCACAATCTCTGTTCCTAGATTACGACTTCAGGAGTTAACAAAGAGTAGATAAGTTGATTGTTTACGTGGATCTTTGTTTCCTTCCTACCCCGATATTCGCATCAGGATCTACACAAAGAGTTACTTGGGTTACTTCTGTGTCCTGGCGTGTGTGATCTTCATACGATCTTTTCATGCGCGAGCCGGTTCTGGCCACGTTGATAGCGCACTGAAAAAGTTGATGTGATTATTGGGGTTGGAAAGAATCAGCGACGGTCGAATCAAGAGCATTATGACAAACTCTGAAGCGGCTAGCAGTAATGCCGGTGTCGAAAATGCATTGGTGGGACCAACGGACACTGGCACAACGATATCTTCGATTCGACTCATCTATCGGCGGTTGGACGGACCCGACGGATACTCAACACGGCAGAAGAAGGTTGAGAAGACACTTCGGGGTATGCGGTTGTCCAAGCATCTGACTGACAACCCTCCAGAGACGACTGATCCCACGTTTGAGCAGTGAGAGACGGATGATAGTCGACTGTTTACATAGTTGATGAACTCTATGGAACTATCGGTAGAGGACATGGTTCAAAACACAGACACAGTAAAGGAGCTATGGGAGGTCCTAGCGACATCGTTTGATGAAAAACGTAACTTCTCTCGTATCTACGACTCGGTTGTTGGCGTCTACCGGACAGAACAGGACGACAAGTCTCATAAGGATCACTTCCGGGCTTTTAAGACTATAGTCGATGAAGTTGACCGTATATTACCGCTGACGATGGATATCAATGAAGCGAGGGCGCAACGTGAACAGCTTCATGTGATGTCATATCTTGCCTCTCCGTCCTGATGCAGACTCAGCTCGCTCTCAGATCATTGCTGGAGCTGAGGTTCCATCTCTAATGAAAGCTAATTTTCGTGTCCTATGGGCTGCAAAGGTCGTCGAGATCTCTCCAAGCGATGCTCCTATTGATCGATCTGCTCTTGGTGCCGCTCGTACTGGATTTCGTGGTGGTAGTAGTGGACGATGCGGTGGCCGAAATGGTAGCCGTGATGGTGGACGAGGCATTGGCGGTCGTGATGGAGGTCGACTGCACACATGCTTCAACTGTGGCCTACATGGCCATTTCCAGTGGCAATGTACTAAAGCTCCTGCCGCCAACATTACCTCATATACTTCTGATCTTAGCGTCCGATCCGTCCAAATGACTGATGAAGCATATGCAAACTTTGTTGAGTTTCAAGCTCAACGTCGAGGTTAAGCTTCTACTTCTGGGTCCACCACATGGTACTCAACGACATGTGTGGTACAGTGGAAGCAGTGGGTCCTTGATTCTGGTGCGTCTGCTCACTTGACAGGCGACACAAGTATGATACGAAACTATGTACGGGTTGGTCGTATGTCTAATATTACATGTGCCAATGGTGGTTTGTTGACAGTCCGTGGAAAAGGATTTGTCCGTCTTTCTTCGGGACTGTCACTACATTCTGTACTACATACTCCTGGAAACTCATTCAGCTTACTCTCAATTAGTCGGATTACTCGCGATATGCACTGCTCGGTAACATTCTTTTCTGATGGTTGTGTTTTTCAGGACCTGACGACTGAACGGACTATCGGTAGGGGGCATATGGCTGGAGGCTTGTACCTCTTTGACAAACCTTCCTCTGTTGCCTGTGTTGGTGTGAAACTTGATCATTTTGAGTTACACTGCCGGTTATGGCATCCATCTTTCCAAGAACTCCAGAAAATGTACCCATCTTTAGATATTTTTTTTCATTGTGAGTCATGTAGCTTGGCGAAGCATCATCGGATTTCCTATCCGGTTAGTCAGAATAAAATTGCTTCCGCTCCCTTCGAGTTAGTACATTCCGATATATGAGGACCTTGTCCGGTTGAATCTGTGATGGGATTCAAGTACTTTGTTATCTTTGTTGATGACTACTCACGTGTCACTTTTGTTTATCTCATAAAAAATTGCTCTGAATTATTTAACATTTGGTGCAATTTTTACGCGAAAATCAGAACACAATTTGGTGTTCCGATTAAATATGTTCGAAGTGACAATGGTCGTGAGTATATGTCTCGTGAGTTTGTGTCACATTTGTCTCAGATGCCATCATCCACCAAACTTCATGTCCTTACACACCATAACAGAATGGTGTGGCTGAACGCAAAAATCGTCATCTCTTAGAAACAATGCGTGCTCTTATGTTCCAAGCACGTACTCCAATTTTTTTTTGGTCGGATGCCGTTCTTATGGCTTGCTATCTCATTAAGCACATGTCGTCGTCTGTCCTCAATGGTGATACTCCATTCTCCCGGTTATATTCCAAACGAGAGCCGTTATCTCTACCTCTCCGAATCTTTGGTTGTTTGTGTTATGTTAGGGATACCCGATCAACTCTTTCTAAATTAGATCACAAGGCTATCCAATGAATTTTTCTTGGGTATCCTAAGGATCAGAAAGGGTATCGATATTTTTTTCCTGTCTTGAAGAGATATTTTTTCTCTCGGGATGTTATCTTTGTTGAAATCGAGTTTCCTCCACTTCCATAAACTACAGGACCAATGCCCAAAATTTACCCAGAAGATGACTTCTTGTTGTTCCCGGTTCAAGCACAACAACCCACTGTTAGGCTGCCCTCCTCTACCGAGCCAGTGCTCCAGTCCGACGGTCCGCAGACACTGATTCAGTCAGCACCGCCGTCTCCCGATCGCATGTCGCAGATACTGCCCATAGTCACAGACTCAGCACCTCCGTCGTCCGATCGATCGTCGCAGATAATGCCCATGGTCACAGTCATCCTCCTCCTCTGGTTCTCCTGATTCGTCTTCGCCTTCGGCTCCGCATGTTCCACCAGCTCGACCTCGTCGTGCCTGTCGTGATCATCCCTTGTATGTTGAAAACTACAAAGGGCTTGCGAGCCACACTCGGTCCTTCATAGCTACTATTGATGGGATTCAGATTCCCAATTTGGTTGAGGAGGGTCTCAAACATCCCGGTTGGCATGCTGCTATGGAAGAGGAGATGATTGTGCTTTGGGAGAACCATACTTGGGACTTGGTAAATTTGCCATCTGGTAAACAGGTTGTCGGTTGCAAATGGGTGTTCACGGTCAAAGTGAAACTAGATGGCACCCTTGATCGACTAAAGGCTCGTCTGGTGGCTAAAGGATATTCCCAGACTTATGGTGATGATTATTTTGAGACATTCTCTCCAGTTGCCGGGATGACTTCTGTATGCGTACTCTTGGCCTTAGCTGTTCGCTATGACTGGCCGCTACTCCAGCTGGATATTAAGAATGCCTTCCTCCACGGGGACCTAGATGAAGAGGTATATGTGGTGCAATCTCCCGAATTTGTTGCAAGGGAGGATAAAGTGTGTCATCTGAGGAAGGCCTTGTGTGGTCTCAAACAATCTCCTCGTGCATGGTTTGGTCGGTTTATAGATCTGGTCACTCAGTTTGGCATACGTCAATCGAAGAAGGATCACTCAGTATTTTATCGACAGACATCGGCGGGAAGGATTCTACTTTGTGTTTATGTTGATGACAATGTGATCACAAGAGACGACAATCAGGGCATTACGGGACTGAAAAAGTTTCTGGGAGAACAGTTTCAGACCAATGATATGTGATCATTAAACTACTTCTTGGGTGTTGAAGTTGTACGGGAAAAGAAGCACATTGTCATGTCACAGAGGAAGTATGTGCTAGACATACTGAATAATGCAGGAATGATGCAAGCCAAAGGTGCAACGTCGCCAATGGATCCAGGAGAAAAGTTACACCCCGATGAGGGGGTCCTGATGACGAATCCGGATCAATATCGTCGAGTGGTTGAAAAACTCAACTACCTGGCAGTTATGACTCGTCCAGATATTTTATTTGCCGTCAGTGTTGCGAGTAGATTTATGTCTTCTCCACGAATACCACATTGGCAGGCATTTCTCAGAATTCTGCGTTATTTAGTCCAGAATCCTGGAAAAGGAATTCGCATGGAGAACCAGTGACATACAAATGTTGAGTGTTTTACTGATGCTGACTGGGGTGCCAGCCTGACAGATAGACGATCTACGTCTGGTTACTCGGTATTTATTGACAAAAACTTTGTATCGTGGAAGAGTAAGAAGCAGAGTGTGATCGCACGATCAAGTTCCGAAGCAGAATATCGAGCCATTGCCCATGGCACGACAAAAGTGTTATATCTGCAACATCTTCTAGAAGAGCTGGAAGAAGAAGCAGAATCTAAAGCAGCAGATATGTGGTGTGATAACCAATCTGCTATGCATATTGCTACCAATCATGTATTTCATGAAAGGACGAAGTACATTGAAATTGATGCCCATTTCGTCCGTAATGAGTATAAAAAGGGAATGATAAAGTTCCATCACGTGAGGATCGGTGATCAGATAGTCGATATCTTCACAAAATTTCTTTTGGATCCTCGGATACAATTTTTGTGTAACAAACTGGGCATGATTGATATACATGCTCCAACTTGAGGGAGGGTGTTAAACGTTATATTAGGTAGTGAGCTTTAGTCCCACATCGGATAGAATAATAGAGAGAGGGGTCAGCGTCTCCTATATATATATGTATTCCTTCTCATCTATGAAAATCATTCCATTATTCTAATTCTACAGTATTAATACTAAGGTTTCTTCTATATTCCATAAAACGTGTAAATTTAATATAGTATGAGTGACAACTTATAAGAATGTATCCAACTATACAATTTTTGATATCCAGAAAGTTACTTCTATTATAGATCTAATTTTTGGCATAAGCTATGCAAAGACAAGTAATGTAAATTACTAAGTTAGGATAGTAATCTCATGCACCTTGAGATGTTCTCAAAGACAGTTTTGCAAATGGGCTATGCATAAGTCAAGTTTGTCCCACGACTTGTGTTGTTTTGTGCCAAGTAAGTTGATTTATTTTGAGAGATCATGCATAGTTATAGAGTATAATCATACACTTGAGGGTCAACAACAGTTCGTGTGGTTTTCATGGAAATGAGTTCAATTTGGAAACTGGAGTTGATTAAGCAAGCAAGAAGACAGTGATTGAGAGATCAATTAACCCCATCTCATTGACTTTGGGCTACTCTTGGCGGCACATTCAATATACACAGGCTCCAACCTGATCCATGTGATTTGTCTTTGAATGGTTACACCAAGAGGGAACTATCAGTATTATGTCATTGAGACTGAGGGGGTCCATTTGACTATGGGATAAAACCTAAGCTCGGACATTGCTGTCTCATATCTTCACTGGATTTTGTTATGTGTTGCGTTATTTGCAGGACTATTGAACATAGACTCATATGAATATAGACAGATATGCACCAATATCAGGTTTAGAAACTTTACTTCAGGGTTTTGACAATAGATACTTCCTTAAAGGCAAGAGGGATGATGGTGAGTTCAGACGCTTGCTTCTGTTTTGTCTTTACCGCTTTTTTTTGCTTCATTCTTTCTTCTCTTATGTCTTGGTGATTGAGAGGCTTGAATGTCAGTTGATTGATCCATCGTAACCCTACTTTGCTTGGCTTTCTTTATCCCATGAAAGCAAATGCAAGTCTTCCATTACCATTTCACGTCCCGATCCCGATCCCGAAGGACCAAAAAGTCACCACTGGACGTGATGCCATGGAAGCCTAAGTTGCGCTTACACAAGACATAGTACCTGCACAAAACACAAAATAGACAATGAATATATATATATATATATATATATATATATATATATATATATATATATATATAAAAACACAACTTTATTTGCAGAAAACCAAAGATTGAACACATTAGATAGGAGCACAAAATACTTTCTTTATTGAATACTTAAAATTAGATTATAATGTTGAATGTACTTGCTTGACTGATTACAAAATATGCTATAGTTGGCTTACATCTCTTTGAAACCCAAAACTAGCCGCAATGTCCATACATCATATCCTTGTACTAGGACAATAATAAAAGACCTTGAAAGGAAAGCTTGCAAACTGGATAGGAAAGTCGAAAGAAACGAGCACGGTTTCACTGGATTGGATACGCTCTTACAGATTCAAGATACTCGCCAAACTCTCGCTATCTGAACCTGGAGATGCCCACAAACGTGGGTCAGTACTCAGCATATACTGGTGAGCGATCGCAGCCAAACTCACATAATAATCTACACTAAGTAAACATGTGAAGCTAGCATTATTATTATGTTGTCTTTCTAGTTGTCTAGGTTCTTTTTAATAATTCATGCAAAGAAACATAAACGATAGAGTAAGCTACGTATATGATAAATCTTACCTATGATCGAACTTGTATCCCTGCAGCAGACATACAAGTTAACAACAATTTATATATATATATATATATATATATATATATATTCATTAATCTATCTTTGCATCAAACAGTTAGGCTTGCAAGAAGGAAAATCCTAGCATGCGACCTAACTACATGATGGTCCCTGAGTGTTGGTTCCCCGGGATTAGCAACTGGAATTGCATGCCCAGTCCACTAATAGACTTGTACCCTCCCGTTCGTAAGAACTTCTAGCCTCAGGGTATCCAGTTCTCTCCTAGACCGAACGATTCTCAATGTCCCAGGAGCCGTTCGAGAGATTATCTTTGTGCACAAGTTGTCCAGACCAAATGTATGAATGCAAGTTTTTATCAGATAAAATACTATGATGCAACAGTTGAACATTGAGCAAGCATTTCTATCTTTTAATCTCGATTTAGGAGCAAACCAAGGGGTTTTCAGTGGTGTTTCTCAGTGCGCAGCATACAATCAGGGACAGGTAATCATTCATGATGCAACTAGTAAAGCTGCAGTTCTATATTCCAAGCATGCAATTTATTTCTTTTAACTTATCTTGTTAATGAGACAACTTTGATCTTAGGGGCATATAACTGAGTGGACTAGTGATCATTTTTATTAAGACGTGAAGACAAAAAGGATTCATCGAAAGGCGAAGCCACTCACCGATTGAATCAACTCGAGAGAATGGAGAAGCCTCACGTAGCGATCACTCCTTGGTTATGCGTCCTGAAATTGCACAAACACTTGGATAGCATTTTTCGATCTCTTACGATTCGAAATGAATGCGCAAGCGAGAAAAACGAAATATGAAAACTAAATCATCGAAAGCAACACAAAAACGCAAATCAACAAAACCAAACAGCGAAAACATCCAACGAAAATTATTGGACTCATTTCAATAGACGTTGATTAATGAGTTGGAAATGTTCATTGCATTCCGTCCGTGATCGATTTGGTCGTAAGGTTTCTCCGATACTCGATTTTCAACCGAGTCAAAGCCGTAGGTATTACGTTAGTGAACCGCTAGAAGCGGGACACTACAACCCATACTAAGACAACAACAAAAATCTCTGTGCCTAGTCATTACTTCATACGTCCAAGTTGGTAGCAGTGAGAATCACAACTATATACGATATGTATTTATTAGGGGATCTAGTCGAGTTGGGGATTAGACTTACTGGCCTGGAGGACTAGCTCGCTACTTGTAGCTGACTTTCAATCAGCATAACCGAAGGATAAAGAGATCAACATTTCCTATTTTGGGTCCATGCCCTTCTTAATTCCTATTCACATTTTTTCTATCTCTTATTTTTATCGAGGCTTCTAAAGATTATGAGAAATTTACTTCTAGTCCCATTTTGAAAAGGTTTTAAATCTATGATTCACCTTTTCTATTTAAAGTGGTAAGATATGTTAGGTGCATTGGCAACAACATAAGTGGGAGAATAACTACGCAATAACAGTTACTCTTACAAAACACAATATTTGTGGCAATCAAGGTTCTAAATGGCGATAGGCAGCTGCGCGACGGAAAGAGTCTGCCTACCGCCTAGGCGGTGCCTATGCGCCGCCTAGGCGGTTGATACATTTTGGAAATTTTTTACTATTTTACCACAGTTTTTTGCTTTATATACATATTTAAAGGATGTTTCATGCATAACTATGTTGTAGAACAAAGATTTATTAAGTTTTAGTCTTGTAAAAGTGAACCATAGGCCCATAATGCTTGCAAAACAGTTTGGCCTAAACATCTTGTTAGGTATTGCTCCGCCTAGGCGTCCACCTACGCCGCCTACACCGCCAAAGCACCGTTGGCCACCTACTCCACCGCCTACCGAAAAGTGGTGCTGAGAGAGACCACCTACCGCCTAGGCGGTTGAGGCGGCCGCCATTTAGAACACTGGCTGTAGAATAAATCTATGCACTATTCCAAACACACTGTAAGTATGTGATTATACATTCTATTCCTCGTCTTATTTTGGATTTTATATATATATATATATATATATATATATATATATATATATATATATAAGTCTTCGTTCCGTTTCACCAAAGGAAACTTTGTTGGTATAATAGTTTTACAATTTAACACAATAATGTTTATATGATAATAATAATAATAATATATAATTATATTTAGTACGTAATAATATTGTTAAAGTAATCAAATTAGTGTTTTAGTAATGATACTATTATTATTTAATAATAGATTATGCATTGTATTTAATAATCTGAGGAGGTCCATTTGACTATGGGATAAAACCTAAGCTCGGACATTGCTGTCTCATATCTTCACTGGATTTTGTATAGTCTTGCATTATTTACAGGACTATTGAACATAGACTCATATGAATATAGACAGATATGCACCAATGTCAGGTTAAGGAACTTTACTTCAGGGATTTGGCAATAGGTACTTCCTTAAAGGCAAGAGGGATGATGGCAAATTCAGAACCTTGCTTCTGTTTTGTCTTGGCCGCTTTTTTATTTTTTGCTTCATCCTTTCTTCTCTTATGTCTTGCTGATTGAGGGGTTTGAATGCCAGTTGATTGATCCAATCGTAACCCCACTTTTGGTTGGCTTTCCTTATCCCATGAAAGCAAATGCGTGTCTTCCAATAGCCATACTAAGACAACAACAAGAATCTCTGTGCCTAGTCATTACTTCATACGTCCAAGTTGAAAGCAGTGAGAACTACAACTATATACAAGATGTATTTATTAGGGGATCAAGTCGAGTTGGGGATTAGACTTACTTACCTGGACTAGCTCCACTGAAGTGCATGGTTTTAGAGGGGTTAGGCCAGTCAGTACACCTCTACTTGAACCTGTTAACAAAGATATGAGACAGAAGCCTCAGTTTTTTATTATTTAGTTATGCTCCACTGAAGTTGGTCATCAAATTGCAAAGGAGGATATTGAATTGACTAGGTTACTACAAAGGTTTGGGCACTTGTTTGAAGAGCCATCAGGTCTACCATCAAAGAGGGACTATGATCACAAAATTTCCTTAATTTCAGGGTCCTTACCAGTCTACAGCAGACCCTACAAACATCTCTATGTACATAAAAATGAAATTGAAAAGTAGGTGAGAAATATTGGACAATGGGGTTATCAGACCTTGTAATAGTTCATACTTATCACCAGTTATATAGATAAAAAATTAGATGGCACATGGAGAATGCACATTGATTACAGGACTCTTAACCAAATCACTGTTAAGGTCAAATTCCCAATTCCTTTTATAGATGAGCTTTTTGATGAACTATATGGAGCCAATTTAATTTTTTTTCCTAAGCTAGATCTGAGAGCTGAATATCACCAAGTTCGAATGACCGAGGAAGATGTTCATAAAACTTCCTTCAGGACCCATGAGGGCCATTATGAGTTCCTTGTTGTGTCCTTTGGCCTCACCAATGCCCCCTCCACTTTCCAGACTATGATGAATGCAATATTCAAAGAATATTTGAGAAAGTTTACATTAGTATTTTTTGATGATATTTTGGTTTAAAACATTTAACCAAACTGATCACCTCATTCACTTGGGAAAGGTTTTTCAGAAATTAGAAGAACACAAATTGAGAGTCAAGAAGAGCAAGTGTTACTTTGCTCAACATCAGGTTGGCTATTTGGGGCATGTTATCTTAAGGGAGGGGTGGAGGTGGGCATAGACAAGATTAGAGCAGTGACTCAATGGCCTATACCTAGAACTCTAAAGGAATTAAAGGGTTTCCTAGGACTCACAGGCTACTACAAGAGGTTTATCAAGGGCTATGGTGTAATGGCTGGACCCTTAAATGATCTTCTCAAGAAGAATGATTTCCAGGGGGGAGAAAAAGCACAAAAATCCTATGAAGAATTAAAGGGGGCTCTGACCAAACCACCAGTTCTAAGTATGCCTGATTTTACACAGGAATTTGTTCTGGAGTGTGATGCTTCTGGCGAAGGCATATGTGCAGTATTAATGCAGAATGGGATGCCTATAGCTTACTTAAGCCAGCATCTAAAGGGAAGGGCTAATATCTACCTATGAAAAAGAAATTCTAGCCATTCTCCTAGCAGTGAAGAAGTGGAATCAATGTTTGTGGGGGAAAAGTTTTCTCATCAGAACAGAACATAAGTCTTTGAAATACTTGCTAGAACAGAAGGTGTACACAACTACTATATAGTACTGCCTACAATAGAGGTGACTAATAGGTGTGTAGAGGACTATTTGAGGTGTTTTTGTGGCCACAGACCTAGGAAATGGAGTAAGTACCTATCTTAGCAGAATATTGGTTTAACACCAATTGTCATTCATCCATTAGAGTTACTCCCTTTGAGGCAGTCTATGGAAGGGATCTTCCACACCTACTCACCTATGTACCAGACATAAGCAGAAGACAAGGAAGTAGAAGAAGCCATAACATCAAGAGACAATGATGTGCAATTACTCAAGGACAATCTTCTGTTACCCCAGGATAGAATGAAGTGACTGGCATTTTCTCATAGGACAGAGAGAGAATTTGCAGTGGGTGATTGGGTATACTTAAGGCTACAACCCTACATGCAAACTTCAGTGGCTCATCGGAGACCCCAAAAGTTATCTCCTACGTACTTGGGTCCATATCAAGTCTTATCTAGGGTGGGAGCAGTAGCTTATAAACTGTCACTCCCTGAAGGATCCCAAATACACTGTATTTCATGTCTCCCAGCTCAAAAAGGAAGTTGGGTAGTAATGCTGACATTCAGCCTGGTTTCCCTACACTAAGAGAAGAACTAGTATTAGAACGAGTATGGAGAGAAGACTAGTTCACAGAAGGAATAGGGCAGCAGTGGACTTGCTTGTTCAATGGAAAGACAATACTAAGGAAGAGGCTCAACGGGTTCCTTATGAGGACTTCATCAAGAATTACCCATACTTTGACCTTGAGACGAGGTCAAAATAAAGGGGGAGACAATTGATGCACTCCTCTTTCCTAAGGCCTATGTTCAATCTCTTGTAATGGGAGTCCAGCTCCTCCAGTTCTTCTTTTCTAGGCAATAAGAAGAACTTAGCTCTTCAAAGATCTTTCTTCAGCTAGTTCTTCCATTTTGACAGCAAATCAGCAATAGAAGCCATGTTTCAGCAATTAAAGACAAGAATGACTTGAATGCGAAGTCATCAGAGATTACTTGAGGACAGCTCAGCCATAGAAGCCAACCTGGATTGCCAAGTCAGCAGCTTGGTATTGAGCAGTATCAGCCCGTATCGGAGCTGATACTCGAACTCTTATAAAAAGAGGAATGTAGAGAGGGGTTGGGATGATCAAGAATCATATTTTTTTTCACCCTTCTTTTCAGTTCTTTAGTTTTCTGTAAACATTTACTTCCCCGCTCTTTGAAGATTCAGATAAAGAAAACTCTAGTTCTTCCCCAATTTGTTTACTGTTCAATTCTTTACAATTCACTTCAAATTCATGGCTAATCGCACCCGTTCACCACCAATTTCCAGCCAGATGGGAAGAGGACCCATCAGAATCCTGACTTGAATTTTTTTTATGGTAGTGGTGTCTGACTATCCTCGCTGTAATTCTGAGGCAGTTGTCAGATGTTGACCAACTAGGGGACTTTATTTGTAAAAGTCCTAATCTTCTATTTAGTAAGAGTATTTCACACTTATTATTATCTTCTATTTAGTAAGAGGATGTCACACTTATTATTTAAACCAATCATGATTAAGGTAATTAAATTAGATTCAAAATTTTAATTTCCATTAACCTTAAACCTACAATAAGAATGCTAGAACCAAAAAAGGAAACAACGAGAATGTGGATAGAGAGGTGCCATGATTTTACCTCATTTTTTTGCGAAGGGATAAGGGGAATAAGAACATTGACAAATGATGCGGCACCAAGTGGGACGGAACGGACAACAAGGCTGGCTGCAATGGATGCAGTACCAAAGCTTTGAAGACAATTGTGTTCTTTATTTTGACAATTTACTCAAATGTATCATCAGCAAATACTACAGAATTAACAGTCATCAACTAATTGTGTCAGTATGTTTTTAACATGGTGAATGCCATTGTATTTTGAGGTGAAGGAGCTAGAATCCTCAAACTTAAGATCTTTGAACTAATAATGACAATGACTAACTCCACTAATGTGGGTTTTCAACTTGTCTTCGGCACAACAGCCGCAACATAATTAGTTGCATCAAGGGACAGAAAAACATATACATGGGAACAAACTAGATTAAATCAAGATGAAAGGACAAACTGGAATCAATCAATATGCAAGTAAAGGAAGAAGAAAGTCAAAGAAAAATGGCGAGGTTATCTATGAGCATTTTTGTCTTTGGAGGAAAGTGTCTATCGAAAAGGATTCTAGGAGGATGTCCCTCAAACCCTATATCGTGAGATGGAGACAGCATGGAGTACTTCTTCAGACTTCTTCGCGTTGTAGGTTAGGTGTCAAGATTTGCTGATATGTATCATATAATTGTTGACGATTCTCAAATTAAAAAAATATAACTGTCAAGGCACGTTAGAATCATAGTTTACAGTTTCGGCCAATACTGATCCTATACAACCGATACCGATACCGATACAGTTTGGCATGTCCCGATCCGATACCGATCCTATACCGACATCGACATCGGGTCTCTGTCCAAATCAATTCGGCAAAAAAATGAACGGAAAAGACTAACCAACAAGGATGTAAAAGCATAGTAAGGTAGTAAAAGCATGTAAATAAAAAAATTTATTTATTTCAGGTAAATCAATCAACAAGGTTGACTATTATTTCATTCAATTTCAAAAGTACTATGAAACAACACAAAAAATACTTATAATTATGCCTAAATGTCTAAATTTTTTTTTTTCTAAATTTCATTAATAATTATTTGCTTTCCGGTATGAAAAATTCGATACTCTGATCCGAAACCGCTGATAGTGACGATATTACCGATCCCGATACTCATAAGAAGGGTTCGATACCGATACTACGAACCATGATCAGAATGCTCAATGGAATGACTAATTGGTTTTTAATGGAAGTTCCAATTTTTTACTTGAGGTTTGGTTCATGACATATGTCAGAAGAACCCATTGGAGGAAATAACTAGAGCTTTCTTTAAATGAAAGGATGTCATTCTCACCTCTTGAATGCTATCAAGCATTGAAAGATGTCATTCTCACTATCAAGCATTGAAAGATGTCATTCTCACCTCTTGAATGCTATCAAGCATTGAAAGGATGTCATTCTCACCTCTTTGAATGCTATCAAGCATGTTTGTTTATTTTCATGAAAGATTTCACAGGACACATGGGATTTATGACTAACTTGACATGGGAGCCTTGTGCTACTGATGGATCTCTCCTCATGAGGTCAGCTGTTTCAGCAGGCCCTTTAATCATCTAGTGACCAATGGCCCTCATTATGCCAAGTTCACCTATAAAATATGACATCTTTGGTTTACCAATTTTCTTCCAGTTAACTACTAGGCAGAAGTAGGTAAGCTGTCACTGTACTGATTCTTTAACAGAAAAGGTTATGGCCTTAGTTTGAAACAAAAGTTGAGAAAGCAGTTTCTGTCATATTCCCTTGAAAGCCAAATCGTGTAAGCCAGCTAACTAATACCCTTCCCTTTCTCTCCTTTGATTAATTCTAGGCTTAAGACAAATATCATAAATGATTGAAAATTTCTTCTACATTTAGCGGAAAATGTATCATTTTCTTCAGCTGATTTGAAGATACTTTCTGGCATCACATCTTGGCAAACAGCCAATTAGCAATGGCCAATCTTTGCTATTGAAGTCCTGTTTCTATTTGATTTCATGTAATTTGATAAATTGTCCAGTGTAATACCACCTGCAGATGTAAGTGCAAGAGCTCCACTTACATGCAGACTGTTATTGTTTGGTACCACATGAAATGTAAATTAATCCAGTATGTAACTTCTTTTTTTCAAGCCAGTATTTGTCACATTTTAATTGTTAACTAGATGTAAATTAATCTGAATAGAATACTAATCAAGTTCAGGAAATACATTGTCCATGTGTATATGCCAGGCAAAATTTCAGGAAGATACTGAAGGACGAATATAAAAGGTCATTACAGAATGTTTTTTCTTTCCTTGGTATTTTCTTAATACCTTGATAGTTTGTTGCCCTTTCATCTACATATACTGTTTCTTGCCTGTCAATATTCTGGAAATTTAGACTTATATGGCTAAGTCCTAAGTCCTAACATCTCCAGCCTGTGAAAAAGACCAAAGGATGAATCCAAATCCATCCAACCATTATGCATGAAATGTCCAGAATTTAATATATCACTCAAATTCACCCTACATATGTAGGTGCGTTTCTCTCCTACGCCTTCTCTAGTTATTCTTTACATGATCTTGACACGATATGAGATGGTACTCTATGGATTCATATTCGTGATTTATCGTATTTTTTGACATTCCGTGTCGTGACTTGGATCTATGAGTGCTAGTCGGACGGGGAATGCCACATAACCGTCGTCTTTGCAACTTGGCCCTTCTATTGTTCTTCACTGCTCGCCATCTTCTGAATGTACTATCTTCTTTCCCCTGAACTGATAATTCTGTTTCCTAAATTCCAAACCACGTAAGGAATTCCTGTCCTGAAGTGAATTTTTGTTTATGCAATCAGAAACATGTACCAACTGGCTTCATTCAACTGTTGTTTTCCTGTAATTTGAATTCTTCTTCCTGTTTACAATAATACTTCAAGATACTCTGAGATCAGCTGTTTACAGAACTTTAACGAAGCCTGCACCAGTCAATAAGGAGAATTGTAACCAGCCGGTTGGATATGGGAAAAAAATAAAGTACAAGCACTCGAAGCCTACCAAGGTGAATACTCCTCCAGGCAGAAGAACAGGCTCTCCTCAGAGCTTCATGGAAGAAGAAGAAGAGAAGGGCAATGGTTCCGGACAGAAGAGCCACCTACAGCTCTTCCAGGCTTCCGAGGGAGCCCGCGAGCTGGCTCAAATGATAGACTCCCTGTCCAAGGCTCCGAACCTCGACGGGCGCTCCAAATACATCGCCAAGGATCTTCTTAGAGGTGCTCAGGACCTCCAGTCTTCTTTGGCTATGCTCACGAAGCTTCAGGAGGCATCGAAGAGCGTGTCTCGATCGAAAGTTAAAGGGAGACACGAGGTTGTGGAGGGAGAGGTTGGCATGCAGAGGACGGCACGTTCAAAGAGGTTTGCGTTGCAGGAGACGAGACATTCAGTCGATCAGTCTATATTGAAGCCGAAAAGAAGATCCAAGTTTATTGGAGAAGAGATTGGTTTGGAAGAAATAAAGGGTTCAAGGAGATTTGGACTCCAAGAACCCAGACATTCAGTTGATGGTTCTGCGAGGAGTTTTCTTGATGAACATAAGAAAATGTCATTGAAACAGAGACCTGAGTTCATGGAGCAGGATATAAGTGTCGGAGGAATCATGGATTCCAAGAGATTCGGCTTGTGGAAGTCTAGATTTTCGGTCGATGAGTCTTCAAGATATGGTGTAGAAGAGATGAAGATGATGTCCCAGTTGAAATTTAAGCAGAGATTTGAATACATAGAAGAGGAAGTTGGTGTTGAAGATATGATGGGTTCGAAGAGAGTTGGAAAGCAGAAGCCAAGATTTTCAGGTAGAAGTTTCGGATCTGGGTTCAAATTGAAGCAGAGATCAGAGTATGTGGAAGAAGAGTTTGATGTTGAAGAAACAATGCCTTCAAAAAGATTTGGATCACAGGAGCCAAGACTTTCGGTAGATAGTGTCCAAGAGCTAAGGAGAGCGATAAAGGAAGGACTCTCCCGGCAAAGTTTGCTTCCCCAACCTTCGGATGATTCTCAGAGCCAATCTCTAAGGTCTCCTAAAAGCCACAGGCCACCGAAATCCAAGGAACGTGGATATGAGAGGAAGGAGAATCTGTCAGGTCCATCTCCTGCCGCGAAAGGTCCAAACGTCATTGCCAAGCTCATGGGCTTGGGCGAAGTCCCTTCAGCTACTGTTCCAACCAGCAAAAGAGAGGAGGAGAGGAAGAAGAGTTTGATCATGCCGAGGCCTGCATTTGATATCGACGATAGGCCTAATGCAAGGAAGTTGCAAGTGGTGGAGACGCCCAATCCAACGCAGAAGTCACTGCACGAAATCATTGCAGCGTTGCAGTTTAAAGGGCTTCTGAAGAGCGGTCGAGGAGAAGACTTCAGAGCAAAGTCGCGTCCCTTTGATGCATCACAGCCTAAGATGTGCAGCAGAAGTTTCGATAAGGAGGACGATGTACCGCCAATTGTGATCATGAAGCCTCTATATCTTCCACATTGGGGGAGAGGGGGCCAGAAAAGTCTTCTATTGGATAAGATCTCTGCGGACGAAGAAATCCATTTGGTCAATTTGATTGGAGAAGATGTAGATTCTGATCACAGGCAGTTGGTGGCTAAATCATCAAGAAGGGAAATGAAGAACACTGAGGAGACCAGTGCTGAAGTGTCTCAAAAGGCTAACACTCTTACTACCGTGGCTCAGAAACTGCAGAGGAAAAGGGCTTCCAAGAGTAGTAAGAGAACTGATGAAGGACAAAAACTATTGCTCGAGGTAAAGAAAGAAGAAAAGGAAGATATGAAAAAGAAGAGGGTTCCAGTTTCTGAGGCCAATACAACTTATTACACAGCTCCAGCTAATCCTGAAACACAGATATCTGCATTGAAGAACGAAGTTTCACAGATAAAACCCGAATTTAAGAATTCAACCAGCATTGCGAAGGAAAAAAAGACGTCGGCATCAAAATCCATCAGAAAATCCAACGATACCAAGGTATTCGTGAGTCTCCTATCCTTGTTTACTATCTTATATGTGATTTATCTATACTACTATATAATAAGAAAAGTTAGGCTTCACCGTAAAAAATTTTGTTCAAAAAATATCCTTACCTATGTTTACTAATTAAAAGTTCATTAAATTTAACATGGGTAGTTAAGTAATTAGTAATTACGTATAGAAAAAGATTAACGGTTGTTGTTTGCTCTTTTCGAGTAGTTAAAAATTATGAAACTATTGTTTGCTCTTTCCAAGTAATATAAAATGCGTGCAATGCATATGCATGTATACTAGTTTCTCCATAACTCCGTATTCATATCTTTTTCTTGAGTTCATACTTCTATCATTTAGCATTTGCCACACAATGTGTGTCTAGTTCAATTGTCAACTATAATTGTGCGAAATTGATCTTATTTTACTAAGAAGATGTCTAGGTATCCTAAATTTTAACGAGAACAATGTCTTACAATGTGATTTTGTGAAGCGTTACCAGATTATTTGTTCAAATGTGTTGCATATCCTTCTTTTGTAGACCGATGATAATAATTTTAAAGATGGAAAAAGAAACAATTCTCAAGAAGGAAAGGATTCATTTTCGAAAAACAGTACTTCGACTGTTCATGATGGCCTTCCTGAAGTAGCGTACAAGGAAGCCAAATCTTGCATGCAAGGTAAATCAATCATATCCAAATTTATTTTAGACTTACGTTCTTTAAAACTTGAAATTGTTAAGCCTGGAAGCTTTCCTTCCTTATCTTAAATTGATTACAGATGGCAAGCAAGGAAATTTATGTGAAATGATGCAAAAGACTATTCAAGGTGGTAAAATGCCGGAATTTGCAAGTGAAGCTATCTGCCTTCCCCACAAGAAAACTACTACCAGAATAGCATCTGAAGTGGAAGAAGACTTGATGTGTCTACTATTGAGCAGCAGGTCATTCATTAACCATGCAAAAGAACTCTTCCTGATTAATGCTCACCAACCGGTACATTACAAAAGGAAAGGGATAGGGGAGGATGTAATGAAAAATGCTAAGCTCTACTTGGATTGTGGGAAGGAGCTGATGGTACGCAAAAGTAACCAACACGAGGCCTTCAGTAATCGAATGCTCAGGGCCTCATCGTGTAGCTTGAACGCATTTCCTTCTCTTAGTCAGTTGGCGGAGGAAATTAGTAGCCTAATCGAAGTTCTGACAAGTTATAGCAAGATTGACGATAATGCAACTTCTGAAGACAATCTTTATCTAAGGTTGGAGAGGGATCTCAGATGCAAGGAAATGATGTCTAGCGCAAATTGGGACATTGGATGGGCGAATTGGGTTTGTGATGCAAGCCGAGCAGTAGGTGAACTGCAGGAGTTTATCTTGGATTCGCTCATCGCTGAGGTAGCTCAAGATATGGTATGGTTGTAAAGAGGACAAATACTACATTTATTTCTTTTTTTCTTTGTTCACCCCTTTGTTTGAGTAAAGGTGGAATTCTTTGGGGTTTTGTTTATTTAACATCTTCTAACATATGATTTATTATGTAATGATACTTGTATAGAGTGAGCACTATACAACAATCTACTCAAATATGAAGTGTGAATTGTGGATGTTTGTGAAACATTGTACTTATTTTTTCTTCTTCAAATAATACTATTTAATGATGATTGAATATGTTTGACTTATATATATTTGTTTCTATTTTTATATCATGTTAGCTCTATAAAATTGAAT
Organism: Iris macrosiphon; assembly: GCA_036927795.1. Classification (NCBI taxonomy): domain Eukaryota; kingdom Viridiplantae; phylum Streptophyta; class Magnoliopsida; order Asparagales; family Iridaceae; genus Iris; species Iris macrosiphon. Next base: position 173,574,937 of record JAYESA010000011.1, on the reverse strand, counting down.
TAGATCTTTGAACTCAAGTAGCGGTTTGAGGTATCGTTTGAGAAATCACTAAATCTATACTACTATATATAATAGGAAAAGTTTGACTAACCGTGGAAATTTTTGTTCAAAAAGATGTATATTTAGGTAATTACGTATAGAAAAAAAAAATAGTAGATGATGTTTGAGATTAAAAGTTTCTGTATTCAAATAGTGCAACGCACATGCATATATACTAAGTTATTTATATCTACAGAAGACAGTCAAGATTGCGAGCATTTCAGTCAAGGGAAGGCATGTCAGTGTCCTGGGGTCTTTGGAGCTTATGGGCTATTGTATGACGTCACCAAGAACTGTATTTTTGCAGGTTAGTGGGCATCAACACTAGAAGGAGCTTCAGGTTCCTACTGATGCTAATAAGTCCACTAAAATGCAAAAAACTGAGTAAAACACATCGAAACAAAGCCATAGCCTCCAGAAATTGTTGTGAACGGCTGTGTCCAGAAGCTGATCATCAACCAAGGGCAAAATGCAATCGAAGCACAAGTAGAAAAAGAAATAAAAGAAACTAAGTAGATGGGATTTAAGAATACAAACACATGTTGTCATGTAACATGATTACGTAAGTCTCATGGGAGCCGAAGGCTAGAATCGTACTCCAAAAAGTAAAATAAAAATGAGATAGAAAATTATTTTTTTGCCCCTAACATGGCCTGTCGACCTGCATCATGCAAAGTGTTAAGTGTGTGTCAAGTGTTAAGTGTGTGTCTAATAAATACATCAAAAATATGCATTTAATCGCAAGAGCTTTAGTACGTCACGCGCAAAACTCATTTACCCAATAAACGCACTGTAAGAAAAGGAGAACCTTCTCTCTTATCCAATGTGTGACCAAATATTATTCCAATATTGAATCAAGGCAACAAGAGGTTGCTCCAAAAGCAACAATCCTCCGTGATTCGTTAATGGAGAAACAAAACAAAGAAGAAGATAAATCAAAATAGAAAGAATAAACGAAAGAGTACAAGATTTGGACAATTACATTGTGTATCAGAAGGTCTCTTCGAACTTGAACCATCCCTTAGTGTTATACGCTTCATCTATACAGACCTAAAGTGATACATGTCTTGAACTTATGACCTTACTCATATAGACACACACTTTGTGAGCATTTGATCGCATCAACAATTTTACAATTTTTGGTCATATGCACATCTCATCTTGAGAGCTCTAGAGAACAGTTCGAATTCTCATAAAGAGTGACCCCACTTTCACTCTCAAACAGGTGAATCATTTGAGCATATTCTGCAACATATATTACCCTGCCTTGCAAGCCACAAATCTCATTAAGATTTACAATCATCATTGCAGATCAACACTATACAAAAGATGAATGTATAATCATAGATTAGAAGTATATAATGTTTAATGTTTACAATCACTCATCAATTTTGTTATTACACATCAAACCTTTTCTTGGTGTTTATAATCCAATGTTAGGTTATCTTTGAGGTGACTCGAGCTACAGGCTTTAGCCTCATTCCTCTTGCAGTCTCTACATTTATCTTCTTGAAAAACCTTTAGCTAGAGGATCTGACAGTTTTTTATTCGATATGGCATAATCAATTACAGTTACCTCCATTGGACAACAATTGAGTCACTCTACTGTAGCTCAAACGTATATGTATGAATTTTCTATTATAATTGGTTCTTTGAGCCTCTCTATTGCGGGAGCAGATCAGCTGTCCCATGGTATTGTGTTCTATAATATCCTCTTTTCTATTACATGTGGGCCTCCATTTTTATATCTGCTTTCAAATTTTGTTCGGACCCACATGTAATAGAATGTAATATAAAGGAGGACAAAATACCATAAGACAATTTTCTCCTCTATTGCAACTTGGCTATCACGGTCTATTAGGATAACAGGGACTGGTTTGCTCGGCCGATAACATAGCCAACGGTTTGCTCGCCCAATAACATAGCCAACCAGCCGGCCGTTGTGGGCCCCACAGAATCTCAGCAATATTCCAGCCCCCTCGCTGTCTCCTGTTCCCACCCCCACATCCGATCCCTCGCCTCCCTCTCAAACCCTAATTCCTCCACCAAACCCTAACCCTAATGGAATCCCTCGGCGTCCTCCTGACCTTCCCGATGAACCCCTACCTGGAGGAGGAGCTCTCCAGGCGCTGCAAGCTCTTCCGCCTCTGGGAGCCGCCGACGCCGGAGTCCCGCCGCGACTTCGTCAGCGACAACGCCGGATCCATCCGCGCCGTCGTCGGAAACACCACCGTCGGCGCCGACGCCGACACGATCGACCTTCTCCCGCGGCTCGAGATCGTCGCCTCCTTCAGCGTCGGCCTCGACAAGGTCGACCTCGCCAAGTGCAGGGAGAAGGGGATCAGGGTTACGAACACCCCCGACGTCCTGACGGAGGACGTCGCCGACCTCGCGATCGCGCTCGCGATAGCGACGATGAGGAGGATCTGCGACTCCGATCGGTACGTTCGTGCCGGCAAGTGGAAGTCCCATGGGGACTATAAGCTCACGACTAAGGTTCGATGCTGTCAATGAACTCTTTGGACTTTAGTTTATAAATGATAAATGTTTGCATAGTAAACATTTGGAAAATCAGTGTCGTGTCCGTGCAACATGGGTAGTCATTTAGATTTTATGTAGGTTTTGATTTTATAGCTATTAGATGATAGTGTTAGCCTATGTTGTCAGTATCTTAAGATTCACGATACGATACATCTCGTTACGTACCAGTTGAGCCGATGCGATACACATATGCTAATAGGTTTATCTTCTTTTTTTCCTTACTATAATGTATACTTAAGAATCTGGAACTATATTGGACTTGTAAAGATGAAACAAATAGAAATTTATGAGAAATTATACTAAATCATGTTTCTATATGGATTTACAAGTACAAACTTAAACTCCTAGATTTATTGTGTCATACGATACACCATACATAATGCGATACACAAGAAAATTGATACACATACGATATGCGAGTTGACTAGCCCTTCTGTTTTATATGAGTGGTGTATATGATATCAGTGTGAACAATGTTAGGGGGACATTATTTACAAGCTATAACAATCTAATAGGGACATCATTGACAAGCATCATTGACAAGCTACTGTTGATAATGATGGTGAATGAGAGTGAGATGGTAAGCTTTGTTTTTTGACAAGGGTTTGAATTGCGAAAACAGGACGTATACCTTGACCCTTCGCAACCTTGCATAAGCGGGAGCATCGTGGCATTGTGACACCCTTTTTCCAATTTTATGCAGCATACGGAATTAACAACATAGTGAATAACATTTGAGTCTTGATCTTCACTAATTTGCTTGAGAGGGGTCTTTTGTCTGGAGATAGGAATGTGTACTTGGGGCTCTTCATACTATTTTATTGAATCTAGTCATTGTGCAATTTTAATCCGCAAGATCAATTAGGTAGGTTCTTATCCTCAAGGCCCCCATCCAGTTACAGTTGGAATTGTGGTACGGCCCTTGTCTATTTCCCCTACTCTTCTTGGCTAGGAAGTTGGTGCCAAATTGCAGTTGAGTCATTTAGTTGCCTGTGCAAGGAAAATGGGTTGACATCAATTACCTAGCAAGTTGTAGAGTTTGACCACTTTTTTCTGGGAACCTTTTTAGTTAGTCCTGTCCTATTAATATTATTGACTCAATTTTGAAATCTTTGATGATTGCGAGGTTTTTTCTTACAATAAAATCTATTCGAGTGAATTATTTTAGTGAATATCCGTAATATCACTCTATTGTTTCATATATGATTTCAATTCTCTACTATGACGATATTCCTATCTCACTTTTTCTCGGGTAACTTTTAAAACAACTTGAAGAATTATCACCAGATATCAAGAAGCTGTCATTATTTGATGCTTTAAAAGCTTCTTGCTATCTGCCTCCTTTGATTAAGTTGGCTTCTTCTCTTAAAGTTAAACACTTAATAGGTTAAGAGATAAGAATGTGGTGTTATATATTTTCACTTGGAAGGTATCTCATTTATTAGTTACATCTGTTTTTTCGTCTCGGAGTTATGTGCAATGCATGATCTTTAACTTCTTTTATTTTGAAGTATAAGGTGGTTTCAATCCACTGTCTTATGTCTAATACACCACCACCACCACCAAGGCCTTTAACCAAGTTTCTGGGTTGGCTGTTTGAATCCTCTTTTTCCATTTGGCTCTGTTAAGGGTCATATGTCCTCTATAATGCTAACAAAATCCATATCCCTTTTTAACACTTCAAACCAACTATCTTATGTCTAATAGTACTCCATAATGAGATAAAGTGAAAATTGATTATTCAATTGATTCGAGTGAGGTGATCTGCTGTGGTATTGGTGCCAAAAAAGTCACATTTCATAATTTAGAAAGAAACTGAACCATCAGCCCAACACATGAGAGAAATGTTATAGTATATACTTGCTTACTAAAAAGTTTGGGTATAATATCCGTGGGTCCTATTCATAATTCAAACTAAGTTCAACCATAAGCCAACTACATGCTTCAATGTTAAAATTACGCCTCGAATCCTCACAAGCATCGACTTGCCATTTATAATATCTCAGAGTAATGATTAAGAAATTCTGAAGACCTCAGATTCATAATTGACCAGCCTTCCCCCTTTCCAGAATTTTTATGAATTTAGTTTCGAATTATTACCTCCCAAAACCTTCACACCAAGTGCATTTTCTCCACATGTGAGCGGTCTTGTGCATAGTTGGTGATTGTGAGATTTTCTTGGCACTTTGTTATTTAGAAAGAAGCTCAACGATTAGCCAATCATATGTTTAAAATCTTTTAACTGCACAGCTATTTACAGACATTTAACTAAACAACTATTTAGGGTGTGGGGTTCTATTTGAATCGGTGCCAAAGAAATTCCTATTGATCATTAAAAATCTTGATGGCTAGCCAATCACCTGCCTGTGTGAGATCTGAGAATACATGCAATCATCTCTCTGGTTCTCAATGGACAAGCATCAACTTGCCACTTAAAATGGCCTGGTCTTACTCATCTCTGAAAGAGTAAAGCTTAAGAAAATGCTGAAGACCTCAAATATCAGAACCGGTCATTGTTTTTCTTGTAATACTTAGATTTTATGGATTTTGTTTGTAGTGATGACCTCACAAACACAGCCATAGATCTTTTTCTCCCCATGTGAGCATTCTCCACTAGATCTCTCTCAAAAAAAATTTGGGGGGGGGGGGGTGTGGGGGGGGGGGGGGGTGGGAGTGTTGCATTGTGCATGTACTAATTAATAAATCATAAATTGTGCTTTATTAATGGTTAAGCAGAAGAAAAGGGGATGGACTTGGAAAGGAAAGAGAGACTAAAGAAAAGGAAGCAATATGAATGTGTTTGAGAAAATGACTTGTTGTATGCCCTATTGAGCTCCAAAATCTGAACTGTTGGAATTATTGAAATGTGTAATATCTTTGATTCCATGATAAATCTTTAAATGAGCATGTCCAAGATGGCTTGCTTATTGGCTAGGGGTTGGAGGTTCAACTCATACCACCTATGTTGTAGGAACACGAATATGCCACACCATAATACGGACACCACAAGGTAGACACAGAACCAATTTTGTAGTGTTTTAGACTCTTAGTGTACTTTGGAGAGTCCGTGTTCAATGTGTCTGGCACAATACAAACACAACAGATTTTTGGAGTGTTTCCTAGCTTACCAATCTCATTCATTGAGGATTTATATGAAAGAATGGTCTTCATTGAGTTCTTGGGAAATACTTGAATAGTTGAATGTTTGTGTGTGTGCGCGCGCGCGCGCACTGTGTAGTACTTTTGTAATAGAAGATACATTTTGAGCTTTCTTAAGTTAAAGTCGCATGCAATGTAGTGTTCTGCACCACACCATATGTCTGGGAAATGCATTAGTGTTTCAGATACAGTTTTCCATTTGGACATGTGCACATTGTTGCAAAGGAGCACTTGCATGAGTTGTGCTCATGTGCTGGGCAAAACTTCTTGTTAGACAGCCAAGAAATAGGCCCCACTAGGACAGGCTGAGATATTAGCAGATATACTAGTGCACCAGTCAGCTGGACAATTGTTGACTGGTTATATTCCGTGTCACTGTCCACATAGCTCTAGAAGCCCAACAAGTATTGCAGCAACCAAACCAGTTGACCAATTCGGTTTATGTACAAAGTTATGGGCTTTTATTCATGGTTGTGGTTGTTGATTTTGAATTGACAACTAAATTAATTCAAGAATTTTCTCTCCTTCGAAGAGGCCCCTATATTGCTGATTATGGATGACATGAGTTCCATATCGTGGACGTATTCTTTTTCATGGCTTACCTAGTTCTCTTCTCCCTCACTCATTCTTTGTGATTTGCATTCTGGGTTAAATTTCGTCCTTCGTTTATATTTCAACACCAGGTGCCATTTTCTGTCTTCTAATTTTTCTTGGGAGGCATGTTTTTATATAACATGTTTCATTACAGGATGGAAATGTTATCTTAAAGAAAAAGCAATGGTCGATTCATGCCTCCTTTTAGGTTTCTTCTTTATTTCACACATGGACACCAATTTCTCAAACAATTGACTACGATTCTCCTCCATCGGTTCATTTTTGAACTAATATACTGTCAGATTGGACTCTGTATATGTATTCATTTTAGTTATATTATAATCATTTCACTACTTTACAAATTAAATTCCTCTATACTCTTAAGCTGATGCTTTGAACATTAACATAAGCCTTTCACAACTTTGATAGTTTATGATACATTAGGTACTATGTTGTAACAAATAAGCACTCATAGCAAGAGCATCATTAGTAGATGGAGCTCAAAAATGTATCTTGAGGTCCAAATTTATAACAAAAATGTAAATCTAGAATGGGTTGGACGACTTGGCCCTGCATGGGAAAAGTAGAAAAATGATAAAATGACCTTTGGTCCAAAGGTTGTGTGGTCAAAAATTAATGTGGTAAAAAAATAATGTAAAATCTAGAATCTAGAAATTGGGGCTCCAAATTAAGCCTTAGTGTTCTACAAAATGAGTTCCTACACTCTGAATGTAGAATTTATGAGGCCCAAGCTATAGATCATGTGGTGGGTTGGGACCATCATGGAACTCCAATTGAGCCTTACTATTCTACAAAATTAGCTCCTACATTCTGAATCTAGAATCTAGAAATTGGGATGGGTCTTACTATTGATGCTGTAATAGGAGTTCCTTGTCAATGACTTGTATGTACTGTTAGATATACAAGGGATATTCTTGTCGGTACTATAACAGAGAAATCATTATTGAACAGAACTATTGCTGGATTGCTTATTTATATGCTGCAATTAGGTGCATACTACATAGTCTTCGGGCATTGATAGGTAAATTATTCCTTTTATAGTATGGACTTGAGTTTGAAAGATTTTGGAGGGAAAACTGTCATTAGGAAGAGAGTTCTTTCAAGCCTTCATGAATTGCCATCATGCTTGTTGCTAATAAGTCTGACATACCTTTTTACCAACAGGTACAAGGCCACATGAGATATTTTGTGCTAATAGGGATAGGAGTTTTCTAAAAGGACTAACGAGGTGTAGAGCTAAATATTAACATGTAGGGTTCTCTACTGAGTACTGAGACTTTTTATTGGGGTTGCAGGAGGGTTAAGGCTCTTGGCAAACTAAGGCCAGAGTCTAGACTTGAATAACAATGAAATGTTTGGAAATGCTCGAAGAGAACAAACTTTCTGTAGAGAAAGGGTAGGTTCTTGAATAGTGGAAACTCTTGTTTTGGTTCAGTAGCTGTATTCAAAGAGAGGGTCATCTATCAGAGCAGACTGAGCGATGACAAGATTTTGAAGTAGTGTATGGTACGATTCTCTTCGAGGCAGAAAGAGTGGCGTACAATTCTTGCTTTGAGAACCAAAATATGAATGGTGACTCGGACTAGGAGTCTCATGGTTTGAGAACTTTCCATGTTAGAATCACTCCTTTCTCTTAGAACACACAATTTATGAAGAGTTGGGAGTATCATGCTCTGCGTATCTGTATTTAGCAAGGTTATTGGTATTGTAACCAATATCGGACCCTTCCTATGAATATCAGGATCGACGGTATCGACAATATTTGCAGTTTCGGATCGGAATATCAGTTTTTTTTTATATCGGAAAGCAAGTAATTATTAATAAATTACTAAAATTTTGGGAAAAAATATTTTATACATTTAGACATAAATTTAAGTATTTCATGTGTTGTTTCTTAGTAATTTTGGAATTGAATGAAAAGTAGTCACCATTACCGATTGGCTTACCTGTGAGAGATTTTTTTTCCTTTTACATGCTTTACAACCTTATCGTGCTTTTACATCCTTACTGATTTGTCTTTTCGTTCAATTTTATTTACCAAGTTGACCGGAAAAGGTACCCAATATCGGTCGGTCAGTATCGATATCGGCCGATATCAGATCGAGACATGCCAAATTGTATCGGTATCGGCCGTATCGGATCGGTATCGACCGATACTGCAAACTATGATATTTATGCAAAACTCTGTATTCAAATTTCTGATCCAATGTTTGTCTTTTGCAGTTTAGTGGTAAAACCGTGGGTATCCTTGGCCTTGGACGGATTGGTTCAGCCATTGCCAAGAGAGCAGAAGCCTTTGGCTGCCCCATCAGTTACTACTCAAGATCACAGAAACCAGACACAGGCTACAAGTACTATTCTAATGTTATCGACTTGGCGGCCAACTGCCAGGTGCTCTTGGTGTCCTGCCCTCTGACCGAAGAAACTTGCCATATCATCAACCGCGAGGTCATTGATGCATTAGGTCCAGAGGGTGTACTTATAAACATAGGGCGGGGCGCACACGTGGACGAGCCCGAGCTTGTTAAGGCGCTGGTTGAGGGCCGGCTAGGAGGTGCTGGGCTTGATGTGTTTGAGCAAGAACCTCATGTGCCCGGGGAGCTCTTTGCGCTGGAGAATGTGGTTCTGGTGCCTCATGTTGGGAGCGGCACCTGGGAGACGGAGAAGGCAATGGCTGACCTAGTTCTTGCGAACCTGGAGGCACATGTTCTGAATAAACCACTATTGACACAAGTGGTTTAACCAGGTGCAGGGCCGACCCAGGGATAAGTCTGAGACTTGGGTAACTCTCCTCTGCTAGGGCAACTCTCCCAGGTTCAATGTGACCCAACAGAAGGTTTTGGGGTCACGGATGATGCCCAGGACCGATCCACAATAAGGATTGAGGGACAATCAAAATTAGTTCCGGATAGGACAACCCAACCCCCAGGCAGGCTCTGACCAGGTGTATCACATTATTGTGGAATTTGATTGTTTGGGGGCATGGACTGTATGATGCTTCATTTGAACTGTGTACCAAAGCTCAATCTGTATAGATTAAGGTATGTTCAATGTTAAGAAACCACCTTTTTTATGTCTGGTAATAAGCTTATAGGAGAAGCATCAATGCATTTATGCTACATCTAGAATAGATGTTTATTGGGACAAAAAACAACTAATTATAACATGATGTTATGGCTAATCCAATATATGCACAATACTTGCATGTAAAGATCCTTATTGAAAAAAGATTTAAATACATATTGATATTCCTTATAAATACTGATCTTACTAACAGAACATTTGATCATTACCTATGATTTTTGTTGTATGGAAACGTATGTATTGCCGAAGTTTAGTTATTAGCCTTATTTGTGTGAGTTTGCATATCATGAAGTCACTATGTTTACTACATTTGCTATCCTGTTTAAATGGTAGAACAATCCTATTTTGTGTAACCTACTTGAGAGCAAGGGTCAACCCTTAGCTCATGGGGACCGAGCGGAAATTCCTGAAGTGGAGCCTGAAAAAAAAAAGAAAAAAAGAAAAAGAAAAAAGAAAAAGAAAATATAACATAAAAAATTGTTGCCGTCCAAAATTGAACAAAGAATCTCAAGTGTAAGTCTAACACGATAACCACCAACTCTTTTGAGTTAAATGTGGCCAATAGTAGTACATTCTAGTTAAATACATCCATGTTGATATCCCTTTAGTCTTTGGGTCATGGGTCGTCATCCGGTCTACCCTGGGCTAGGGCTGCCCCTGCTTGAGAGAGTATAGAAGTTCTTTTGGTTCATGAAGTTTGAACATTGTTTGATGCCAACCAGTTTTCTTGACTAGGAACAGAGAACATATCTGCTCGGAATTTATGTCAAGGTTTTCACCTTGCTCCCAAGAAATAACAGCATGTTTCTGAGTGTTTCGGTCCTTTATCACATTGTTTTGAATCTATACGAAAACAATAATGCCTAGGGAACACTAAAATTTGACCACATTTTACTGACCACATTAGTCTATGTGGTGTTGATAACATTAACACAGTGGTTCTACACATGATCAACTTATAGACTATCACATCATATTGTCAGCAAAATATGGTCAGATTTTGATGTCCCTCTAGCATTGCTCACACACAAAAAACTTGGCACAATTGCATGATGTGGGCCAAAGCACCATTGTTCCCCCACTTCTCCCCAACTGCCCAACAATCTTGGAATATGATTCTACAAAATCTTTATTTGATAAAAGGTGATTATGTACATGGATTCTCAAACCAAGTTGGGAGTCTTGGGAAGCAAGGGACCTCTTCAAACTTCTTCCCTTCATCGGCACCCAAGTCAATCTTTCTACCTCTTCTTCTTCTTGTATATTACACAGAGCCAACCTTTATATTTGGATCATATATGAAACACTAAGCACAAGAACATGTACACACACACACATCACAATGTGAAGACACATTTGAGTCCTAAGTCTAACATAAACAAAAGCAGATGCACACCACACCACTGGCTGTTGGCTCAAAGCCTCAACTAGCAGAGACCCCTTTGAAGATGAGGAAGTTGAGGCTCTCCAGGCAGAAGTAGATGAACGTCCCCTGCGTGTGGGTGAAGAAGCACCCAAAGTTGGTGCCCACCACACACTGCCAACCTGCTCCATGCAATCTATCAAACTCCTGTGCGCTCACAAGAAGATCACAACACAACAACAACAACAACAAAAATCAACAGTGATTACAAAATAGCAGACTCTACTATTTATTCTTCCCTCCCCACACACCCCACATGAAGTATAGTCATGCTAATTAGTACAATAATGTTAAGTTTATATCTGCTTACAACAAAATCCATTACAACCTATTGGTCCCCTCTTTCTTGGAATCCGTCACGTGGCGGTTGTAAGTAGGTTACAGGAGTTTGGTTGTAGTCATAGCATCACCCTAACTAGAGCATCATTTGTAAGGCTCATCCCAATTTCTAGGTTCTAGATTCTAGATTCACAATGTAGGAGTTCAATTTGTAGAATAGTAAGAACCATCCTAAGTTTCAATTTTTAGATTCTCAAGTCCAATCCACCCCCTAGATTCAGAATGTAGAAAATTTATTTTGTAAAATAGTAAGTTTCAATTTGAAGCCTAATTCTAAATTTACATTATTTTTTTTTCACATTAATTTTTGATCACATTATTTGGAACCAAAGCTCATTTTATCATTCTCTACTATTATCGTACCAAACCCAACTCATTCTACATTTACCTTTTTTTTTTTTTCTAAACGTTGAACCTCAAGATAAAATTTTGAGCACCATCTACTAATGATGCTTTCAGGCCTCGTTTGATTCGCGGAAAGGAAGAAACGTAAATGAATATTTTACTTTTTTCTTTTCTTTGGAAAATTGTAATTTCGATTGATTTTTTTTTCCAATATTTGAAAATGTCAAAAATATTAAAAGAAAAAATAAATACTTAAATGTGAAAAAAAATGAATCTTTGTGTGGGTGAAGGAAACCACTTTTTATTTTTCTATTTTTATTCATTGAGAACCACTTTTCTTTCTTCCTATATTCTTTTGACATCGAAACCTAGAAAAGGAACAACTTTCCTTTTCCAAAGCTATAATCAACAAGAGAGTGCGCGAGCGCCAAACCTTCTTGATATGAGCAGCTAGATTCTTGCAGTCGAGGACGTCAAAGAGGTCCAGCGCTTCCGAGGCGCTGGACATGGCCTGCAGCTGCATCCTCACTGGCATGTCTGTGTCTTCGACTATCGCTTTCCCTTCCAACATCTCTCTCTCTCTCTCTCTCTCTCTCCTCTCTCCTCCTCCTCTCTCTCTCTCTCTCTCTCTCTCTCTCTCTCTCTGAAATGAAAATGAGAACTTAAACCGACCGAACTCTTTGGTATCAAATAATCACTATACTGGAAGGGAATCTTAAATAAAAGAGGTCACAAAAGCAACTATTAAAAGAACTGTAAAAATCGAACTCGAGTGACTTTTATGATTACCAAGTAGAAATATAAGATCTGGCTGGGTGGCAGAAGGTCAGTGGATCGAGCTACGTGGACGTATTATTTCTTCTATTTATAAATTATAGAAGTTGGGAGACAGTGGATCCAAAACTTGCAATGCAGTGTGCATAAAAGTTCTGAACTTTACGTCGGACCCTACGTTATATCGGGAAGTCAAAAAAAAAAAAAGCACTACAAAAATATTACTAAGGACAACACGATAGTTATGTACATATTCAGAACTATCAATTTTTTTTTACAATTTTTATTATTTTAGAGCTATCAAAATTCCGATAATCCTAATTTTATATGAATTATCAAAATTTTAATAGTCCCATATATATATATATATATATATATATATATATATATATATATATATATATGCACAGTTACCGTCAAAATTTTAACGATTCTTAATATATACATAGCTGCAAAAGCGGTGTCTCCTACTAATTCTGGTGTCATTAACATTTGCGGTCACAAAGTGCCAACAGAGATACTTCTCACTCACTCGCTTGTTCATCAATCATAATATTTTCCTAAGGATGAGGATAGTCATAGACTAGTGACTACAGCTTCCACGTGGAAGTGGCATGCACCTGCCGGGCAATGGTGTGACGAGGATGGATAGAGTCAGATTGGATGAGGCTGAAATTAATGACTCAGAGCATCTCCAATCCTATTGTTTTATTTTGTGTTATAATTTTTATGTGACATAAAACAAAAAATAATATCTTTTCTATTTTGTAAAATTATATTCACACAAGACAATGAGATAGAAAAGTGTTCTCCAATACAAAAGTATTGAGAAGACAATAAAATCTACTTTTTTTTAACTTTCAAGATAACTTTTTTACCTTTTTCTTTTTTGAAATTTTTTGACTTACCTTCCACTATTTTTACCATATTTAAGGATACATTCCCACATTGTTTTCATAATGTACATGTCTTTCTATTTTTGACGGAATTCGTCCAAAAGTAACGGTCAATCCATTTGACCAAAAAAATTGGACGAAAATATCATCGTCTTCTCCCTTTCCTCTCACCCTCTCTCCCCATCGCGACCGCCGCCGTCGACCCCCCTCCTCTCCTCCCCTCCCAGCCACAGCTCCTACTCTCCCCCTCCCCCTCCCCGCCCCCGCACCCCCCCTCCTCGCCACCGACCGTGCTCCCCCCTCCCCGCTGTAACGTCCTGAAACTGCACGGTGCATTACGCTGAGTCGGATTAAACGAGACAATGGTTGGTTATATTTCGATTTGTTGGATTTATGAGCAAGTATTGATTTGAGTTGTTTCATGTGCAGATCGCATGCGGAGTTTGATGGAATCAGGTGTTCGTTCAGAGCAGTGCAGGGATAGTCGGATTGGAACGATAATGTCATCTTTCTTAGTCCGATCGGTCGGATGATTTGGAGAGCACGACCTGCTCGCACGGTCATACCAATTGAGTAGATCGTGCTTCACATCGGACCACGGATTCAAGGGATCGACCGTATCGACAAGACAGAGTGCTTAGCGGATTCAGACTTGGTGAGTGGGTTCTATCCCTTCTCCTCTACTCCTTCATGCCTAATAATATGAAAAATACGTAATGTCTTGGACACTTGGAACTGGAACATGGGAAGCACCGCACTGTGGTGTGCATAGAGTGTACGCCGTTTGGATGATAGAATTTGTGGCTTGAATTTGACTTACGTTTGGGCAGTTGGAGCTTGGATGGATCATCTTGGTTGGAGCATCGAGGCATTCGGGTGAGCGAGCGAGCGTGCGTTGTGCACGAGTATCAGTTGGACGCTTTGTCAAGCAAAGCATGCAGTTGTGGTTCAAAATCGGACAACTGCATCGGAGAGGACATTGTGCCACTGTTGGGACATTGTGCCACGGAGCATTTGGAGCGAGGGGGTGTTGCACCAATTGGAGCACTGTGTCGAGAAGCGGCATTGTGCATAATGGGGATAACTTGAGATGGTGCCTTGGGCTATAATTTGGAGAATGATTATGGTATATTGGATGGTTCGAGACGTGTATCGTTTGGTGGGACGAGAATGCTCGATTCTCTCGTCGTACCTACTTGTTGGAGTATTGCATTGGTTACGGACAATCTGTTGCGCACAAGGTTTAGTTTTCTCGAACGGGATAGACTCCGGGGCACCGGGACCGTTCGGCCATGGAGGAAATAAATTGTCACGTGTCTTGGGCATGGTACTGGTAGTTCGAGACCACTAGGCGGACTAGCTACTCAGCGCTGGATCGGGTCGAACTGCCTTGGATTAGTCTTTTATGGCTTGGCCAATGACCTTCATATATATAAGAGTTGGTTTGGTTTGGTTTGTGCATTCGTGTAGACGGCGTGCGGCCACCTTGCCTCGGACAAGAGTATGCATATCGATGATTGGATTAGCGATGCTTGTGTTGTGGCATGATTCGATAAATTGGAGGCTTGGAGTGCGATATGATTCGATAGGTTCACGCTTAGCTTCAAATTTTATATAGAACGATTTGCATGCTTAGTTTCATTTGAGATTGATAACTACTAGTATATTTGCTTGAGTTGAATGCTTGCATGCTTAACCTTCTTTACAGTTTTTCTTAACATGTCATACCTCTGCCATGAAATGAATCTAGGATTCAGGTAGAAAGATCACCATATAACTGTTTGCATTCACTATCTACTTAGTGTCGGTTTAGACGAGTGGGTTACCCCGCTCACCAGTACGGTTGTGTACTGACCCACGTTTGTGGGCATTATTTTTAGGTACGCTGTGTAGTGGCTCAGCTTGTATATACATGACATGATGTATGGAACGGTAAGTATCTTTGTGGGCAAAAGAAAGAGCAAGAGTGTTGCATAACCCTTGTGGCATTCTTCTTTGTGGCATTTTTATTTGGACCCTTCGAGAGCTTCGCTGCGTTTACTCTGATGTGTGCTTAGTACACAATACTTGACTTTCGTTGCAACTTGGACGTTTCGATAATAATCATGACGTTTGACGTCTTCGCCTTGTGCAAGCGCAACTCTAGGCCCATACGGTATCACGTCCCGATGAGAACGATTGTCCTGCGGGAGCGCTGCAATGTGGTGATTCATGTTCAACGAGGACGATCGAACTTGCGGGAGATTGGGACGTGACATCCGTCCCGCTCCCCCATCCCCGCCCCCGCTCCCCTCAGCAGCCGTCGCCGCTCGCCGTTTTTGTTGATGCTGCTACTGGCTATGGGGAGCAGTGGCGGGGAGGGGGGGAGCAGGGGCTGTGGCGGGGAGGGGGGAGTACGGTCGGTGGCTGGGAGGGGGGTCGACTGTGGCGGCCGCGGTAGGAAGGGGGGGAGGGGTTAGAGGAAAGGGAGAATACGAGGATATTTTCGTCCAATTTTTTTGGTCAAATGGGTTGACTGTTACTTGTGGACGGATTCCATCAAAAGTGGAAGAACATGTACATTATGGAAACAATGTGGGATGCACCCTTAAATATGGTAAAAAAAAGTAGGGGGTAACTCAAATTTCTTCTTCTTTTCTTATAAATATTTTTATTCATAATTGATCATGTGGAATAAAGTCATTGTGAAGTCCATTGTCTAGATCTAGACAACAAACTTTACATTATCCATGTCATGTCATTGTCATGTCAACTTCACATTTGTATTGCAGAAGAATTTTTGAAATAATAAGTTGTGAATCCTATGTGGCAACCATTTTTTTTAAATTCACAACATGGTTGGAGATACTCTTACTGGCATTAGTGTCTTCAATGCATCCGTGATCGGTGCTTTCGATGTAAAATAATTGGCAAGATTTTTTCAAGAGATTATACTCCATATTAGGGGTGAGCATTATTCAGTTTTGGACCGAAAATCGAATCGAACCGAAGCGAATAAGAGATTCGGTTCGGTTTAAAAAAAAATTGATTCGATTTCGGTTTTGAAAATACTAAATTTTCTTATTCGGTTTCGGTTTTGGATTTCGATTTTGGTCAAAAACCAAAAATAGAATAAAAATTTAGTTTATATATATATATATATATATATATATATATATATATATATATATATATATATATATATACCGAACTCGAGTGGCTCTTACGGTTACCGAGGAGAGGTACAAGACTCTGGATGGGTGACAGAAACTCAGTGGATCGAGCCACGGGGGCATATTATTCCTTCAATTTATAAAATTGTGGAAGTTGTGAGGCAATGGACCCAAAGACATGCAATGTACTGTGCACAAAGTCCCGAACGTTATACCGAAAATTCAAAACAAAAGAAGAAGGTATATTTAGTTACTATATATATTAACAAAAAAAAGTGCAAATAGATCGAAAATCAAATCGATTTAATTCGGTTATAGGTCATTTTGGTTTGGTTCGGTTTTGTTTGGTTTAGTTTGGTTTTGCTTATTCGAATTTCGGTTATTTGGTTCGGTTGGAGCCGAATTAACCGAATGCTCATCCCTACTCCATACCATCCGGTATGACTCGGATTCATCGGACCCAGCCGAGCTTGGACATAGAAAGATTGTGTCGTGAGCAGGGCCGGTTTGAAAGTTTGGATTGTCCTAATCAGAGTTAATTTTAGTTATTTTTGACCCTTTTATTGTGGGCTGGTCACCCGCGACCCCTGTTTCTTGTTGATCACGTTTGCTGCTAAACATTGAAAAAGTTGTCTAAATTTTGAGTTTATCAGAGGCCAGAATGCATGTCCAATAAAACTTTGTGACTCGGAGAACGAACTATTAATTGCCGGTGTTCGATATAAAACAAGCCAAACTCAGGGCTAAGGTAATGGGTTTTTTTTCCTGAGCGAAACCGAGTTGCTCGTGAGCCTGGTCTAGCTCAAGTTTAGACACAATTGTCGAGCCGGAAATGCTACCTTGAGTTGAGAAAAACTTTGATACAGATGATTGTATCCAATATATGATACAACTACTTTATGACAATTGGGTTCCACCGTAAAGTTTATATATATAAATATTTATATGTTTTACGAAAAGAGATGAGAAGCCACTTATCATATGATAATTGTATCAAAACTTTGATACAACCATATGTATCAAAGTTTTTTCTCCTTGAGTTCCGCGGTCTCGATAGTTTGGCACCATAAATGATCTGAGCTTGAACATGCAGAGCTCGAGTCGGACACAGTCAAGTTGCATCCCAAGATATTAGTGAGAGTACGAGAAAGATGGAAACAATGGTTGTCCGAGTGAAAGAGTTCCATACCTTCGTAATCAACTGCGGCCATATTTGTCTTCTTTATTCTACTCGGACACAGGGGTGTGCATTATTAGGGGTGTGCATTATTCGATTTTGGACGAATCGAATAAAAGATTTGGTTCGGTTAATAAAAAAAAAAATTCGACATCTATTTTGAAAATACTCAATTTTTTTATTTGGTTTCGATGTCGGTTTTGAACTTTGATTTCGATCCAAAACTGAAAAATGAAAAGTGCTAATATAATTATTAAGAACCCTCAATTTTATGCATATATAATGATTAAAAATGTATATATTTTTTATATATTTCAAAAATAACAATTCTATGTATATATTTTTGAGTCTATTTTTGATTATTTAACAACTAGTACAATTTTTGTCTAACTTTGAAATGTAACATATGTATAAAATTTATCATTTTTCAATATAATTTAACCACAATTCCAAATCTGAGTATGGCCCATTAAACAATAAAATAGTCCAACCAAACAAACCGATTCGATTATTGGTTTCAGTTACAGCTAATTTCAGTTCGATTTCATTTTTAGATTTAATTATTTAATTATTTATTTATTCAATTTTGACTATTTCGATTCGGTTGAAACCGGACAAACCGAACGCTAACTCTTAGACCTCGTTGGTTCATGGAAAAGAAATCAATTCTTTACTAATTTCTTTTCTCTAAGAAATTGTATTTCTCAAAAAAAAAAAAATATATATATCGGTGTTTGAAAAAACCAAAAAAAATTTGGAAGAAAAACTAATTTATTAGAGGTGGTGGAAAAATAAATCATTGGATGGATGAAAAAAAAAAAAATTCTTCTCTATTTTTTATTTATTTATTTTTATTTGCATCAAAACACAACAAATGAATGATTTTTTTTTTTTTCCAAAATCACTATTTCGCAAACCAAATATGACATTACTCAGTAGTTTGGTGCGCCCAACCTCCAGAACTACGAAATCATGATCAAGCGTCATACTGCCACTTCGGCAGTACGCTGATCTTTCCCCATGCCATTAGCTAATAACATCGAAGTTCAGTTTGATTTGATCTTCTCCAACCTTATCGTGACTTTGGAATAATTTTTTTTTTTTTTTTAAATTTCAAAACCATCTCCAATCCTATTGTGCCGCATACAAATAACAACAAATAAAAGGATTTTTTTTTTCCAAAGTCACAATAAGGTTGGAGAGCTCTAACATAGGCTATTTGTAAACATTGGAAAGGCAAAAAGAAAGGACTGGGAAAAGGCTGTCCGGAAAAAGGAAAAAAAGAAGAAGTTCCATGTGAGAAAATATCCAAGATATGAATGATCATTAATTACTAAATTTTTTTTATGAAAAGCTTAAAACTAAAAATTTAAAAGAAAATAAAATATGTAAACCGATATTACATTTTTTGGGAGCTTTTTATTTTATATAATAAATATTTATAAACTTTTTTGATTGTTGTCCGGTGTGCGATTGGTCCAACCTGTTTCTTTTTTATAAGGAGGAATTTGTTTTCAAAGAACACCAAATAATACGATATTTTGATTATAAGAAATCAAATTCTATTTTCCATTCCATTTTATCATAAAAGGCTATACTCTGACATGAAGTTGTAGTTCCACAAATTTTTAGAGCCTTAATATTTTGTGGAAAATATTTATTAGCAAAAGAAAATTTATATCTTGTTAGCTATCATTTGGTTCGCGGAAAAGAAAGAAAATTAATTTTTTGCTTTTTTTATTTTTTTTTGAAAAATTGTAATTTTTATCGATTTTTTTTTCTTCTGTATTTGGAAATATCAAAAAATTTGAAAGAAAAATGGGAAATTTTCGTCCAAATGGACGAAATTCCTTGAATTTGAGCTTTAGGAATTTTTTTTGGAGAAATTGCATACGAAGGAACATCTCGCCAATGAGTTGGAGGGTGGGAGTGAGGGACCGCCAACTTAGCTGGCGAGGAAACCGTAACAGAAGTGGGAGTTGGATATATATATATATATATATATATATATATATATATATATATATATATATATATATATATATATATATTTAATTAATTATTTATTTCTAAATCAATTAAATTTTGTAAATGGATAATAACAAATTATCTATTATGATATCACAAAAATTTTACATTGATAATACCAAAACAAAAATATTTATTGAAAATTTTAAATCCAAAAATTTAAATAATACCAAAAAAAATCAAATAAATAGTGTTATGGGATATTTTAGCAAATGTCCCTAATAAAAATGTCAAAAGTAGTATATACCCCCAGTAAAAAAAACTAACAACTGTCCCCAAAATAAAAAAAATCGGTTAAAAGAGTGTGGATATATCTTAAAATTTTCCTTGATCCGTACAAATAATAGGAGCATTTGCTAGTTTTTTTTAGTGGGGGTATATGCTAGTTTTAACATTTTATTTTGGGACATTTGCTAAAATATTCCTAGTGTTATCTATTAGTTTCTCTCAAAATTGTTTGGGTATTTTATTTTGAATCTATAAAATTTAAATATATACAATTATCTATGTTATTTAAATAGAACTAATTTTACATACGGATAATAATAATAATAATAAATTGAAAAAATAGATTTTAGAATTTCCTTTTCTAACAAATATATATATACAATTATCTATATATATTTGTTAGAAAAGTAAAATTATAAAATATTTTTTTTTCAAATTTTTTATTATTATTATTCGTATGCAAAATTAGTTATATTTAAATAACATAGATAATTGTATATATTTAAATTTATAAGATTCAAAATAAAATACCCAAACAATTTTGAGAGAAACTAATAGATAACACTAGGGATATTTTAGCAAATGCCCCCAAATAAAATGTTAAAACTAGCATATACCCCCACTAAAAAAATAGCAAATGTCCCTATGATTTTTACGGATCAAGTAAAATTTTAAGATATGCCGCACTCTTTTAACCGATTTTTTTTTTTTTTGGACATTTGCTAAAATATCCCATAACACTATTTATTTGATATTTTTTTGTATTATTTAAAATTTTTGATTTAAAATTTTCAATAAATATTTTTGTTTTGGTATTATCAATGTAAATTTTTTGTGATATCATAATAGATAATTTGTTATTATCCATTTACAAATTTTAATTGATTTAGAAAGAAATAATATATATATATATATATATATATATATATATATATATATATATATATATATATATATATATCCAACTCCCACTTCTGTTACAGTTCCTCGCCAACTGAGTTGGCGGTTCCAACTCTCACCCGCCAACTCACTTGGCGAGATGTCCCTTTGTATGCAATTTCTCCAAAAAATTCCCCTGATGCGCAAATGTAAGAAATTTCGTCCATTTGGACGAAAATTTCCCAAGAAAAATTGAATACTTAAGGTTAGAAAGTGAATTCCCTCGCCTATTCTTTTGACATCTAAACATAGAAAATGAACAATGTTTCTTTTTCAACGTGATGATTCCGCGAACAAGACGAGGCATTATGTCTTGTTTGGTTCGCAGAATCATGACGTTGGAAAAGAAAAGTCATTCTTTTACTATGTTTGGATGCCAAAGGAATGGAGAAGGAAATGTGTAACCACATATTTCCATTAGAGGGATATTTTGGCCATTTGATATTATTGTGAATTATTATAATTAATATTTATTATTAATTGTTATAGTAATGTTTAGTAATTATTGTCACGTCCCAGTCCCAAAATACGTAGGATCATGGTACGTGGCATTAGCCATCTACGTATTCCATCAGACTCTTGTCCGACTCGAATACGTATAAGCTGTACTACAATGGTCACTGTCTAGATAACACAATAAATATATCTAAGTCTCAATCACAATGAAATAAAATACAAGAATGGACAACATATATCCTGGTGTGCACCTCATTCAATACTTGTCCGAATAGACTCGAAAAAATAACAAGAGTCTACAAAACTAGGCTATGACAACAGAAATAGTAACGAGAGATGATAAACATAACTGCGGTAGAAATGGTAACAGTACCTGAGTCCAATGCCTGCATGATGAGGCGGTACGCATCAGCAGCTCCAGAAAAACTCCTCAACCATCTATGCTGCAAAACTGGCAGTGGACCAGGTCCTTAGAGAGACATAACAAGGTACAAGAAACAGCATGCCAAAGTAATAGTAAATAAATAACATGTGTGCTCAAGGTATCTAACATAAATCATCTAAGTGAATGTCGTGAGAACGTACTCGTCCGCTAAACCACTGGGTCATGTAGGTCTGCATAGACACAACAGTAGCTAGTAGTAATAGTAGTAGTAGGTACGTACATGCCCCGTCAAGGTACCTGCAGTACTATAGGGCCCGAAGCACAAGCATCGGTAGCAAGTAGTGTATGGTAGCCCATCGGGACGGTAAGTTCTTCCCAACCCCATCTATCTCACATCTCATGTCCACGACACGCAAGACAATCACTATCTATGTCTCAAATCAAGGTGTAAATAACATCATGTCAACTAGCACATGACTCAAGTCCTGTCCTAAAATAGAAGCCATAATCCTCGAATGTCTCAAGTGAGGCTTTTGTACATGAGAGTCGTGTACAGTGTCTTACGGTAAATCGTGCAAGTGATGCACGTATAAGGTATACGTTGACAATGTAATCTCACGATACCCGATTTTTGCGTACGGAAGTTGGCACCCAAATATAACTCGGACGCTAAGTATCGTCACGTTCCAAGGGTCATAACAAAGTACATGTATTAAAATATAAACTATAAACTGTAATTAAAATTAAGCACAATTTACTGAGACTAAGGCAATGTACACTTGCCTGAATCTTTTTGATGAGTGAACAATAATCTTGCTTCGGCAATCCTAGTCGTATCGTCACGTACTCCTATGAACATATGATATCTACCAATCAGCTATCATACTAAGGTATGTTACACAACTATTTCATAGTCATCTATGGTCAAAACTAGATCACATGGCAACTAGTCTAGTTTTAGGTTCAAGTTGGTACTAAGCTACACCATTAATCTACCATAAATATATTCATAAATTATACTCTAATAATTCTGGAATATTTACTATATTATTAACAAAATAGTATACTCTCTCTTGAAATCATTTATTCCACATCACAAGTAATCACCAACAAAAACTAGTTAAAGTCTAGACTTTTTTATGAATAATTTCTTATCCTTGATTAAGATACATAAATAAAAATATAATTTATATATTCTGGAAATATATTTTAAAATGCTATTTTTCTCTTAATTAACATATAAAAATAAATATTTATGCTTATGCATAATATACTAGTTGTTTAGTACTAGTAGCTATACATTTATAAACCAAATTGTTTCCAAAATAAACAAATGTTCCAACTCCAAATAAATAATTATAAGTTCTGGAATCTAACATAAAAATTTATATTTTTCTCTAATTAACATACTATTTTATGTATTACAAAACAATAAAATTAAACTAGTTAGTGTAGACTAGTTTTTAGCACATCATTTCAATGAAATCTCTTCATGAATTCTTATGCATAACACTCCTAAAAACTTAAATTAAAATTCTGAAATTAACCAAAATATGATATATAATTACTTTCCTAACATGAAAATTAAACTTCAAATGATATAATACAAACTAGTTACACCAATCTAGTATTTACACATGCTCAACACTATTACCCTTGTGAATTTCTACAAATTTTAATTCTAAATAAATAATTTATAATCTGAAAAAATATATAAAATTAAGTCTAAATCAGAATAAAATAATTTATTTTAAAGTTATTTCAACAATATACTAAGAATTACAAGTTGGTGTTCACTACGGGTAAAAACTAGGTTGGTATTGAGTTTCCTAGTGTAGCATGCGAAGTATATACAACAAGTTGATAAAAACTTTATAGAACCTAACATGTATTATTTAGGACATCTAAGGGGGTTCAAGGAGAAGAGTTTTGATCACTAACCTCTTTGAAAAATTGGTTAAAAATGTCTCGAATCGCAACTTCTACGAAACAGTTCCAGATTTGACTTCTCCTCCTTGTAGCTCATTGTGATGCTTGTGTAGTTTGTTCTAGGGATTGTGGTAACTATGGAAGATGATAGGATGGTAGGGGAAGGAGATTTGGGTGCTGTGGTGGTGGTTTGGAGGCTGTGGAGGTGGTGGAGTGGCCTGGGAAGTGGTTATGCTGAATTCGAATTCAGTCTGAACACCTCTGATGGAGGGGATATTTTGAGAAACTTAGAGTGAGTTTTGATGGAAGGTTTGTGAAGAGAAAGTGTGAGAAAAATGGAGATTAAGAATCATACTAAATTTGAGAGAAATATACTTACTGTGGAGGGAGATATGTCCAGATTGATGGGGGTGTTGCTGAATTCGGATTCAGCCTGGGTAGGATAGGATAGATGGAGGTGTGGAGGGCGATGGAGAAGGAATTTGGAGATGGTTTTTGAAGAGAAAATATGTGGGAGAGGGTTAGGAAGAAATGTCCTTCAGATGGTTTGAATGGGGGAGGTGAAGAGAGGAGGGTTATGTACAACCTAGTGGGAAAGGGAAGAATTTGGTGTTACAACCTTTGCTAGTGGGAAGAGGAAGAGTTTGGAGGTTACATACTTTAGTTGGCTGAATATATTTCTCTAAATGCTAAAATAAATAATTTATTGGTATAAAAAAATGGTGTTTGGTATTTGGGATGATAGGTGGGTGTTTGGTGTTTAGGGTTGAGTCATGTTGGTGTCAATGGTTCAATTTGGTCTAATTTGTCTAGTCAAAGTGTCATATATATAAAAGAAATTCAAAAAATTAATTTTGTAAATTATTTAATTAAATAAATTAATAAAAATAATTATAAATTACCAAATTATTCCTATACTAAAATGAGGGGGCTTACAATTATAGTATTTATTGGGCCTTTGTATCAACTAGTTAGTTGGGACTAGTACATGGACTTAGTTATCACCCAATATGTTGGCCCATGAACCAACTAGTTAGTCATGACAAGGTTAGTAACTAATTAAGTTAGTTAGTTAGTAGAGGATAGAATATTCACTCACATTAGCATGATCCCTTCCTAATTAATTAAGAGAGACTTGGAGAACACGCATGAGCCCCCTAGAAAACTTTAGAAACATGTAGAAGGGCCTATTGGATCACCCACTATCCAAATCCATGTCCAATAGGGGCCGACCACATAAAGAAAGAGGAGAGAGAAAGTCAATTTACAATTTCATTCATGTTTTCCTTCTTCTTCCTCAAGCAACCCATTCTCCACCAATTTTCACCACATCCATACCCAATTCTACTCATTATCACCATCAAAGGAGCACTAGGAGCTTGGATTGCAAGGAGCACTTGGAGATGGAGGAATCTGAGAGGAGATCGTGTCCTAATTGTGTCCAATGGCTTTGCATTGGGAATCCATCTTCCAATAGATATAATTATGAATTTTTCTTCTAATTAGGTTCTAATTCATGCAATTGACCATTAGGAACCCTTCCATGGCTAAGGACTACCCATATGAAAAAGAACTAGGATCATTGGACCCCTATTTTGACTTATACATGGAGTTTTGTGTCCAAATCGAAGAAATTCTGAATTTGGGATACAAAGTGTTTGTCATTGGAAAATTATAATTATTTATAATTGTATTGGTTGTATGAGGGTAGCTACATGTCCACAATTGGACACAAGTAGGCCGTATCGAGATACGCCATGATACAGAGTGTATTTTAGAGTGTATCATGCTTGGGTGAGTGTCTCATGCTAGGTTGCACTCTGTCAGGCCCCGGGCCCAGAATACTGGAGAGCGGGAACTAACAAAGCCAGCTGCGTATACCAGAGCACTCCAGTACCCAGAAATACGGTTACGACTGTGAATAGACATGGGGGGTTAATACTACAATCCATCAGTCATCCTAGGTCAAGCAACTCCTAAGTCTCAATCACAAGCAAAAAATCTATAGTGTACAAGAAATATGATCAACAAAACCAAAACAGTAAAGCGTCCCAAACCATATATACATAGCTGATCATGAAGCTAGTAATGCAAAATAAAGTACTAACAAGAGTGTAAGTCATACATGATCAACTCTAGCTATAGTCTAAAATATGCTAACCATGTCATGCCCATTATGCGATATAACAAGTCCAAAATATAAGCTAACAAGTGCTCGGGGCTAAACGCCACAAAAGAATATGTATAATAAGTGGGAGAACAATAATAAAACCACTTAATCGGTCTGGTGCTCCTGGTCACCATCCTCGGGAATAACCGGAAGATCCTCTGGTTCCACTACCGGATATGGCCAAGCAAAGCTAGTGGGGTCAAGCCCCATATAGCAAGTACCACAAAGAAGCCAAAAGCTAAGAACTAAAGCCAGAAATACAACATAGAGCTACAATATCCTATGCATCATGTAACAACCAGGTATAATGTAAAGTGCACCGGGAACAAGTTAATAAAACATGAAGCATGTAAGAAA
This sequence comes from Iris macrosiphon, assembly GCA_036927795.1. Taxonomy (NCBI): domain Eukaryota; kingdom Viridiplantae; phylum Streptophyta; class Magnoliopsida; order Asparagales; family Iridaceae; genus Iris; species Iris macrosiphon. The sequence goes on along the minus strand of JAYESA010000011.1, from coordinate 173,548,901 downwards.
AACTGGTCGGTGACATGTACGAGATCATGCAAGATGAACATATACATATAAGTAAACTTGAAGAGAAAAGTAAAAGAACTAATACAGTGTCAGGATCATGGCAAGGAAAACATGTAAGAGTAACAGTGCATATATATACAGTAAATTGGCATATAGAGTAACAGTCATGAGTATACCATGCCGGGTCACTATCAGGCAAGCATGGTAACGTAAGACAAGACAATAAATAGACTCCATCCATCAATCACAGCCAATCAAGAAGTACGGCTTGCTACTTTAGCTAAATAGGGTTATCACAAGCTCTAATTACTAACAAATGCAAGTTAGGATTTTTATTTGGTCGTAAGTCTTGCAGTCTGTCCAAACTACCCAAACGATGGATGACAGTAAAGTAAATAATAGTGGATACACCACCCCCAGGAGAGATGTACACCTAATCCAAGTCACACAAAGGTGAACCTGAGTAAGTCAGTCAGTATAGTATGCTCCACATAACGGCGAGATGGAAATGCGTACTACTCGACGACATGCAACAAGTCCATCAGTCAGGTAAATATTGTTGGGCACGGGACTGCATGCAACCAGGAAATCCTCCCCCAATGCTCTAATCATTGAAACAAGTTATAAATCTTAGTATTTTATTTCGGGATTCCGGGTGTGGCATTCCGCAGAATCCATCCTATCATGATGCTCCCCACAGGGATGAACTAGACAAGGCAATATTTAGACAATCAAAATCAAGACGGTACGAAAATACAACCAAACGGTTATAGATATGACAAATGTGCGCTATAACAAGCCACAACAGTAAAAATACGGTATGGGTGTATATTGGATAGGTGTCCCCAAATTATACTGGGGCTGGGACGAGTGTAAAACCCCCTTCCTAGAAAATCGTATATACCTTTTTTTATTTATTAATTAAATTGTAGTAATTAGTGGCTAAATAGGAGAAATAGATTTTTAATAATTTTTATTTTAGGTGTTCGGGCACTTAGAGGATTTATGGGACCATCAGAAATTTTTCAAAATTTATTCCATGTAGGAGACTCCTTGAGCAGTTGCTAGCCTAACGGTGTGCATTATTCTAATCTATAAATTTTATTATGTGTATATATATATATATATATATACAAATATATATATATGCATATATATTTTATAAAGAAAGGAAAAGAAAAGAAATTAATAATATAATAATTAATAAAGTAATAATAATACTACTATACTTCTTAAAGCAAACTACTACTACTAAAAGCACAGCCAACTAGCAGCCAACAAAAGCAAAACCAATTGAAATTCCATCCCTTCCCACGAGAAGCACAGCGCCCCCTCCTTAAGTTCCCTCCAGCGCCTTGCAATCCCGCGGACCCGCCTCCATATCTCTCTCTCCCTATCCTATATACATATATATATATACATTATTTCATAAAACCCTAACCTAAAATCTCCAGACCGCCTCTTCTCATCTAGAGCTGCCACCGCAGCCAGAGAACCCCGCCAGGTCGTCCAAACCATCCTGACGACCCCGACCTCGCGCACTGCAGATTCCCACACGAGGTACCTTCGCTCCGGAGTTGTTTTCCGTCGACTCGCTCAACCAAACGCCGTTCCGTCTTCACCGGTATGCTCACCCCTTAACCCTCTTCCATATTTGTATAATAGCAGACCTCGAACAACGTGTACCCATAGGCGAAAACAGCGTCCAAGTTGGCACGAGCAGACCGAATTCTGGGATCACAGAAAACTGCAGTGAGCACCCATGTTGCCGAGTTCGTATCTCCCACCACAGAGATCCGAATTCGGTGATTCTTTTTGATATGTGTAGAACACTTGACCTAGTTTATTTTCTGTTAAATAACCCTAGATTATTAGCTATTGTGGACAGAATTAAATTCGTCACAAAACTCCGCGAACCCACTTTTTCCAGAATTCTAAAAGTTGTGAAACGGAGCGCGCCCCGCCAAACGGGACCGCCCCGCCGTGTACCAAGTGTACCGAACGGTGCACGCAGCATAACCGGACACGTAAAAATACGTGAAAACTGATTCGGAGGCGTGTGCGCGCCGAAATCAGGCCGTATCCGCGGATACATCCCGTATCGCAACTTTTGTGGAACTCGCACGTATTTTGTGTACGCTTGTCAAATTGCGACGAAACTTGCGCCACTGGACTCGTGGTAACGCGCTGGTCCTGTGACCCAATTTTTACGCAATTCTGAGACGGTTGACCAAATCGCCAATTGACGGGCCCCACATTTGACTTTTTGGACAAAATTGTGTTCGACCCATCGGAATCCACATTTGGACATACCGTTGGGTTCGTATTGACATTTAGAGTTGTTTGACCTATAGTTTGTCCCATTTAGAGACTGTTACCCTCGCCATGTTTTTCGGTACAAAGTGGGCCACAGGTGGACCCCACTTTTATCCGAAATTACCGTTTTGCCCCTGTGTCCAAATTGGACGAAAGGGAAGTACTTTTTAGCTATTTTGCTTATTCTGGGAACGTTGGTGATATTTATTTTAGCATCCGGAGACATTTGTTCTGCAGCCATAGCTTTTGATCCTGTGTGTTGGACTTCTGGACAGTACACCTTGCAGCTTTCTTACAAGGCAAGATACCTTGCCAAGTTGTTTACAGTATTTTGCATGCTTAGTATATTTCTGTATATTTATTTCATTTCTGTATATTTCTTGCATGTGTAGTTTTCTTTCAGTCATTACTATGTATTAGATATGTTGACACACACATGGCACTTAGTATCATAGAGGACAATCATTAGGCGTATGGGCTTTTAACCACTCTGGTAACACCGTAGTCACTAGCACGCACTATGGTGGGTCGTGTCCGATGGTCGCTACCCCCGCGGTATGTCGATTGATGGAGTCCGAGGGTCGCTACCCCCGCGGTATGTCGGCTGATGATGTCCACTGACGAGCGTGAGGTTGTGAGGATTAGATCGAGTAGCTTACCCTTGCCCATACGTCAAAAAGTTGTCCTCATTTGCATTCATATAGATTATCCTGTACAGCGTACTTATCTATTTTCAAATATGATGCATGTTTACTGTATTCAAATTGGCTCATATTTTCTGTATCTTGTTACTTCCCTCTGAGGACCTGGTCCTCTGCTAGGTGTATCTGTTCTTGAGTATTTGCAGGAGCGCAGATTTGGATGGTGACATATGATCCGAGAATGTCTTCTCTTCGAGTCCGTGATTGATAGCTGGTATTCTTATGTTGTGTTTATTGTGTTGTACTCATATTGTATTTGCTCTTATATTCGAGTTGGTAGTGGATTTGTTTCCATCCAACTATCATCCTTAGATACTTCTTATTGAGATCTAGTTTCATAGATACTGGTTATTTATTTCTATATGATTTTGGTGGATGAGATTTAGATGTTACCTTGTGACTTGTATTACATTTTATACCACTTGTGGATTTGATACTCATATTACAGCGTACGTATGGATTTGGTTTCCATATATTGGAGTTGCCATATCTATGCGGCTGGCATGCTTACGTGTCCTAGTCCTACGTATTTTTGGGACTGGGACGTGACAACGAGACAGATGTATAATGGGTAGGTGTCTCCAAACTATACATGATGTCAAGCCATGACTGATATAATCAGTGAACGTGAGTGCACCACGATGAGTCTCTATCAGTACAGGTATGATCAGGTGTATAACGGGTATGTGTCCTCGAACTATACGTAAAGTCGGGTCAGAGTATAATGGGTTGGCTCCCCAAACTATACATAAAGTCAAGTCTGGTCGAGACATATGTATAATGGGTAGGTGTCCCCAAACTATACAAAAGTCAAGTCTGGTCGGGTCAGGCAAACATAGTAGACAGTAGAGCCGGGAAAAGAAAACATAAGCATGCAATATGCGCACTAGCGCCAAGCAAGAAAAGTCGATAAAATACAAAGAAAAATAAAACACATGCAAAAGAGTAAACGATCGGTATGCAGTTGGTATACTACAATATATCATCGCTATACCGTCCAACCCAATCTAGAAAGACAGGAAGAATAAATCAGGTCAATCGGTATACCGTCGGTATACTACAGTACACCGTCGGTATGCCGGCATAGAGATAGCAAAATTATAGCAAGTTTTTTATTCCAACAAATTGGTATACCGTCGGTATACTCCAGTATACCGTCGGTATGTCGTTCCAGGTCACAGTAAGTTCTGGGATTCCAAGTCGGTCCAAATTGGTATACCGTCGGTATATCGGTCCCCGTAGACAATTTTGGGGAAAGTCAAGTCAAGACGGGTATTCCGGAACCAAAATCACGTTCCGAAACTTAACAGAAAATGGTCCGGCAAGTTGTCAAGTCTATCGGTAAATATCCTATAGCATATATACTAAGTCATATAGCAAATACTCCGGTTATCGTTTCCAACACCGAGTTACCAAACCAGTAAATAACAGAATTTCTACCGAAAAAGTCGAAACAAGCTCAAACCAAATTCTGAAGCTAGCCCATGGCAAAAAATTACCAGAGAAATATATTTAACAAAGGCACTAGCATGTAATTCTAAGAATAAACCATCAAGAAAATCAAAAATTACAGTAAAAAGAGTCGTTCCAGATTTTGGCAAGATGTATTTGCCGCAAGCCAAGCTCACAATCTTAACCTTCAACTCCACCACCAAGAGGGGTTCAAAAATCATACTCTTAGGCCTCAAGACCAAGCTCCTAGCTCTCACGGGCAATGGAGAGGAAATAAAAAAGTGAAGAAGAAAAGAAAAGAGAGAAGAGAGAGAAAACCAATCCATATATATATATATATATATATATATATATATATATATATATATATATATATATATATATATATATATATATATATATATAATCGTGACCGTCCGATCTGCCTCGTTTGCGATCCACGTCACGAGTTAAATCAATCTCAACCACACAAAAAAACCAAGAAATCAATAGATAATAGAACGTATCGAATACTATTTACGAAAATATCACGAAAATATCTCACAAAAATATCTCGAAAATATCTCAAAAGTAAAACAAATATCTGCCAGGCAGTATACCGTCGGTATGCCGGTCAAGCAGTCAAGTTTCAATTTTGAGAAAATTTTGAGATTCCATGAGATCCAATAAAATACAGCACATAAACCAGATAAAATACGTATCCATATACCAATACAGATACAGTGAGACATGTCTCACAACTCTCCCCTCAGAAAAATTTTGTCCTCGGAATTTCAATAAGGCTCCAAATATAAAATACAATCCAAGAAAGCATGCTATCAAGAACTAAGAAGGAAACTATTACAACTATAAAATCCAAACAAGGTAAAGGGAACAGGGAATTATAAGCAAGCACAACTACAGCAACCAACTACCACACAAAGCAGGATAAGATACGGAGGACACGAAATAAGTATACCTCATGAGTCGAACAAATACGGGTAACAAAAAAGGATATCATCCTCACGCTCCTACGTTGACTCGCCCGGTGAGTGATGACCCCAAAAAACTTGAACTAGTCGGATAGTCCGATTCTTGAGAACCTTCTCCCTCCGGTCCAAAATAGATACATGCCTCTCCTCATACAATAGGTCGGTACTAATGACCAGCTCTGAATGATCTTGGACATGGTTCGGATCCGGATATACCGACGCAACTGAGGTATGTGAAATACGTCATGTACCTCACGAAGCGACGGCAGAAGAGCTAGTCTATAGGAGACATCTCCTACGCGATCGAGAATATTGAACGGACCAATGTATCTAGGAATAAGCTTTCTTCGTACTTCGAATCTGATAATTCCACGGGTAGGCAAAATTCTAAGAAATACGTGGTCGCCGACCGAGAACTCAAGATGTCGCCGATGCGAATCTTCCCAATGACGCTGACGATCTTGAGCTACTCTGAGATGCTCTCTGATCTGTCTGATAACCTCAACTGACTGAGCTATCATCACGGACCCAAGAATCTGTCTCTCGCCAATATCATCCCAAGCTAAGGGTGATATGCATCTTCTGCCATACAACGCCTCAAAAGGTGCCATCTGAATGCTCCTCTGGAAGCTGTTGTTATATGAGAACTCTACCAAATGCAAGTGATCCTCCCAGGAATCACCGAAGTCTAGCATACATGAATGAAGCATATCCTCCAAGGTCTAAATCGTACGCTCTGACTGGCCATCTGTCTGCAGATGGTATGCCGAAATGAACTACAGACAGGTGCCTAGGCTCTACTGAAGGCTCTGCCATAAATTGAAAGAAAATCTGGAATTTCGGTCTGAGACAATGCTAACTGGCACTCCATGCAGTCTGACAATCTGCCTCATGTACAACTCTGCTAGCTGCTCTGTGGACTGACCCACTCGGAAAGGTAGAAAGTGAGCAACCTTCGTGAGTCGATTTACTATCACCCAAATGGCATCTCTACCGGTAGGGGATCTAGAAAGACCGGTCACAAAGTCCATAGTTATATGCTCCCATCTCCAGTCCAAAATTGGCAAGGGCTGAAGTAACCCGGCCGGTCTCTGATGCTCAGTCTTAACCTTCTAACAGACTAAACACTGAAAAATAAACCGTGATATCTCCCTATTCATCCCATTCCACCAAAAGTGATGTCTAATATCATGGTACATCTTTCTCCCTCCTGGATGGACTGAATACTAGGAACTGTGGGCCTTTGCCATAATCTTATGCCGGATATCTCCACTCGGCACACAAAGTCGACTAAAACCCGAGAGTTCCATCCTCGTGAACGCTCAACTCTGCTCGGCGTCCTGCCTCACACTCTACTCTGAGTCGCTGAAGCCTGGCATCACCTGACTGTGATGTCCTGATTCTCTCAACTATAGTGGACTGCACCCGTAGTCCTGTCACACTACCAGAATTAGTCAAATTAGCGACGTCTAAAAACGTCGTTAAATAACCAAAAAAGTCGCTAAATTAGTTTAGCGACGTAATTAGCGACGTTCTAAAGTTGTCGAAAAAAATTAAGTCGCAAAAAAAAAATCGTCGCTATACCGACGTTTTTAGCGACTTTAATGTGTCACAAATTTTTGCGACGTTTAGCGACGCTGCGTCACTAAGTAGCGACGTTCGGTAAAGTCTCTAAACGTCGCTAATTAGCGACTTATATAGCGACGTTACACCGACGTCTTTAATGACCTGGCAATACTGCCGTGTCAGCAGTTGGCGACGTCATTAGCGACGTCATTAGCGACGTCTATAGCGACGTTACACCGACGTCTTTAATGACCTGGCTATACTTCCATGTCAGCATTTGGCGACGTATAGCGACGTCATTAGCGACGTCATTAGCGACGTATTTAGCGACGTGTTACAGCATTGCTAATTAGCGACGCATTTAGCGACTTAAGTTAACGTCGCTAAACGTCGCTAAAACCGTCGCTAATTTTAAAAAAAATTTAAAAAAAAATATTATCCAGATTGGTGATTCCCTGCAGTTCTAGTCCTCCACCTCCTCCATCTCCTCTTCTTGACACCACAAGAACCACCCTTCTTCGACTCCTCCATCTCCACTATATAATCTAATTAAATTAAAGACCACAAGAAGCATTGTTGAAGTATCAATCCAATTAAATTAACTAAAAAATTAAATACCACAAGAAGCATCATACATCATGCCTATTGTTGAAGTATCAATAATTCATAATATACAATCGCATCATAAATAATAATAAAAATGACTACTACTGCGGATCTGCAGGAGGCTGACCACCGGCGCGCTTGAAGGATAAGAACTCCTCATACTCGTCCCGTAGAATCGACACCGATGTCGATGGATAAGGCAGTGACGTCGGTGGAGGCCGTGCCCGCTCCAAGTCTTTGAGTCGCTGGTTGTAAGAATCCAGGGTAGATAACAGCCTCGTACTGCTATCACCAATTGAATCCTGCATCCTCGTCAGCTTCTCGCCCATCGATAGCTGTGACGCCTGCAGCTCCATGATGTTGCGGTCATTGGAGGCTCTAATATCATTTGTCAGGTCCCGTAGCTCTGTCATGCTGCGGTCGAGCATATCCAATCGTGCGATGAGCATCGGATCGTCCGCCTGCGGCTGGGACCGGGGCTGCTCCTCCATACTTCGCAGCAAGTCGTCACGGAGAGACGCAATCTGACGGTTAACGGCCTCCTGGACGGCCTCCTGGACTCGGACCGACAACTGCGAGGGCTGCGACTGCGAGGGGTGTGTGGAATACGCAGCTGTCTGGGAGGCCCTAGATGACTGCGTCGCAACCAGGGCGCCATAGGAGCCCGTACCGTAGTACGTACCCCTCTGGAGACCACCAACTGTGGTCACCCACAGGTCGTCCGCCGACGGAGATGGAGCGGGCTGCGACGAAGTACCAGCCTCTCCAGGTGTAGGTGCACTAGCAGTCGCCCGCTCACGCAGCCTAAGATACTCGGCCTAGAAAAGGTTTGAAAACTCGATAATTGTCTAAGTTATATTAAAATAAACACAAAATAAAGTAATACTTACGTAGGTCTGTGAGGCCCTCTCATCAATGAGATTTTCGTCCTTGCGATGGGTGGCCAAGAAGACGGTCACCATGTTTGCATCCTCACCCCTCTGTACCTGTTAAAAATATATTATTTATTACTAAACTTAAATATTTTTTCCAAGTACCATTTTATGGTAATTGTATTAAAATAATATATTTTAAAAGAAAAAATATACCAAACGACGGAAATATTCCGTCATCGGAATCGAGCCACCACACCACTTGGCAGCATTCTGCCTAGCCGCCTTGGCCTTCTTAGACCTTTCCTTGTAGCTCGGATCGTCGAATCTAGCCCTCATCGCAGTCCACTGCTCAGGCGTGATCCAACCTTGGATCGATTTTCCAGCACGATCACGAGCCTTCTGGTCATCCAGAGCATCTCGGATAAGCTTGGCGGCAACGGTAGGAAAGAGCCGCTCGATCAACTCGGCCCGGTGCGGAGGATAAAAATACGTTTGCTACAATAAATAATTCATTAAGTTAGCAGCACGAATAAGTTATATAATATGCATAAATTAGAGGATTTATTTAATATACTTTACCTGGAAGTGCGCAAACCAGAACGCCTTCCTCTTCTCCGGAGCCTCGGAGTAGTTGATCCAAGGGCCACCGTAGTTGTTCCTCAAAAATTGGTCCAGACGTCTCTGAACCGACGATGGACGATATCTATAGAGAGATAATAATTTAGATTACTGAGCCGGTCAATATACGATGAATAAAGAGAAACACAAATATATACTAAACCATCTAATTGACTTACTTTGTACCGTCGGCCCAAATCTCTGTCCTCGTCTCCTCCGGAGGTGCACATGGAGGATCTTGCTGATGCTGGGACAACGTGGGCACGACCTCCTGGACATGCTCATCTGTCCCTATGGTTCCGTCAGCAGGAGGAACGCTGGACGAGGGTGTATTATCACGCCAGGAACTACTCGTCCCAACAGTCGAAGATGTGACTGATCGATATACTGGAGTACTGGGCGACGATGATCCGGAACCAACAGTAGGCAGTACCGGAGTGGCACTCGGTCTACCTCGGGACCTGCCGAATCCTCCACGTCGTCCTGTCATATCTGATAACAACATATGATGAATATAGAGAAACACAAATATATACTACATTATACAGTCGAAATGTGATACATATCTCAAAGCATTATACAGTCAAAATATAATACATATATTCGTTAATGGGTACATCTACTTTGTCAATTTTCCAACATTGATCTATATTCTACAGTCATAATATAGTTACATTCTACATACAATATTTTTTAATTTCAATCATCTTCAGAAAATTCATCTTGTTCGCCTTCATCGTCCTGCTCTTCCTCTTCCTCGTCTTCACTTTCATCTACTTCGTCGTCCTCTTCGGATAATTCTATATCTTCTATATTATTACTCGTGTAATGAGTAACTTTCGTTGAGTCCACATCTACAATATTTGTTACAAGAGGTAGATCGTCCTCCTGATAAGCTATTTCGTCAATGTCAAAGGTATTTCTAGCTTTAGTCTTGCATACTGCCCACCAATCCGACCTCGCTGTCCCCCGTCTAGGATAAGTTGTGAAGTACACGAGCTGAGCCTGACTTGATAGGACAAATAGTTCGTAGCCTTGATATCTACGCTTGTAGTTTATATCCACAAGGCCATGCTTGTCAATTTTCCAACCTTGATCTTGAATCGGATCGAACCATTCACACTTGAATAGCACGATATTAGCAGGTTATGTGCCAAAATTATATGTCAACTCCACAATCTCTCGTAAGATGCCAAAAAAATCATTCTCCGGATTGACGTCTTTGTAGTTTGAAGATTTGATACATAAACCACTATTTTTCGTGGAATCAAGATCCAAAAAGCTGTCTCTGATAGGAGCATTTGTTGACTTGAACCTGAACCCATTCACACAGAAACTTGGCCATATTTTTACGGCAGTAATTGGTCCCTTGGCTAGAGTCCTAATAGATTCATTCTCAGGTGATATTAGACGATCGACCTAAATACCAAAGTAGCGATAGTAAGTTATTTGTTTTGCAAGTGCAGAAATAAAAAGTAATTACCAAGTATCTTACATATGCGCTCAACCAAGAAGGAAAATGGCATCTCATATCTTGTTCTACTTCTTCGTCCGTTATGTAGGGTCTAACCGACCTCAACTCATCATTATATGTGCTGAAAAACAATGAAGCAACTGCTGATTAGTAGCATAATAGTATCTTATACTATTACATTGAGATGATGTAAACGTGGACGTATTAATTACTTACCCCTCTAGCTTCTCCACTTCATCCTCGTCGCAATTGAGTAATATATACAATTGAGCAGCCCTTAGCTCATCGTCATTCAAATATCTCTTCTTCATTTTTCCCGAAGGCTTTCCGGATGCATTGAATACTTTGAGTATTGCATCATTAGATTCCTGATATGCGTCGTCATTTCTGGGAGCTTTCATCCTATTAGTAGCAACATGCGATTTGAAATACGTCGAGCAAAAGTTTGTAATCTCCTCGAGAACATAAGCTTCACAAATAGATCCTTCAACCCGTGCCTTATTTTTTACCTTTCTCTTTAGGTGATTCAGATGACGCTCGAAGGGGTACATCCACCGATAACCGACAGGACCACCAACACGTGCCTCATAGGAAAGATGAATTGGCAAATGCTCCATAGAGTCGAAGAATCCTAGAGGAAACACCTTATCGAGCTTACATAGTGTTACCGCAATGTCCCTCTCTTGCTTTTCTAGACGATCGACGAGCAACTTAGTACAACAAAGATCTCTGAAGAATATGCTCAGCTCTGTCAATGGGTCCCAAACGACCTGCGGTAAGAATTCCTGAAATGCAATCGGAATTAACCTTTCCATGAATATGTGACAATCGTGGCTCTTCATACCTACTAGTTTATTCTCCTTGAGGTCGACGCATCTTCTCAAGTTCGACACGTACCCGTCTGGAAACTTTAGACCCTGAATCCACCTACAAAGTCTACCTTTATCCTCTTTATCCAGTGAGAAAACTGACTTAGGTTGCTTTAACTTTTCATTCCCCTCCTCTATCAAATGCAATGCAGGACGTCTACATATGTCTTCTAAGTCCAACCTGGCCTTCGAATTATCTTTCGTCTTCCCTTTTACATCCATTACAGTATTAATTATGTTATAAAACACATTCTTCTCGATATACATGACATCAAGGTTATGTCTGATCAGATTGGTACTCCAATATGGCAGATCCCAGAATATACTCCTCTTCGTCCAGTTATGGGTGCGACCAAATCCGTCACACTTGTACCCCTTAGCAGGCTCTTCGATAGCACTTGGTAAATCTTTTACCTCTTCCCATATCGTGCATCCGGGCTACCTTGGCGGTGGATTGGCCTTCTCCACAACTCCTGCACGAAAAGCATTCCTATTCCTCCGGTACGGATGATCCTTCGGCAAAAATTGTCGATGACAATCGAAGAAGCACGGTTTGCCTCCGTGTTTCAAACGGAAAGCCTGAGAACGGTCCATGCAATACGGACATGAGAGACGACCATGGGTGCTCCATCCCGATAACATTCCATAGGCCAAAAAGTCATTGATGGTCCACATAAGTGCTGCCCTCATCTGAAAATTCTGCTTCCTAGAAACATCGTACGTGTTGGCACCTACTTCCCACAGCTGATTCAACTCATCTATCAAAGGCTATAAATACACATCGATATTCCTCTTCGGATTGTTCGGACCCGGGATAATAACGGTTAGGAACATATACGGAGTCTTCATGCACATCCAAGGCGGTAGATTGTACGGAGTGACGATCACAGGCCAACACGAATACTGGGAGCCCGAAAGTTCGAATGGGGTAAAACCGTCAGAGCAGAGCCCCAATCTGACATTACGCGCTTCCTCGGCAAAATGTGGATACTCTCGATCAAAGTGCTTCCATGCTTCTCTATCGGATGGATGATCCAATACTCCTTCGATATGTTTTCGCCTGTACCAACTCATATTTTCTGCAGTCTCCTTAACCATAAACAACCGCTGCAACCGCGGCGTCAAAGACAAGTAGTGCATCGAATCGGTAGGCTTCCTTGCACCGACAGACTTTCCTCTAACAGTGGTCTTGTAGCGATCAGCACCACAGAATCTGCACGCATCTTCATCCTTATCGTCTTTGTAGTACAACATGCACCCGTTGCGACATGCATCAATTTTCTCGTATCCCATCCAAAGCGATCTCACCATCCTCTTAGATCGATAGAAGTCTTTAGGCAACTTTGCACCCTCGGGCAAGATCTCTATAATCAAATCGAGCAGTCGATTATAGCATTCTTGCGACATGTTAAAATCGGACTTGATGCTCAATAATCTTGTAACCACCTCCAACGGTGAATGATCCTCACAACCAGGATATAGTGGAGTCATTGCATTCTCAAGCAACTCCATAAACTTTGCAGCATCGGCATTCGGTGCCTCCTCAGCTGCATCATAATTGTCCGGATTGAAACTAGGTCCCGCCGCATCATAATTGTCAGGATTGAAACTAGGCCCCGTCGCATCATAAACCATGTTCACCAACCCGTCGTCGTAAGCATCGTGGTCTTGGACATCCATATACGGCTCCACATAGGGCTCCGACTCCGATGCTAGAGATACAAGTTCTCCGTGCGCGGTCCACTGATAGTAATTCGGCGTAAAGCCCTTCGAGTATAAATGATATGTAACTTCCACTTCTGGATGATATTTCCTGTTGCGACATCTCAAACACGGACACTTAATTTTGGTACCGTCAATGTACTGAGGGAACGCCTTGGCGAACTGCAGGAACTGCTGTACACCCTCAATGAATTCATCCCGCACACCGCACATGTCATCAGAATAACGGTTGTACATCCACGAACGATGACTGTCATGCCCCAGTCCCAAAATACCGAGGGACTGGACACGTGGCAATGGCCAGCAGTACGCACCGATGGACCAACTCAATATAATGGATCCATCAGGGCATACTTAAGCTGTAAAACAAGTCTACGACAATCATGGCACAACTAATCTCATCCACACAAGATATAAAATATGATCCACAGAATAATTAAGGAATGTAAATCATCATCCAGTCTCACAAAGTACTTCGGGGAACAACCCGATAAATATCTAGTACAATGGTTCTAATGACCAGAATATAAAGGACTGAAATAAATAATAAAAGCTGAGCATAAACATGGATGCTCAAGAGAAGTCTTCAGCTAAGACCTCGTCCTCAGATGGTGGTACAACTCCTGGATCAGCTCCTGCTCCGGTCCCGTAAATCTCGGGATAAACCTCGTCTGTAAAATCTGGGGACAAAAATCCGGATCCAGGTCCTCAGGGGACATAGCAAGGTACAAGAAAGCTCATGCCAATAAATACAGATAAGCAGTGCAGCAAATATATAACTAAATGAAACAAAGGGTAAATATGTAACCATCTAAGTGTAAATGCAAGTGAGAGCATCACTAGTCTCAGGCTGAGCCACTACAAGCTCTGTGTCGGGGAGCCGGTAGCGGTAATAACCGGTAGTGGGTCTAGCTCTGCTACGAGAGTCTACGACCTCTCAATAATAGAAGATATATATATAAAACAGCCTGTAGCCTGTGTGTCTCTCCCCACCCAATGTAACCACGCGTATCATGACCACAACGTCTCATGCCCATGTCAAGCGCGATCATAGCTAAATACAACCAGTCATAAAGTATCTAATAGTATAATGTCCATGTCCTGTATCCTATACAGAATCACCACGAATATCTCGGGAAAATCCTGTCTCATGAATAGTGTCAAGTGTCCTGGGTCATAGGGTACTTGATAAGACAAGTACGAGAATATAAAATGTCACGGATATCCATCTCTAAATGACCGTACCCAACACTGCGTACTGTGTCGGCACCCGACTGATAATCGGACGCTAAGTACGTCACACGGTCCTAGGTTGAGCATGCACAGCAATATATATAAAGCAAGGAAAATAAATAACTAAGCTGCAGAGTTTGGCAAGGTACACTTGCCTGATGTCCGAAAACCAACGACTGTCCCTGTATCAGTGGATCCGGTAGGTACTACTCCAAAAGCTGTAATAAACATCACCAACAGTCTCAGAAGATGTCAAATAGCTGGAAATGCCTGTCCTTACGTCCAATTTGGACACAGGGGCAAAAAGATCATTTTCGGGCCAAAGCGGGTTCCACATGTGGGCCCACTTTGCACCGAAAAGCGCGTCTGGGTCAAAGGTCTCCAAATTCCGCAAACTCAGTGTCTACAAGTCAGGAACGATGATACGAACCCAACGAAACTTCCAGAATTGGATTCCGATGAGCCGATCTCAAAATCACCCGTCAAGTGGAGCCTGTGGGGCCCACGATACGTGATTTTGTCATCGTCCTCAGAATTGAACCAAACTTGGCTCACAGGACCAGCGTATTACTACGGATCCGATGGCGCAAGTTTCGTCTCGATCCGACGTGTGTACACGAAGTTACAGCGTGTTTCAGAATCGACGGATACGGGGTGTCGTCGGCGGATACGCGTTGATTCCGGGGTGCACGCACCTCCGAATCGACTTCTGCGAAATCCTACACGACCGTATCAACGTCGCGCACAGTTTGGTAAAGACCACGTGCGACCAAGTCGTCCCGATTGGCGGGGCGTACTCAGTTTCGGGGTGAAACAGGGCGTTGTTTCTTCCTGTTTTGGATCGCGGTGTACGATCACTACAGGACGCGATGCACCGAGCGAGTTGCACGGGCACCGAGGGGGTTATACAGTCTACGCATAGCAACTGACAAAATCGAAATCGGAGTTGCGATGAGGAAGAAATCGGTACCTGAACGGGGCTCCGTAAATTCTGAATTCTGAGTGTCCGAGAGTCGACTTCGTGTCCTGATCGAGGATTCCCGTGTCCGTCGAGAGTCTGGGCTAGGGTTCTGACTCGGTCCAGCAGGGTGACGCTCGGGATGCATCGGGTCGTCGACGATCAGGGGAATCCGGGCCGGGTCCACAGCAGCGGATCCGATCGAAGTCGACAGCAGCGGATCCGATCGAAGTCGACAGATCCGGTCGGAGTCGACAGCGGTTCGGGTATAGGGGACGTCGGGGTTGGGGTGCAGAGGCGTCGGGTCAGCCGCGAGGGTCTGCAGCGCTCGAGATGAGAGGGCGGCGCCGGAGTCTTGAGAGGGAGTCGGCGTTCGACTGGATGGTCGACGTCGGGCTTGAGCGGCGGCGTCCTGGGTCTGACCGACCGGCGTTCGACTGGATGGTCGACTACTCGTGAGGAAAAGCGGCTGTGGTCTCGGGGTGGCGGCCTCCTTGGCACGAACGCCGAGGATTTATAGGCGCTACAGGAGTCTTCGGCGGCCTAGGGTTTGCAGCGGGTGATGGGTTTCGCTGCGGTTCGGGTCGGACCCGCGGTGGTTGGTTTGATCCGGGTTGGTTCAAGCTTGGTTTGGTTCGGTTCAAAAACCAATAGCTTTTAGTCCTCGATTCGTTGCTCCGGTGTCCAATAAATTCACCGAAAAATGCCATGCGTCCGATTTTCCATTATACACAATAAATTTCTATTTCCAGAATATTTTGACCCCATCTAGTCACACTTAAAATTATTTAACCCCAAATCACCTTAGCTATAAATTCCAGAAGAACACAAAAATACGGGAAAAATTGTATTAAATTGTATTTCTGAAATTTAGGGTGTTTACAATCTTCCCTCCTTAAAAGGATTGCGTCCTCGCAATCAAAGAATAAGCTACTAAAGAAGGGTTATGGAAATACAAGGTGGCCTAGTTTACAACTGCCTCCTCGAACAAGTGGGGGTATCGCTGACGCATACTATCTTCTCGTTCCCAAGTCGATTCGCCTGGTGAATGATGTTTCCATGCTACTCGGACCAGTCTGATTGTCTGTCCCCGCAATGTCTTCTCACTGACGTCGAGGATGCCAACTGGTTGTTCCTCATATCTCAAGCTCGGGCCTACTGCGATCTCTGAATGATCGACTACGTGACTTGGGTCGGTCACGTACCTTCGCAGCTGTGAGACATGGAATACATCATGCACTCCCTCTAAGGATGGAGGTAATGCAAGACGATAAGCCACCTCACCAACGCGCTCTAGAATGTCAAATGGCCCAATATACCTTGGGCTCAGCTTGCCTCTGCTCCCGAATCTGATAGTACCACGAGTGGGCGAAATCCTCAAGAACACATGATCTCCTTCCTTGAACTCTAGGGGACGCCTGTGTGTATCTGCCCAATGCTTCTGTCTGTCCTGAGCTGCTCGTAGATGATTCTGTATCTGCTTCACCTTCTCCACTGTCTGCGTTACCAATTCTGGTCCCAGTATCTGACGTTCACCAACGTCACTCCAACACACAGGTGATCTGCACTTTCTTCCGTATAAAGCTTCGAATGGTGCCATCTGGATGCTGGCCTGATAACTGTTATTGTAGGAGAACTCTACTAAGTGCAAATGATCTTCCCAAGATCCTCCGAAATCTAGCATACATGATCTCAACATGTCCTCTAAGATCTGAATGGTGCGCTCCGATTGTCCATCTGTCTGTGGGTGGTAAGCCGTGCTGAACTTGAGTCTGGTGCCTAGATTCTCTTACATGCTTCTCCAGAAATGAGATGTAAATCTCGAATCTCGATCCGATACAATGCTAACAGGTACTCCATGTAATTTGACGATTTGTCGCATATACATGTCAGCTAGTACCTCTGTGGACTGTCCAACTCTAAATGGCAGGAAGTGTGCCGATTTAGTGAGTCGATCCACTATCACCCATACTGCGTCTCTTCCGCTGGGGCTCTTCGGAAATCCTGTGACAAAGTCCATCGTGATATGCTCCCACTTCCATTCCGGTATCGGAAGCGGCTGTAACATACCTGCAGTTCTCTGATGCTCCGCCTTCACTTGTTGATATACTAAGCATTTGGCCACAAATCTCGCGATCTCTCTCTTCATTCCATGCCACCAGTAATACTGTCTCAAGTCTCTGTACATCTTAGTTCCTCCGGGGTGAACAGAGTACATAGAGCTATGCGCTTCAGTCATTAACTCCTGTCTCAATTCTCTATTTGGGACATACAGGCGATTTCCAAACCTCAATGTCCCGTCTTCGTGGATGCGTAGTCCTGTCTGCATACCTGCTTCTGTCCTTTCCCTGAGTCTTCGGAATCTAGCATCGGTGGGCAATGCCTCCTTAATCTTCTCCACGAGGGATGACTGAATCTCAAGATTAGCCATCAATCCATTCTGTCCCGGTACGATAACCTCTATCTGTAGCTCCTGTAAATCTCTCAATAACTCGGGCTGCATCATCAAGAAATACGCCGTAGGCTTCCTGCTGAGTGCATCTGCAACCACATTCGCCTTTCCCGGGTGACACTGCAGATCTATGTCAAAATCTACCATCAGTTCCAGCCAGCGTCTCTGTCTCATGTTAAGCTCCTTCTGAGTATACACATACTTCAGACTCTTGTGATCAGTAAAGATTTCTACCCTCTCTCCATAAAGATAGTGCCTCCATATCTTCAGTGCAAATATAACAGCTGCTAGCTCCAGATCATGCGTCGGGTAGTTCTTCTCGTGGTCCTTCAACTGTCTCGACGCATAAGCAATGACCTTGCCATGTTGCATCAAAACACATCCTAGTCCACTGCCGGATGCATCACTATAAACAACAAAATCTCCTGACCCTGAAGGAAGAGTCAAGACAGGTGCTGTTGTTAATCTTGTCTTCAGTTCTTCAAAAGCCTTCTGGCAGTCTTCTGTCCATACAAACTCCTGATCCTTTCGTGTCAGCTTCGTCATTGGTTCTGCAATCCTTGAGAAATTTTCTACGAACCTTCGGTAATATCCCGCGAGTCCGAGAAAACTTCTTACCTCTGCAACTGATGTAGGTGTAGGCCAAGTCTCTATTGCCGCAACTTTCTCTGGATCCACTGAAAGTCCTTCTCCTGAGATGATGTGCCCCAAGAAAGGTACTTTGTCCATACAGAACTCACACTTACTGAGCTTGGCATATAACTTCTCCTGTCTCAAGGTCTCTAGCACAATTCTAAGATGCTCCTCGTGCTCTTCATGGTTCTTGGAATATATGAGAATGTCGTCAATGAACACCACTACGAATTTATCCAAGAACTGATGAAAGACTCTGTTCATCAAACTCATAAATACTGCTGGCGCGTTGGTTAAACCAAACGGCATCACCAAGAACTCATAATGCCCATACTTTGTCCTGAAAGCTGTCTTCGGGATGTCTTCCTTCCTCACCTTGATCTGATGATAGCCGGATCTAAGGTCAATCTTCGAGAATACCCTTGCACCACTCAATTGATCGAATAGATCATCAATGCGTAGTAAGGGATACCTGTTCTTGATGGTTACAGCATTTAGTGCCCTATAATCAATGCACAACCGTACTGTTCCATCCTTCTTCGGCACAAATAAGATGGGTGCTCCCCAAGGTGAAACACTGGGGCGAATGAAACCCTTCTCCAACAGATCATCTACCTGTTCCTTCAACTCCACTAACTCCTTAGGTGCTAGCCGATAAACTGATGAAGTGATTGGCTCTGCTCCTGGAGTTAAGTCTATTGTGAATTCTATTTCCCGATCAGGCGGTAAACCTGGAAGATCATCAGGAAATACATCCACAAACTCTGATATGACTCTTGGGTAACCTGTCTCCCCTTCTACAGATAGTACCCTAAGAGTAGGCTGAACTCCTTGCTCTACTGCTCCTCGGAGAAACTCAAATTCTGGATGTCCTGGCGGTCTAAATATAACCCGCCCAAGTCGGCAATCAAGAGTCGCATGGTACTGACTTAACCAGTCCATACCAAGTACGACATCATAATCCGGCATAGAAAATATCAGAAATTGAGCTCGCATTTCTCGGCCACATACGACTACAGAACAAGATCTACAGACGTCACTAACCGGAATAATACCACCTCCCGTAAGAATCCTCTTCATCTTCGGGAGGGGTGCGGTAGCTACTCTATGGGTGGCTACAAAGCTAGCTGCTATAAATGAATGCGATGCTCCAGAATCAAATAAAACTACAGCAGGTAATGAAGCTACTAAAATAGTACCTGCGATGACCTCGCCTGCTGTAGCCTCCTCCTCAACAGCTAATGGGAATGCCTGTCCCCGTCCCTGAGCTGGACCTCTCTGCTGCTGCTGCTGCTGCTGAAATAGGGCTGCCTGTGGTGCCAGTGGTGGTCTCTGCTGGTTTCCTCCTGGGGCTGGTGGTCTGACCCCACCAACTCCTGTCTGCTGGGCCCCTGCTGCTGGGTAAGCTGGTCGTGGTGCAGGTAACGCTAGTCTGGGTGCTCCGTCTCTGCGTTCAGTACAGTCCCTGGAAAAGTGCTGGTTGGATCCGCAGCTCAAACACAGTCCCAACTTACGCCTGCATTCCTTCTCAATGTGTCCTACCTTGCCGCAGTGGTGACAAGTAGGCAGAGGTCTGTCTCTATGTGCTGCTCTATCTGGCATACCCCTCTGGGCTCGCTTTGCGGAGTCCCCATGTGCTGGCCTGGATGGTGCTGATGTGATAGGCCTCTTCAAATTAGATTCCCTCCTGGTGACGCGCTCCAAGCGTCGGGCTGCTGCAAGGACATCGGTATAAGAGGTAGGTGCTACCGATCCAATCACTCTCTGAAGCTTGAACTTTAAGCCGTCAAAGAACTTCTCTGCTTTTTCTTCCTCCGTCGAAATCAATGTCGGGGCAAAGCGGCTCAGGCGAATAAATTCCGCATTATATTTCTCCACTGACATGCTGCCTTGGATAAGGCGGTTGAACCTGTCTCTGAGCTCTGACCGTGCAATGGCTGGAATGTACATCTCTTGGAAGAGTCTGGAGAACTCTTCCCATGTGACTCTGTCCTGTCCGAGCCTCCTTTCTTCTGCTAACCACCAGTGGTGCGCATTATCAGTTAACTGCATTCTAACTGCAGTCATCCACTTCTCTCTCGGAAGTTCAGCGGCTTCCAACTGATGCTGAATGTTGGTGAGCCACTCATGAACTTCCGTTGGCCCTTCTTTACCAGAAAATGTGCGAGGCTTAAGATGACGGAAATCGGTGATAGATCCCGTCGATGTTCACCTTGCTGGCGGATTTGCCTGCTCCAATGCGGATACCAGGCTGGTCCTCAGATACTCGGCCTCCTGCCGATGGGACTCCTGCTGAATCTGTTGCTGTGCTTGCATCATAGCATACATCATCTGGAACATTTGTTGCCCGTCCATGGCTTGTCCTGGCGGGAATACTGGCATCTGGGGAGTGAACTGTGGTGGTGGTGGAATGTCATCTCTTCGAAACCTTGGATTAGGCTGTCCGGGTTGATCATTCTGCGATGCTTGTCCACCATCCCCTGGTGTCACTCCGTCTCCATAAGTAACCACAGCGTCGTGTGGTGTATCCAAAGGAATATCATCTCTGTTCCCGGAATCCATTGCTCTGAAATCAAAAGATAAACTATGAGAACGCTCAGAGGAATCAATACAGGATGCAGTTCAAGTAAAAATTTCGAGTTCGATATAGAGTTCAACAAATGGTTAAATGATGGATGAGATCCTATAGTTTATACTATCCTTAGGGCAGGCTGGTCCGGTCCCTAAGTTGAAACCGAACTATTTAGTCGTAGACCTGCATGGGCCACCACAAAAACCATGTCACGCCCCAGTCCCAAAATACCGAGGGACTGGACACGTGGCAATGGCCAGCAGTACGCACCGATGGACCAACTCAATATAATGGATCCATCAGGGCATACTTAAGCTGTAAAACAAGTCTACGACAATCATGGCACAACTAATCTCATCCACACAAGATATAAAATATGATCCACAGAATAATTAAGGAATGTAAATCATCATCCAGTCTCACAAAGTACTTCGGGGAACAACCCGATAAATATCTAGTATAATGGTTCTAATGACCAGAATATAAAGGACTGAAATAAATAATAAAAGCTGAGCATAAACATGGATGCTCAAGAGAAGTCTTCAGCTAAGACCTCATCCTCAGATGGTGGTACAACTCCTGGATCAGCTCCTGCTCCGGTCCCGTAAATCTCGGGATAAACCTCGTATGCAAAATCTGGGGACAAAAATCCGGATCCAGGTCCTCAGGGGACATAGCAAGGTACAAGAAAGCTCATGCCAATAAATACAGATAAGCAGTGCAGCAAATATATAACTAAATGAAACAAAGGGTAAATATGTAACCATCTAAGTGTAAATGCAAGTGAGAGCATCACTAGTCTCAGGCTGAGCCACTACAAGCTCTGTGTCGGGGAGCCGGTAGCGGTAATAACCGGTAGTGGGTCTAGCTCTGCTACGAGAGTCTACGACCTCTCAATAATAGAAGATATATATATAAAACAGCATGTAGCCTGTGTGTCTCTCCCCACCCAATGTAACCACGCGTATCATGACCACAACGTCTCATGCCCATGTCAAGCGCGATCATAGCTAAATGCAACCAGTCATAAAGTATCTAATAGTATAATGTCCATGTCCTGTATCCTATACAGAATCACCACGAATATCTCGGGAAAATCCTGTCTCATGAATAGTGTCAAGTGTCCTGGGTCATAGGGTACTTGATAAGACAAGTACGAGAATATAAAATGTCACGGATATCCATCTCTAAATGACCGTACCCAACACTGCGTACAGTGTCGGCACCCGACTGATAATCGGACGCTAAGTACGTCACATGGTCCTAGGTTGAGCATGCACAGCAATATATATAAAGCAAGGAAAATAAATAACTAAGCTGCAGAGTTTGGCAAGGTACACTTGCCTGATGTCCGAAAACCAACGACTGTCCCTGTATCAGTAGATCCGGTAGGTACTACTCCAAAAGCTGTAATAAATATCACCAACAGTCTCAGAAGATGTCAAATAGCTGGAAATGCCTGTCCTTACGTCCAATTTGGACACAGGGGCAAAAAGGTCATTTTCGGGCCAAAGCGGGTTCTACATGTGGGCCCACTTTGCACCGAAAAGCGCGTCTGGGTCAAAGGTCTCCAAATTCTGCAAACTCAGTGTCTACAAGTCAGGAACGATGATACGAACCCAACGAAACTTCCAGAATTGGATTCCGATGAGCCGATCTCAAAATCACCCGTCAAGTGGAGCCTGTGGGGCCCACGATACGTGATTTTGTCATCGTCCTCAGAATCGAACCAAACTTGGCTCACAGGACCAGCGTATTACTACGGATCCGATGGCACAAGTTTCGTCTTGATCCGACGTGTGTACACGAAGTTACAGCGTGTTTCAGAATCGACGGATACGGGGTGTCGTCGGCGGATACGCGTTGATTCCGGGGTGCACACACCTCCGAATCGACTTCTGCGAAATCCTACACGACCGTATCAACGTCGCGCACAGTTTGGTAAAGACCACGTGCGACCAAGTCGTCCCGATTGGCGGAGCGTACTCAGTTCCGGGGTGAAACAGGGCGTTGTTTCTTCCTGTTTTGGATCGCGGTGTACGATCACTACAGGACGCGATGCACCGAGCGAGTTGCACGGGCACCGAGGGGGTTATACAGTCTACGCATAGCAACTGACGAAATCGAAATTGGAGTTGCGATGAGGAAGAAATCGGTACCTGAACGGGGCTCCGTAAATTCTGAATTCTGAGTGTCCGAGAGTCGACTTCGTGTCCTGATCGAGGATTCCCGTGTCCGTCGAGAGTCTGGGCTAGGGTTCTGACTCGGTCCAGTAGGGTGACGCTCGGGATGCGTCGGGTCGTCGACGATCAGGGGAATCCGGGCCGGGTCCACAGCAGCGGATCCGATCGAAGTCGACAGCAGCGGATCCGATCGAAGTCGACAGATCCGGTCGGAGTCGACAGCGGTTCGGGTATAGGGGACGTCGGGGTTGGGGTGCGGAGGCGTCGGGTCAGCCGCGAGGGTCTGCAGCGCTCGAGATGAGAGGGCGGCGCCGGAGTCTTGAGAGGGAGTCGGCGTTCGACTGGATAGTCGACGTCGGGCTTGAGCGGCGGCGTCCTGGGTCTGACCGACCGGCGTTCGACTGGATGGTCAACTACTCGTGAGGAAAAGCGGCTGTGGTCTCGGGGTGGCGGCCTCCTTGGCACGAACGCCGAGGATTTATAGGCTCTACAGGAGTCTTCGGCGGCCTAGGGTTTGCAGCGGGTGATGGGTTTCGCTGCGGTTCGGGTCGGACCCGCGGTGGTTGGTTTGATCCGGGTTGGTTCAAGCTTGGTTTGGTTCGGTTCAAAAACCAATAGCTTTTAGTCCTCGATTCGTTGCTCCGGTGTCCAATAAATTCACCGAAAAATGCCATGCGTCCGATTTTCCATTATACACAATAAATTTCTATTTCCAGAATATTTTGACCCCATCTAGTCACACTTAAAATTATTTAACCCCAAATCACCTTAGCTATAAATTCCAGAAGAACACAAAAATACGGGAAAAATTGTATTAAATTTTATTTCTGAAATTTAGGGTGTTTACAATGACGCAGATAGTAATTCATATCCATTTCTAGAAACTTCTGCAAAATTGACAGTATTTATCATATAAATCATTACATACAATAGTTTATCACCTAACTTCCTAACTTAACCGTACTATAAAAGTCATAACTGATATAATACATATTTTCATTTATCAAAACTGCAGCTGCCCCCAACCCCATAGTACTATGAACTGCACTATAAGTGTGCAGTCAACATCCTAGAAATAGTGTGTCATACTATAGAACTACAGCTGCCCCCAACCACACTCCTAGGTCCTGATCAGTGTCTGTGTCAGTGTGTGTGTGTGTGTGCCGTGTCTGTGTCTGTGTCAGTGTCCGTTATGGGAAATGCAGTATATATATATATATATATATATATATATATATATATATATATATATATATATATATATAACATTACCCAAATAATATCTTAATACCACTTTACTACTATACCTTAACCCACTGCCCCAAGATACTAATCCACAACCTTGGTACTAGCTTAACACACACCCAAGTACTGGAGATACCTACTTGGTTACACCCTTAGTATCCTAAGCTCATAAACTAAGTTTCTTGAGATACTTGATTAACAAATACCCATACCTCAACCAATATCTTGTATCATAACTTTACATTAGCTTATATTCTAATATCTATACTACCCACTTAACTTGACACTATCCCTCACTGACACACTTCTCCAACTCACACACTTGCATAATACTACCTAAAGCTAATCACTGCCTACTTCTTCTAGTGCACTGTACACAGTTGCATACATCCCTTAGCTGAACACATCACTAATCCTAACATCTGCAACTTGCAGTAGGTTCCAGGGAGCTACTGCTCAGTCATGGCATTGCACTAAGGCACCTGGTGCTTGAATAATTTTTGCATCAAAAGTTTCCCAAGTACACGGGCTATTGCTCTATGAAATGGATAACCCCATACATTATGGCTGTACTCACTCACAATTACCGGCAGATTTCTGCACTCCCTTTAATAAAAAACCTAACCCCCCAAACTGGCACACTGATACACACATACACTCTTAAGAAATCTGTAATCAAAACTCACCTGGTACCAACAACACCTATTAAGTACTCTAAATTCTATACTTCATATAAACACTCCATCTATACTCATATAAACACTCCATCTATACTCCCAGATCTGGGATACACCTATATGAATGCTCAACCTTCACACCTATTACTTATTCTCTTCAACACATATATTCACTCAAACACCTGACTAATACACCTCTTTAAATCAGTCACCCACTGCTACTGCTTACCTTCTTCCTCAATATTTGATTACCCCTTATCCCGAGCCACACACTCATGTGTGCACTATAGTATCACTATGAATACCCAATCTTCTCTCAGATGTTGGTGTATTATCTGACACTTGCCCTCATGTCCTTCAAATCATACGATTTCAAACCCTATCTCAAACTCATCAACATCCTGCCTTGCACTAGTTGCTGACTGGCTCAGTAAGTTGCTGCACAAGGATGCAGTATTTATACTGTATTAGGACCCCCTCACACCTGCCTGCAGAAGCTAACAACCAACTACAATGCACCTAAACCTTAATGCACACTATGTTCAGCTGTGCAGTGCCTCCCCAAGTTGCCGGTTGCACATTGGGCTGATGTGCCTCAAGTCTCCCCCTGCTCACTGCTAGTAAGCAGTGCTCACTACTGCTGTTACCTCTCTCGTCGACTTGGGCCAGTCGGCCCTAACCCTAACCCTAATCCCATATCAAAAAACCTAACCCTAACCCTAACCCTACATCCTGAACAGTGTCTGTGTCAGTGTGTGTGTGTGTGTCACGCCCCAGTCCCAAAATACCGGGGGACCAGACGCGTGATAATGGCCAGCAGTACGCACCGATGGACCAACTCAATAATATGGATCCATCAGGGCATACTTAAGCTGTAAAACAAGTCTACGACAATCATGGTACAACTAATCTCATCCACACAAGACATAAACATGATCCACAGAATAAATAAGGAATGTAAATCCTCATCCAGTCTCACATAGTACTTCGGGGAACAACCCGATAAATATCTAGTACAATGGTTCATCTGACCAGAATATAAAAGACTGAAATAAATAATAAAAGCTGAGCATAAACAAGGATGCTCAAGAGAAGTCTTCAGCTAAGACCTCGTCCTCGGATGGTGGTACAACTCCTGGATCAGCTCCTGCTCCGGTCCCGTAAACCTCGGGATAAACCTCGTCTGCAAAATCTGGGGACAAAAATCCGGATCCAGGTCCTCAGGGGACATAGCAAGGTATAAGAAAGCTCATGCCAATAAATACAGATAAGCAGTGCAGCAATATATAACTAAATGAAACAAAGGGGTAAATATGTAACCATCTAAGTGTAAATGCAAGTGAGAGCATCACTAGTCTCAGGCTGAGCCACTACAAGCTCTGTGTCGGGGAGCCGGTAGCGGTAATAACCGGTAGTGGGTCTAGCTCTGCTACGAGAGTCTACGACCTCTCAATAATAGAAGATATATATAAATACAGCCTGTAGCCTGTGTGTCTCTCCCCACCCAATGTAACCACGCATATCATGACCACAACGTCTCATGCCCATGTCAAGCGCGATCATAGCTAAATGCAACCAGTCATAAAGTATCTAATAGTATAATGTCCATGTCCTGTATCCTATACAGAATCACCACGAATATCTCGGGAAAATCCTGTCTCATGAATAGTGTCAAGTATCCTGGGTCATATGGTACTTGATAAGATAAGTACGAGAATATAAAATGTCACGGATATCCATCTCTAAATGACCGTACCCAACGCTGCGTACAGTGTCGGCACCCGACTGATAATCGGACGCTAAGTACGTCACACGGTCCTAGGTTAAGCATGCACAGCAATATATATATAATAAGCAAGGAAAATAGATAACTAAGCTGCATAGAGTGGCAAGGTACACTTGCCTGATGTTTGAATGTCAACTGTCGTCCTGGTATCTGTGGGTCCGGTAGGTACTACTCCAAAAGCTGTAATAAACATCACCAACAGTCTCAGAAGATGTCAAATAGCTGGAAATGCCTGTCCTTACGTCCAATTTGGACACAGGGGCAAAAAGGTCATTTCCGGGCCAAAGCGGGTTCCACATGCGGGCCCACTTTGCATCGAAAAGCATGTCAGGGTCAAGGGTCTCCAAATTCCGCAAACTCAGTGTCTACAAGTCAGGAACGATGATACGAACCCAACGGAACTTCCAGAATTGGATTCCGATGAGCCGATCACAAAATCACCCGTCAAGTGGAGCCTGTGGGGCCCACGATACGTGATTTTGTCAACGTTCTCAGAATCGAACCAAACTTGGCTCACAGGACCAGCGTATTACTACGGATCCGATGGAGCAAGTTTCGTCTCGATCTGACGTGTGTACACGAAGTTACAGCGTGTTTCAGAATCGACAGATACGGGGTGTTGTTTTTTTTCCTGTTTTGGATCGCGGTGTACGACCACTACAAGACGCGATGCACCGAGCGAATTGCACGGGCACCGAGAGGGGTATACAGTCTACGCATAGAAATCGACGGAATTGAAAACGGAGTCGCGAGTAGGGAGAAAACAGTACCTGTACAGGGCTCCGTGGATTCTGTTTTCCAAGTGTCCACGTCAATTCCGTGCCCAGCGTATCAAGTCGCTGCGTCCAGTGCTAGGGGTCGCTGTGGTCGATGGCGCGAACGCCGAGGTGGCTACAGTTCGCTGAGGCCGACCGGAGGGGGTCGCGGCATCGACGGAATCGGGACGCACAGCCGGGGATGGGTCGGACTCTCAGGCGGTCGGGGATCGGTTGGTCCGGCAATGGGTCGGAGCATTGACAGCAGGCGGGGCGGCCACCAAGTCGGCTGAGGGCGGCGGCGTCCCGGGGGTCGGGACTGGTCGGGTGGCTGCTGCCGGAGTTTGGTCGTCGACGAAGCAGCATCGAACTCGGCCAAACGGAGGTGGGGGTCGGGCTCGGCGTGAGGGAAGAGAGCGGGCGGCTGGGGTTAAGTCGATGGCGGCGGCGATGACTCGTCCAGGCGGCTACTGAGGGGAAACTCGGGGTGGCTGCGGCCTAGGGCACAAAAGCCGAGGTACATTTATAGGGGAACAGTACTTTGGCTGCTAGGGTTCCTAGATGGGTTTCGGGTTGGTTCAGCGGTTTGAGTTCGGTTCAGCGGTTTGAGTTCATTCCAAATAGCTAAAGTTCCTCGATTCGCTGCTCCGGTGTCCCATAAATTCACCGAAAATTGCCCTGCATCCGGTTCTCCATTATACACAATAAATTTCTATTTCCAGAATATTTTAACTCCATTAAGCCACACTAAAAATTATTCAACCCCAAATTACCTTAGCTTTTAAATTCCAGAAGAACACCAAAAATACGGGAAAAATTGTATAAATTTTATTCCTGAAATTTAGGGTGTTTACAATCTTCCCTCCTTAAAAGGATTGCGTCCTCGCAATCAAAGAATAAGCTACTAAAGAAGGGTTATAGGAATACAAGGTGGCCTAGTTTACAACTGCCTCCTCGAACAAGTGGGGGTATCGCTGACGCATATTATCTTCTCGTTCCCAAGTCGATTCGCCTGGTGAATGATGTTTCCTTGCTACTCGGACCAGTCTGATTGTCTGTCCCCGCAATGTCTTCTCACTGACGTCGAGGATGCCAACTGGTTGTTCCTCATACCTCAAGCTCGGGCCTACCGCGATCTCTGAATGATCGACTACGTGACTTGGATCGGTCACGTACCTTCGCAGCTGTGAGACGTGGAATACGTCATGCACTCCCTCTAAGGATGGAGGTAATGCAAGCCGGTAAGCCACCTCACCAACGCGCTCTAGAATGTCAAATGGTCCAATATACCTTGGGCTCAGCTTGCCTCTGCTCCCGAATCTGATAGTACCACGAGTGGGCGAAATCCTCAAGAACACATGATCTCCTTCCTTGAACTCTAGGGGACGCCTGTGTGTATCTGCCCAATGCTTCTGTCTGTCCTGAGCTGCTCGTAGATGATTCTGTATCTGCTTCACCTTCTCCACTGTCTGCGTTACCAATTCTGGTCCCAGTATCTGACGTTCACCAACGTCACTCCAACACACAGGTGATCTGCACTTCCTTCCGTATAAAGCTTCAAATGGCGCCATCTGGATGCTGGCCTGATAACTGTTATTGTAGGAGAACTCTACTAAGTGCAAATGATCTTCCCAAGAACCTCCAAAGTCTAGCATACATGATCTCAACATGTCCTCTAAGATCTGAATGGTGCGCTCCGATTGTCCATCTGTCTGCGGGTGATATGCCGTGCTGAATTTGAGTCTGGTGCCCAGACTCTCTTGCATGCTTCTCCAGAAATGAGATGTAAATCTCGAATCTCGATCCGATACGATACTAACAGGCACTCCATGTAATTTGACGATTTGTCGCATATACATGTCGGCTAGTACCTCTGTGGACTGTCCAACTCTAAATGGCAAGAAGTGTGCCGATTTAGTGAGCCGATCCACTATCACCCATACTGCGTCTCTTCCGCTGGGGCTCTTCGAAAATCCTGTGACAAAGTCCATCGTGATGTGCTCCCACTTCCATTCCGGTATCGGGAGCGGTTGTAGCATACCTGCAGTTCTCTGATGCTCCGCCTTCACTTGTTGACATACTAAACATTTGGCCACAAATCTTGCGATCTCTCTCTTCATTCCATGCCACCAGTAATACTGTCTCAAGTCCCGATACATCTTGGTTCCTCCTGGGTGAACAGAGTACATAGAGCTATGT
Organism: Iris macrosiphon; assembly: GCA_036927795.1. NCBI lineage: Eukaryota > Viridiplantae > Streptophyta > Magnoliopsida > Asparagales > Iridaceae > Iris > Iris macrosiphon. The sequence goes on along the minus strand of JAYESA010000011.1, from coordinate 173,519,038 downwards.
GCTTCGGTCATTAACTCCTGTCTTAATTCTCCATTTGGAACATACAAGCGGTTTCCAAACCTTAATGTTCCGTCTTCGTGGATGCGTAGTCCTGTCTGCATACCGACTTCTGTCCTTTCTTTGAGTCTTCGGAATCTAGCATCGGTGGGCAATGCTTCTTTAATCTTCTCCACGAATGATGACTGAATCTCAAGGTTAGCCATCAATCCATTCTGTCCCGGTACGATAACCTCTATCTGTAGCTCCTGTAAATCCTTCAATAACTCGGGCTGCATCGTCAAGAAATACGCTGTAGGCTTCCTGCTGAGTGCATCTGCAACCACATTCGCCTTTCCCGGATGATACTGCAGATCTATGTCAAAATCCACCATTAGTTCTAGCCAGCGTCTCTGTCTCATGTTAAGCTCCTTCTGTGTATACACATACTTCAGACTCTTGTGATCAGTAAAGATTTCTACCCTCTCTCCATAAAGGTAGTGCCTCCATATCTTCAATGCAAATATCACTGCTGCTAGCTCCAGATCATGCGTGGGGTAGTTCTTCTCGTGGTCCTTCAACTGTCTTGACGCATAAGCAATGACTTTGCCATGTTGCATCAAAACACATCCTAGTCCACTGCCGGATGCATCACTGTAAACAACAAAACCTCCTGACCCTGAAGGAAGAGTCAAGACAGGTGCTGTTGTTAATCTTCTCTTTAGTTCTTCAAAAGCCTTCTGGCAGTCTTCTGTCCATACAAACTCCTGATCCTTTCGTGTTAGCTTTGTCATTGGTTCTGCAATCCTTGAGAAATTTTCTACGAACCTTCGGTAATATCCCGCAAGTCCGAGAAAACTTCTCACCTCTGCGACTGATGTAGGTGTAGGCCAAGTCTCTATTGCCGCAACTTTCTCTGGATCCACTGAAAGTCCTTCTCCTGAGATGATGTGCCCCAAGAAAGGTACTTTGTCCATACAGAACTCACACTTACTGAGCTTGGCATATAACTTCTCCTGTCTCAAGGTCTCTAGCACAATTCTGAGATGCTCCTCGTGCTCTTCAGGGCTCTTGGAATATATGAGAATGTCATCAATGAACACCACTACAAATTTATCCAAGAACTGATGAAAGACTCTGTTCATTAAGCTCATAAATACTGCTGGTGCGTTGGTTAAACCAAACGGCATCACCAAGAACTCATAATGCCCATACTTCGTCCTGAAAGCTGTCTTCGGGATGTCTTCCTTCCTCACCTTGATCTGATGATAGCCGGATCTAAGGTCAATCTTCGAGAATACCCTTGCACCACTCAATTGATCGAATAGATCATCAATGCGTGGTAAGGGATACCTGTTCTTGATGGTCACGGCATTCAGTGCCCTGTAATCAATGCACAACCGTACTGTTCCATCCTTCTTCGGCACAAATAAGATGGGTGCTCCCCAAGGTGAAACACTGGGGCGAATGAAACCCTTCTCCAAAAGATCATCTACCTGTTCCTTCAACTCCACTAACTCCTTAGGTGCTAGCCGATAAACTGATGAAGTGATTGGCTCTGCTCCTGGAGTTAAGTCTATTGTGAATTCTATTTCCCGATCAGGCGGTAAACCTGGAAGATCATCAGGAAATACGTCCACAAATTCTGATATGACTCTTGGGTAACCTGTCTCCTCTTCTACAGATAATACCCTAAGAGTAGGCTGAACTCCTTGCTCTACTGCTCCGCGGAGAAACTCGAATTCTGGGTGGCCAGGCGGTCTAAATATAACCTTCCCAAGCCGACAATCAAGAGTCGCATGGTACTGACTTAACCAGTCCATACCAAGTACGACATCATAATCCGGCATAGAAAATATCAGAAACTGCGCTCGCATCTCTCGGCCACATACGACTACAGAACATGATCTACAGACGTCACTAACCGGAATAATACCGCCTCCCGTAAGAATTCTCTTCATCTTCGGAAGGGGTGCGGTAGCTACTCTATGGGTGGCTACAAAGCTAGCTGCTATAAATGAATGCGATGCTCCAGAATCAAATAAAACTACAGCTGGTAATGAAGCTACTAAAATAGTACCTGCGATGACCTCGCCTGCTGTAGCCTCCTCCTCAACAGCTAATGGGAATGCCTGTCCCCGTCCCTGAGCTGGACCTCTCTGCTGCTGCTGCTGCTGATGAAATAGGGCTGCCTGTGGTGCCAGGGGTGGTCTCTGCTGGTTCCCTCCGGGGGCTGGTGGTCTGACCCCACCAACTCCTGTCTGTTGGGCTCCTGCTGCTGGATAAGCTGGTCGTGGTGCAGGCAATGCTAGTCTTGGTGCTCCGTCTCGGCGTTCGGAACAGTCCCTGGAAAAGTGCTGGCTGGATCCGCAGCTCAAACATAGTCCCAACTTACGCCTGCATTCCTTCTCAATGTGTCCTACCTTGCCGCAGTGGTGACAAGTAGGAAGAGGTCTGTCTCTCTGTGCTGCTCTATCTGGCATACCCCTTTGGGCTCGCTTTGCTGAATCCCCATGTGCTGGCCTGGATTGTGCTGATGTGATAGGCCTCTTCAGGTTAGTCTCCCTTCTAGCGATGCGCTCCAAGCGTCGGGCTGCTGCAAGGACATCGGTATAAGAGGTAGGTGCTACCGATCCAATCACTCTCTGAAGCTCGAACTTCAAGCCGTCAAAGAACTTCTCTGCTTTTTCTTCCTCCGTCGAAATCAATGTCGGGGCAAAGCGGCTCAGGCGAATAAATTCCGCATTATATTCCTCCACTGACATGCTGCCTTGGATAAGGCGGTTGAACCTGTCTCTGAGCTCTGACCGTGCGACTGCCGGGATGTACATCTCTTGGAAGAGTCTAGAGAACTCTTCCCATGTGACTCTGTCCTGTCCGAGCCTCCTTTCTTCTGCTAACCACCAGTGATGCGCATTATCAGTTAACTGCATTCTAACTGCAGTCATCCACTTCTCTCTCGGAAGTTCAGCGGCTTCCAACTGATGCTGAATATTGGTGAGCCACTCATGAACTTCCGTTGGCCCTTCCTTACCAGAAAATGTGCGAGGTTTGAGGTGACGGAAATCAGTGATGGATCCCGTCGCTGTTCGCCTCGTTGGGGGATTTGCCTGCTCCAATGCGGATACCAGGCTGGTCCTCAGATACTCGGCCTCCTGCCGATGGGCCTCCTGCTGAATCTGTTGCTGTGCTTGCATCATAGCATACATCATCTGGAACATTTGTTGCCCGTCCATGGCCTGTCCTGGCGGGAATACTGGCATCTGGGGAGTGAACTGTGGCGGAGGTGGGATGTCATTTCTCCGGAACCTTGGATTAGGCTGTCCGGTTTGATCACTCTGCGATGCTTGTCCACCATCCCCTGGTGTCACTCCGTCTCCGTAAGTAACCACAGCGTCGTGTGGCGTATCCAAAGGAATATCATCTCTGTTCCCGGAAGCCATTGCTCTGCAATCAAAAGATAAACTATGAGAACGCTCAGAGGAATCAATACAGGATGCAGTTCAAGTAAAAAAATTCGAGATCGATATAGAGTTCAACAACTGGTTAAATAATGGATGAGATCCTATAGTTCATACTATCCTTAGGGCAGGCTGGCCCGGTCCCTAAGTTGAAACCGAACTATTTAGTCGTAGACCTGCATGGGCCACCACAAAAACCATGTCACGCCCCAGTCCCAAAATACCGGGGGACCAGACGCGTGATAATGGCCAGCAGTACGCACCGATGGACCAACTCAATAATATGGATCCATCAGGGCATACTTAAGCTGTAAAACAAGTCTACGACAATCATGGTACAACTAATCTCATCCACACAAGACATAAACATGATCTACAGAATAAATAAGGAATGTAAATCCTCATCCAGTCTCACATAGTACTTCGGGGAACAACCCGATAAATATCTAGTACAATGGTTCATCTGACCAGAATATAAAAGACTGAAATAAATAATAAAAGCTGAGCATAAACAAGGATGCTCAAGAGAAGTCTTCAGCTAAGACCTCGTCCTCGGATGGTGGTACAACTCCTGGATCAGCTCCTGCTCCGGTCCCGTAAACCTCGGGATAAACCTCGTCTGCAAAATCTGGGGACAAAAATCCGGATCCAGGTCCTCAGGGGACATAGCAAGGTACAAGAAAGCTCATGCCAATAAATACAGATAAGCAGTGCAGCAATATATAACTAAATGAAATAAAGGGGTAAATATGTAACCATCTAAGTGTAAATGCAAGTGAGAGCATCACTAGTCTCAGGCTGAGCCACTACAAGCTCTGTGTCGGGGAGCCGGTAGCGGTAATAACCGGTAGTGGGTCTAGCTCTGCTACGAGAGTCTACGACCTCTCAATAATAGAAGATATATATAAATACAGCCTGTAGCCTGTGTGTCTCTCCCCACCCAATGTAACCACGCATATCATGACCACAACGTCTCATGCCCATGTCAAGCGCGATCATAGCTAAATGCAACCAGTCATAAAGTATCTAATAGTATAATGTCCATGTCCTGTATCCTATACAGAATCACCACGAATATCTCGGGAAAATCCTGTCTCATTAATAGTGTCAAGTGTCCTGGGTCATATGGTACTTGATAAGACAAGTACGAGAATATAAAATGTCACGGATATCCATCTCTAAATGACCGTACCCAACGCTGCGTACAGTGTCGGCACCCGACTGATAATCGGACGCTAAGTACGTCACACGGTCCTAGGTTGAGCATGCACAGCAATATATATATAATAAGCAAGGAAAATAGATAACTAAGCTGCATAGAGTGGCAAGGTACACTTGCCTGATGTTTGAATGTCAACTGTCGTCCTGGTATCTGTGGGTCCGGTAGGTACTACTCCAAAAGCTGTAATAAACATCACCAACAGTCTCAGAAGATGTCAAATAGCTGGAAATGCCTGTCCTTACGTCCAATTTGGACACAGGGGCAAAAAGGTCATTTCCGGGCCAAAGCGGGTTCCACATGCGGGCCCACTTTGCACCGAAAAGCGTGTCAGGGTCAAGGGTCTCCAAATTCCGCAAACTCAGTGTCTACAAGTCAGGAACGACGATACGAACCCAACGGAACTTCCAGAATTGGATTCCGATGAGCCGATCACAAAATCACCCGTCAAGTGGAGCCTGTGGGGCCCACGATACGTGATTTTGTCAACGTTCTCAGAATCGAACCAAACTTGGCTCACAGGACCATCGTATTACTACGGATCCGATGGCGCAAGTTTCGTCTCGATCTGACGTGTGTACACGAAGTTACAGCGTGTTTCAGAATCGACAGATACGGGGTGTTGTTTTTTTTCCTGTTTTGGATCGCGGTGTACGACCACTACAAGACGCGATGCACCGAGCGAATTGCACGGGCACCGAGAGGGGTATACAGTCTACGCATAGAAATCGACGGAATTGAAAACGGAGTCGCGAGTAGGGAGAAAACAGTACCTGTACAGGGCTCCGTGGATTCTGTTTTCCAAGTGTCCACGTCAATTCCGTGCCCAGCGTATCAAGTCGCTGCGTCCAGTGCTAGGGGTCGCTGTGGTCGATGGCGCGAACGCCGAGGTGGCTACAGTTCGCTGAGGCCTACCGGAGGGGGTCGCGGCGTCGACGGAATCGGGACGCACAGCCGGGGATGGGTCGGACTCTCAGGCGGTCGGGGATCGGTTGGTCCGGCAATGGGTCGGAGCGTTGACAGCAGGCGGGGCGGCCACCGAGTCGGCTGAGGGCGGCGGCGTCCCGGGGGTCGGGACTGGTCGGGTGGCTGCTGCCGGAGTTTGGTCGTCGACGAAGCAGCGTCGAACTCGGCCAAACGGAGGTGGGGGTCGGGCTCGGCGTGAGGGAAGAGAGCGGGCGGCTGGGGTTAAGTCGATGGCGGTGGCGATGACTCGTCCAGGCGGCTACTGAGGGGAAACTCGGGGTGGCTGCGGCCTAGGGCACAAAAGCCGAGGTACATTTATAGGGGAACAGTACTTCGGCTGCTAGGGTTCCTAGATGGGTTTCGGGTTGGTTCAGCGGTTTGAGTTCGGTTCAGCGGTTTGAGTTCATTCCAAATAGCTAAAGTTCCTCGATTCGCTGCTCCGGTGTCCCATAAATTCACCGAAAATTGCCCTGCGTCCGGTTCTCCATTATACACAATAAATTTCTATTTCCAGAATATTTTAACTCCATTAAGCCACACTAAAAATTATTCAACCCCAAATTACCTTATCTTTTAAATTCCAGAAGAACACCAAAAATACGGGAAAAATTGTATAAATTTTATTCCTGAAATTTAGGGTGTTTACAGTGTGTGCCGTGTCTGTGTCAGTGTCAGTGTCTGTGTGTGTGTCGTGTTTGTGTCAATGTCACATGTGTCCTGTGAGAGAGAGAGAGAGAGAGAGAGAGAGAGAGAGAGTAGGGTTTACCGGAGTAGTCGCGGTGGAGAGCCGGTCGACGGAGCGGGGAGGGGGGATTTTGTTTCTTTTTGAAATTTCAACAGATGGGGGAAAATGAAACCGAGCCCTAATTAACGAAATTTTAGCGACGTTTAGCGACGTCCAATAAAAACGTCGCTAAATTAAATTTTAGCGACGTCAAGGACGTCGCTAAACACGTTGCTAAATATTTTTAATATAAAGGTCGCTATATACATCGCTAAACGTCGCTAAATTAGACATATTAGCGACGTTTAGCGACCTTTATTGAACTTATAGCGACTTATCCTTTAAAATCTTAATAAAAGTTGCTAAATGTCGCTAAATGTCGCCATTTAGCGACGTCTAGCGACGTTTTTATAAGGAGTCGCTAATTTATATATTATTAGCGACGTTTATTTTGACGTCGCTAAAATACGTCGCTAATCCCGCTTTTTCTAGTAGTGTCATCAATCCCGTATCACCGGGTAACACCACATTAATTTCCATCTCCTAAAGATCGTCCAGGATGTGCTGCTACTCTGTCAAGAAGTAAGCTCCTGCTCTCCTACTTAAAGTGTTTGCAACGTCGTTGGACTTCCTTGGATGATACTGAAGATCAAACACAACTGCGGCTAACTCTAAATCATGGGTTAGGTAATTCCTCTCATAGTCCTGAAGCTGCCGAGACGCATAAGCAATAACCCTACCATGCTGCATAAGAACACATCCTAGCCTAATGCTTGATGCAACACAGTAAACCGTGAACCCACCTGGTCCCACAGGAAGTGTCAGAATAGGAGCCAAAATCAAACTTTGCTTGAGCTTCTCAAAAGAAACTTGACAAGCATCTGACTACTAAAAGCGTACGTCCTTACACGTCAGCCGTGTCAATGGTGCGAAAATCCTAGCAAAGTCTGCCACAAATCACCTGTAGTAGCCTGCTAATCCTAGAAAACTGTGCACCTATGAAACTGTACTAGGTACTGGCCAACTCTCGATAGCATCCACCTTCTTGGGATCCACCTCTACACCTCCACCGAAAATGATGTAACCCAAGAATAAAATACGATCTAGCCAGAAATCGCACTTGTTGAACCTCGCATATAGCTAATACTTCAGAAGAGTCTGAAGAACTATGCGAAGATGCCTCTCATGCTTTGCCTCAGTCCGACTATAGACCAAGATATCATCAATAAACAATATCACAAACTGGTCTAAGTGAGGCCTGGAGATGCGATTCATGAGATTCATGAATATTGCTGGCGCATTGGTCACTCCAAATGGCATAACAAGAAACTCCCAATGGGCATATCTAGATCTGAACGCTATCTTGGGTATATCCTGCTCTCTGAATATGATCTGATGATACCCAGATCGCAAATCGATCTTAAAAATACAGCTGGCCCACTGAGCTGATCAAACAAATCATCTATCCTGGCAAAGGGATACTTGTTCTTAATGGTCACCGCATTTAAAGTGCGATAATCAACACACAAACGCGATGAACCATCCTTCTTTTTAACAAGAATTAACGGGGCTCCCCAAGGTGATCCACTAGCATGAATAAATTTCTTGGTCCTCAACTCCTCAATCATTTGGTACAGAATCTTCAACTCTGAAGATGACATCCTATAGACTCTCTCTGAGACTGGCTTCGCCCCTGGAATCAAATCGATCTAGAAATCCACATCTCGAACTGGTGGAATGCTTGGAAGCTCGTCGAAAAACACGTCCGGGAACTCGCAGACAACTCTGGGAAATTGTACCTCCTCGTCTATTGCCATCCTCAGGATAACTGACGGAGACTACACCTCGCCTCTCAAAAATGAAAACTCATGCTCGTCAGGGACACGAAAAATAACCTTGCCAGCACGGCAATCTATCACCGCGTGTCGCGCACTCAACCAATCCATTCCTAGGACTAGATCATAATTTTCCATAGAAAATTCTATCAATCTAGCAGAAAACTCTCTAAGGCACACTACGTCTCAACACGAGACATAAACTCTATATACACCCACGAGCCCATTACTAGTAAGTATATTCAGCCTTACCAGTAAGGACTCAGACTCCAATCCAACTTGTATCGCGAATCGTGCAGAAATAAATGAGTGCAATATGCCAGAATCAAATAATATTGAAGCTGAATGCGAATGTAAAAGGATTGTACCTACAACCACCACTCTAGCCGCTAGAGCCTCCTTGTGGGACATCCTGAATGCCTGTCCTTGCCCTCTGGGCGCTGGTCCTCTCTGCTGCTGGCCTCTCTGCCGGATCTGAGCCTGGGCCTGAGCATACTGCTGCGGCCTCTGCTGCTGGAACGTATGGGACTGCGTCGGTAAACTCCTCGGGGCCTGCTGCTGCTGTACCGGCGCTGGTGTCCTGAACTGTGGAGCTACTGACTGGACAGATAATGATCCAGCTGAAGCTCTCTGGGGACAAGTGCTAACCATGTGTCCTGCTCCACCACATGCTAGATACAAAGCATGTGCCTTACGACACTCTGTAAAGGTTTGGCCTGACTTCCCACAATGGGAATACCCGACTAAAGATGACTGCCTCTGTTGCGGGGGACGAGTCTGAGAAGACTGCTGAACCGAAGATGTCCTCCTCGGTGACCCTATCGATAAAGTCTGAATTGCCGGGGCTGGTGCCGAAGAATGGGTAGAAGATCCCCTCTGAATATGAGGCTTCTTCTGGCCCCTAACTCTGTCGACTATCCTCTGGGAGGTGTACTGATGCCTCCTCGCCGCTCTCATCACAACATCAAAAGACTGGAACTCGTGCTGCTCCACGGCCAGTATGATCTCCAGATGAAGTCCCTGCTGGAACCTCCTTGCTCGGTCCAACTCGGTCGCCACCAAGGTGGAAGAAAACTGACTAAACCTACAGAACTCCGCCGCGTAGCCGTCGATGGTCCTACTCATCTGCTTGAGGTTGTTAAACCTCTGCTATAAGTCATAACGCGACACCACATCGTAGTACTGGCCGGATCTAAAATCTTTTACTGAAATCCCCCCAAAGAAACAATGCCGCTAGTGTAACCTCCTGCGCTGCCCACCAGTTGCGAGCCAAGTCTAACAGCTGCAGCCTAACTACTACTACTCGCTCTCTAGCCAGTACTCCTGCTGCCTCAAGTGTGGCCTCAGTATCCTGGAGCCACGCATTAGACACAATCGCATCCTCAGTACCATAAAAGTACGGGGGATGGAGACGCCTGAAGCTGTTCACAGAATTATAGATCTGAGAAACACCTCTATCCATAGCCGTCTGAACTGAGTGAGTGAGAAAGTCACTCTATCGCTGGTGGGTCACCATAAACCCCGTCAGAACATCTATCAACGCTCGAACAATATCTGGCTGCTCTGGCTGAACTAGCTGCACGGGTACTGCCAGTTGATCGGGCTGACAAACTGCTCTGTCTCAGGATTAACCCTCGACTCTGCTCCCGAATGTTGTCACGCCCCAGTCCCAAAATAGCGAGGGACCAGACACGTAGCAATGGCCAGCAGCACACACCGATGGACAAACCCAATTTAATGGATCCATCAGGGCATGCTTAAGCTGTAATATAACAATAAGTAGGTCCAATGATACAAGTCACAGTCTGTACTAATCTCATCCACAACAGATAATCACGGATCAAATGCCAGAATAAATATAAATAAATATAATCTGACATATCTCAATAAAAGTGTCTCGGAGAACAATCCGAGAACAAGTTTGATACATCAATGCAAATAGACTGGAAATAAAATAACTAGAAACAGAAATAAAGGAGTATCTTGAGCCAATACTCAAGAGAAGTCTTCTGGTATGATCTCGTCCTCAGCTCCTGGTTCTGCTCCAGTAACTGCTCATGTTCCTGCTTCTGCTCCTGATAATGCTCCTGTACTGTATAACTCTAGGTGGATCTCCTCTGTTAATCCTGGAGACAAAGTCCGGATCCAGGTCCTCAAGGGACAGCAAGGTACAGAAAATACAAGCCAAAATAAATGCAGTGCAACAGATAGATGAATAAATATAGGTAAAATATGTAACCATCTGTGTGAAATGCAAGATGAGAGCAGCACTAGAACTCAGGCTGAAACAACTACAAGCTCTGTGTCGGGGAGCCGGTAGCAGTGATATCATGTGGTGGTCTAGCTCAGCTAGAGACTGAGAAGCCGGCATAATATAGTCAACCTGTAGCTTGTGTGTCTCTCCAGCAATAAATGGAATAATAGGGGAACACTAAATAACCAGCTAAGTGATATGCAAGATGAGAGCAGCACTAGAACTCAGGCTGAAGCCACTACAAGCTCTGTGTCGGGGAGCCGGTAGCAGCAGTAATAATGAGTAATGGGCCAAGCTCGGGCTTTAGAGTCTTGTGCCTCACAATAATAGGGGTTTATATATATGATCAGCCTGTAGCCTGCGTGTCTCTCTCCACCCCATGTAATCACACGTGTCATGTCCACGATGCATCATGTCCATGTCACACACAATCATATCTAATGCAACAAGTCATATAATGTCTAGGAATATAATATCTATGTCAAGTCCTATATCCTATACAAAATCACCATGAATATCTCAGGAAGATCCTGTCTCATGAATAGTATCGAGTGTCCTGGGTCATAGTGTACTCGATAAGACAAGTACGAGGATATAAAATGTCACGAATGTCCATCTCTAGATGACGATACACAACACCGCATACGGTGTTGGTACCCGACTAATAATCGGACGCTAAGTACGTCACACGGTCCTAGGTTAAGCATGCACAGCAATATAAGTAAAGCAAGGAAATATGCAACAAGAACTGTAAAGTTAGCAAGGTATACTTGCACAACAATGTATCAATAAGTCAAGGGAATAAGTAGCAAAGCTGCAGGATTTGGCAAGGTACACTTGCCTGGGGTTCTGGCTCCAACTGTAGCTCTGGTCTCAGTGTGATCTGCAGGTACTTCTCCGGTTGCTGAAATAAATATCACTATTAGATTCAGAAAATATCAAATAGCTAGAAATGCCTGTCCTTGAGTCCAATTTGGACACAGGGGCAAAAATGACATTTTCAAGTCAAAGCGGGGTCCACATGTGGGCCGCTTTGCACCAAAAAACGTGTCAGGGTCAAAGGTCTCCAAATTCGTCCAACATAGTGTCAAAAAGTCAGGAACGATGATACGAACCCAACGAAACTTCCAGAATTGGATTCCGATGAGCCGATTACAAAATCGCCCGTCAAGTGGAGCCTATGGGGCCCACGATACGCGATTTTGTCAACGTTCTCAGAATCAAACCAAACTTGGGTCACAGGACCAGGGTATTGCTACGAGTCCGATGGCGCAAGTTTCGTCTCGATCCGACGTGTGTACACAAAGTTACAACGTATTCCAAAACTGACGGATACGGGGCGTTGTCAGCGGATACGCGTTGATTTCGGTGTGCACACACATCCAAATCAACTTCTGCGAAATCCCACACGTCCGTATCAACGATACGCACATTTCGGTAAAGACTGCGTGCGACCAATTTGTCCCGTTTGGCTGGGCACACTCTGTTCTGGGGTAAAACAGGGCGTTGGTATTCCTGTTTTTGGATCGCAGTTTGCGATCGCCACAGGACGCGATGCACCGAGCGGGTTGAACGGGCATCGAGAGGGTTATACAGTCTACGCGTTACAACTGACGGAATCAAAAATAAAATTACGAGGAGAGAGAAAACACTACCTGAATAGGGCTCCAGAAGATGAGGATTCGCGTGTCCGAGTCGTGTCCGAGTCGGATCTAGGGTTAGGGCTAGGGTTTCTGTTAGCCGGAGCTGCGGCGGCCGGAGGGAGGCAGGGGCAGCGAAGGAGCACTGGCCGGAGGCAGCGGCGCCGGAGCGGGCGGGGGACGACGTCACAGGGCTCGGGCGGCCGGGCGTAGCAGAACGGGCGGCGCTCGGGCTGCTGCTGCTGCGGGCTTGCTGGGGGGAGGAGAAAGGGGATGCCGGCAGCGTTGTGGCGAGGTATCGATGTGGAGCTGGTGGTGGAGGGATCGGGTTGGAGATATTCGAGGATGGGTTGACTGTGGGCTGGGCGGAGGAGAGGGGGTGTCGGATGGGTGGTGGTGTTCGGGTTAGGGCGGGGGAAGAAGGACGGTCGATGGAGGTGGTCGTCGAGGGTGCTGCGGGTCGGGCGAGGTGGTGATGGTCGAGCGGAGCGGCGAGGGGGCTGAGGCGGAGGAAGGAGGAAGGTGACGGGGCTGCGGGGTTGTCCGGGCGGAGGAGACGGCAGGCAGAGGGAGGCGGCGCTTGACGTGGAGGAGGGTCGATCGTGGGGAGAGGGTCGAGCCCGAGGACGGGTCGAGCGGGGCTGGGCTGAGCGAGACGAGTCCGGGCCGGTGATCGAGGGGAGACGACGGCGGGGCTGAGTGAAGCTAGGGTTCAGGCGTGGCCGCGACGGGGATTATATAGGGACCTTGCTGGAACAGTGTCTCCGGCTAGGAATAGAATTAGGGTTCGGTTAGGATTGGGTATCGGGTTCGGGTTAACGGGTCGGGTTCAATAGGAATCCGGCCCGACCCCTTATTGCTTAAGTGCGGGTTTCGGGTATTCGGGTTTCGGATTCGGGTCTAGATCCGACCCGACCCGATACGGTTTGGGTTTGGTTCAGTAATCCGGTCCGGGTTGGTTTGAGTTGGTTTGGTTCAATTGAACCGGGTTTATTTAGGGGTTTAATTCGGTTTATTATTTAATAGTTTTTAGGGCTTTAAACTTATTTCCGGAGTCCAATAAATTCACCGAAAATTACCCTATGTCCGGTTTTCCATTTTACACCATAAAATATTATTTCCATAATATTTTAATATTAATTAACAGCAATTAAAAATCATTTAATTATCAAAAGCCTAGGTTTTAATTACATAAAAATCCTAGAAAATAGCCAGAAAAATTGTTAAAAACCAAATTAGAAATTCATGAAAATCAGGGGGCTTACAATCTACCCAACTTATAAAAATTTCGTCCTCGAAATTAAAATATGGTAGGTTTCTGTCTATCCAATCTCACTTGATTACAGTCTAAAAGATTCCTCTCAAGTGAACATTGCGGTCTCTACCCAACTTAGAATTTACCCATCTATCATCTAAGGTTATATATCTAATAAAGCTATTCCCCAACTTATTTAATCATGATATTGAATCCTCAAGGTTTTTAACACCAAACATATCATCTATGGTATTCCCTTAATCATATATAAAAGGGTCATCAACAATGCGACCTACCTGTGGGGTATATCTAGTACTGTCCATATATCAAACTTATACCAAGCACGAGGTTTCGTCTTTCCGAAATAAGGGAAGACGGAGATCAATAATAAAGAGTTCAAGGGTGAGGTAATAGAATAGAAGTATCGGGATCAAGGCGTTTAAAGAATTCAAATGGGAATGGTCAAGCAGTTGTGGATTGAAATCCTATTCTGGTAATTCCTATTCACATGCTCGCATTGGTACAGTTATGTAGCAGATACGATATGCGCAGACATATCTAGAGGGCAAGTATACTAGTCAACTATATATCTCAATCCACGTGAAGTAGTCGTGCGAAGAGCAAACCAAAATGCACTAAGGTTGATCAGACCGTAATACACTAATTCTGAATAGACAATTATATTAGTGTACGCGTCCACTAATACATATGTCATGAACAAGCTTGATGAAAGAATAAGCTTGCAAAACTAGGCTATATTAGCAGCATAAGTCAAGGTAGTACACAATTATAAGTACGCTAGATGATGATGAAATGAGGTACAACTTAATTCAAGTTCACAAAACAACCCAAAATAAGCACAATAACAAAAGACTCTATAATCTCTACAGTTACCAATTATAAGCAAGTTCAAAATTACATAGGTTAAGGCTGAGGTCACGAACCAATAGGCACAAGATAAAACAAATCTATAAACAGATAACTACGAAGAATTACGCGTATTAGCTACTCCATGGGTCTGCGCGTCTTCCAAAGTCATCGCTGGAGCTTGTTCACGTTCTTGCAGTTGATTCCTCTGCTACTGTTGAGCCTGCTGGAAGAGTGTTGTTTGTGGTGCCGAGGGTGGCCTCGACTGATTCCTTCCTGGGGCTGGTGGTCTGACTCCTTCAACTCTCGTTTGCGGTGCTTCCAATGCTGGAGAGGTTGGCCTTGGTGCTGGTAATGCTAGCGCTCTTTCTCGACGTTCGGGGCATTCCTTTATTAAATGCTGACTGGATCCGCAAGCTAAGCATAATTTCCTTTTGCGTCTGCACTCGTTCTCTATATGTCCTCGCCTGCGACAATATAGACAGACAGGTATTTCTTGAGGAGGTGCTTCTGGTGGCTGGTGCATGTGAGACTTCCTTGCAATTTCTTCCTGTGGTGCTCCGGCTGGTGCTGATGTGGCTGGTTGTTGAATCATCACTGATTTCTCTCGACGTTCAGGGCAATCCCTTACCGAATGCTTTTTAGATCCGCAAGATAAACATAGTCCCAATCTGCGCGGCATTCTTTAGCGAAATGGCTCACCTTGCCACAGTAGTGACAAGTAGGAAGGACTAGTGCAAGTGGTGTAGATGCTCTCTGCGGTGGATTCATCTGTGGTCGCTTTGCAACTCTTCATTGTTGTGCTTGGTCTGGTGCTGATGCATACGGTCGCTTCTGGCTGGACTCTATCCTTGTGTTGCACTCCATGGGTCGTGATGCAGTAAGAACGTCCTCGTCTAAGGTAGTTGCAGCGGAGCTGATTAACTTCCGCAACTCTGAGCTGAATATGTCGATGAACTTCTCCGCTTGGATCTGCTGTGCTTCTTCCTGAACCTTCTGATGGGCTTGCATCATCGCGTAGAACATTCGAAACATTTGTTGTTCGTCCATAGCCTGCCCTTGTGGAACGTTAGGCGTCGGTGGAGCAAACTGCGTCGATGGTGGAACGTCATCTTGCTGGATTCCCGTGGCATGCTGACTTGCTTGACGACGTTGTTGAGCGGATTAACCTTCTTCTACTGGTGTTACTTCATCTTCGTGGGTAACCACAACACCTTATGGTGTTCCTGGATGAGTCTCTTTGCTGGCTTATGAATCCATTGCTCTGCATCAAAATAAACTATAAAAGGCGTACATAAATCAAGGCAGGATGCAAGTTAAGAATTTAATTCGAATCCGATATAGATATCAAAAACGTTTCAAGCAAGTGGATGAGATCCTAGAAACTTATTCTATCTTATTACAGGCTTGCATGATCCCTAAGTTGAAACCGAACAATTTAGTCGTAGACCTGCATGGGCCACCACAAAAACCTTGTCACGCCCCAGTCCCAAAATAACGAGGGACCAGACACGTGGCAATGGCCAGCAGCACACACCAATGGACAAACCCAATTTAATGGATCCATCAGGGCATGCTTAAGCTGTAATATAACAATAAGTAGGTCCAATGATACAAGTCACAGTCTGTACTAATCTTATCCATAACAGATAATCACGGATCAAATGCCAGAATAAATGTAAATAAATATAATCTGACATATCTCAATAAAAGTATCTCAGAGAACAATCCGAGAACAAGTCTGATACATCAATGCAAATAGACTGGAAATAAAATAACTAGAAACAGAAATAAATGAGTATCTCGAGCCAATACTCAAGAGAAGTCCTCTGGTATGATCTCGTCCTCAGCTCCTGGTTCTGCTCCAGTAACTTCTCCTGTTCCTGCTTCTGCTCCTGATAATGCTCCTATACTGTATAACTCTAGGTGGATCTCCTCTGCTAATCCTGGGGACAAAGTCCGGATCCAGGTCCTCAGGGGACAGCAAGGTACAGAAAATACAAGCCAAAATAAATGCAGTACAGCAGATAGATGAATAAACATAGGTAAAATATGTAACCATCTGTGTGAAATGCAAGATGAGAGCAGCACTAAAACTCAGGCTGAAACAACTACAAGTTCTGTGTCGGAGAGCCGGTAGCAGTGATATCATGTGGTGGTCTAGCTCAGCTAGAGACTGAGAAGCCGGCATAATATAGTCAACCTGTAGCTTGTGTGTCTCTCCAGCAATAAATGGAACAATAGGGGAACACTAAATAACCAGCTAAGTGATATGCAAGATGAGAGCAGCACTAGAACTCAGGCTGAAGCCACTACAAGCTCTGTGTCGGGGAGCCGGTAGCAGCAGTAATAATGAGTAATGGGCCAAGCTCGGGCTTCAGAGTCTTGTGCCTCATAATAATAGGGATTTATATATACGATCAGCCTGTAGCCTGTGTGTCTCTCCCCACCCCATGAAATCACACGTCTCATGTCCACGATACATCATGTCCATGTCACGCACAATCATATCTAATGCAACAAGTCATATAATGTCTAGGAATATAATGTCTATGTCAAGTCCTGTATCCTATACAGAATCACCATGAATATCTCAGGAAGATCATGTCTCATGAATAGTGTCGAGTATCCTGGGTCATAGTGTACTCGATAAGACAAGTACGAGGATATAAAGTGTCACGAATGTCCATCTCTAGATGACGATACACAACACCGCATACGGTGTTGGTACCCGACTAATAATCGGACGCTAAGTACGTCACACGGTCCTAGGTTAAGCATGCACAGCAATATAAGTAAAGCAAGGAAATATGCAACAAGAACTGTAAAGTTAGCAAGGTATACTTGCACAACAATGTATCAATAAGTCAAGAGAATAAGTAGCAAAGCTGCAGGATTTGGCAAGGTACACTTGCCTGGGGTTCTGGCTCCAACTGTAGCTCTGTTCTCAGTGTGATCTGCAGGTACTTCTCCGGTTGTTGAAATAAATATCACCATTAGATTCAGAAAATATCAAATAGCTAGAAACGCCTGTCCTTGAGTCCAATTTGGACGCAGGGGCGAAAATGACATTTTTAAGTCCAAGCGGGGTCCGCATGTGGGCCGCTTTGCACCGAAAAATGTGTCAGGGTCAAAGGTCTCCAAATTCGTCCAACTTAATGTCAACAAGTCAGGAACGATGATACGAACCCAACGAAACTTCCAGAATTGGATTCCGATGAGCCGATTACCAAATCGCCCGTCAAGTGGAGCCTATGGGGCCCACGATACGCGATTTTGTCAACGTTCTCAGAATCGAACCAAACTTGGGTCACAGGACCAGAGTATTGCTACGAGTCCGATGGCGCAAGTTTTGTCTCGATCAGACATGTGTACACAAAGTTACGACGTGTTCCAGAACTGACGGATACGGAGCATTGTCGGCGGATACGCGTTGATTCCGGTGAGCACGCACATCCAAATCAACTTCTGCGAAATCCCACACGTCCGTATCAACGATGCGCATATTTTGGTAAAGACCGCGTGGACCAAGTCATCCCGTTTAGCGGGGCACACTCAGTTCCGAGGTGAAACAGGGCGTTGGTTTTCCTGTTTTTGGATCGCGGTTTGCGATCGCCACAGGACGCGACTCACCGAGCGGGTTGTACGATCATCGAGAGGGTTATACAGTCTACGCGTTGCAACTGACGGAATCAAAAATGGAATTACGAGGAGAGAGGAAACGCTACCTGAACAGGGCTCCAGAAGATGAGGATTCGCGTGTCCGAGTCGTGTCCGAGTCGGATCTAGGGTTAGGGCTAGGGTTTCTGTTGGCCGGAGCTGCGGCGGCCGGAGGGAGGCAGGGGCAGCGGAGGAGCACTAGCCGGAGGAGGCGGCGCCGGAGCGGGCGGGAGACGACGGCACAGGGCTCGAGCTGCCGGGCGTAGCGGAGCGGGCGGCGCTCGGGCTGCTGCTGCTGCGGGCTTGCTGGGGGGGGAGGAAGGAGGTGCCGGCGACGTCTTGGCGAGGTGTCAAGGCGGAGCTGGTGGTGGAGGGATCGGGTTGGAGACGGCGCAGATAGTCGGGGATGGGTCGACTGTGGGCTGGGCGGAGGAGAGGGGGTGTCGGCTGGGTGGTGATGTTCGGGTTAGGGTGGGGAAAGAAGGACGGTTGATGGAGGTGGTCGTCGAGGGTGCTGCGGGTCGGGCGAGGTGGTGATGGTCGAGCGGAGCGGCGAGGGGGCTGAGGCGGAGGAAGGAGGAAGGTGACGGGGCTGCGGGGTTGTCCGGGCGGAGGAGACGGCAGGCAAAGGGAGGCGGCGCTTGACGTGGAGGAGGGTCGATCGTGGGGAGAGGGTCGAGGCCGAGGATGGGTCGAGCGGGGCTGGGCTGAGCGAGGCGAGTCCGGGCCGGTGATCGAGGGGAGATGACGGCGGGGCTGAGTGAAGCTAAGGTTCAGGCGTGGCCGCGGCGGGGATTATATAGGGGCCTTGCTGGAACAGTGTCTCCGGCTAGGAATAGAATTAGGGTTCGGTTAGGATTGGGTAACGGGTTCGGGTTAACGGGTCGGGTTCAATATGAATTCGGCCCGACCCCTTATTGCTTAAGTGCGGGTTTCGGGTATTCGGGTTTCGGATTCGGGTCTAGATCCGACCCGACCCGATACGGTTTGGGTTTGGTTCAGTAATCCGGTCTGGGTTGGTTTGAGTTGGTTTGGTTCAATTGAACCGGGTTTATTTAGGGGTTTAATTCGGTTTATTATTTAATAGTTTTTAGGGCTTTAAACGTATTTTCGGAGTCCAATAAATTCACCAAAAATTACCCTATGTCCGGTTTTCCATTTTATACCATAAAATATTATTTCCATAATATTTTAATATTAATTAACAGTAATTAAAAATCATTTATTTATTAAAAGCCTAGGTTTTAATTACATAAAAATCCTAGAAAATAGCCAGAAAAATTGTTAAAATCCAAATTAGAAATTCATGAAAATCAGTGGGCTTACAAATGTGCAGGCTATGCCCTAGGTAACGGCTGACCATCGGGACGTTGCTCTGCCATCGTCTGGACCCGAACGATCTGATCGGAAGGACCAGGAACAGTGCCCCTGAAAATCAAAGGACACAAAGATCAAAATCAAGGAACATGATAGAGCAAAGATAAAATCAGATATCAGGTCAAGATCAGAGATATAGGATAATCTGCAAAGAGACCAAGAAGGAAAGATTTAGGATTGAGATAGCTATACTGATAACCCCCACACGTCTGAAAACCAGACTTGTATGGGCCACCACTAAAACTCTGTCAGGACCCAGGCCCAGAATATTGGAGAGCGGGAACTGACAAAGCCAGCTACGTATACCAGAGCACTCCAGTACCCCGAAATACGATCATGACTGTGAATAGACATGGGGGGTTAATACTACAATCCATCAGTCAACCTAGGTCAAGCAACTCCTAAGTCTCAATCACAAGAAGAAAATCCATAATGTACAAGAAATTTGATCAACAGAAGCAAAACAATAAAGCATCCCAAACCATATATACATAGTTGATCATGAAGCTAGTAATACAAAATAAAGAACTAGAAAGAGTGTAAGTCATAGATGATCAACTCTAGCTATAGTATAGAATATGCTAATCATGTCATACCCAGTAGACGATATAACAAGTCCAAAATATGAGCTAACAAGTGCTCAGAACTAAACGCCACAAAATAATATGTACAATAAGTGGGAGAACAAGAATAAAACCCACTCAATCGGTCACCATCCTAAGGAAAAATCAATACATCCTCTAGTTCCGCTACCGGATCTGGCCAAGAAAAATCAGTGGGGTTAGACCTTAAATAGCAAGTACCACAAGGAAGCCAAAAGCTAAGAACTAAAGCCATCAATACAACATAAAGCTACAATATCATATGCATCATGTAACAGCCAGGTATAATGTAAATTGCACCAGGAACAAGTAAATAAAATATGAAACATGTAAGAAAAACTGGTCGGTGACATGTACGGGATCATGCAAGGTGAATATATACATATAAGTAAACTGTAAGAGAAAAGTAAAAGAACTAGTCAGTGTCAGGATCATGGCAAGTGAAACATGTAAGAGTAATAGTGCATATATATAAAGTAAATTGGCATATA
Source organism: Iris macrosiphon (assembly GCA_036927795.1). Taxonomy (NCBI): domain Eukaryota; kingdom Viridiplantae; phylum Streptophyta; class Magnoliopsida; order Asparagales; family Iridaceae; genus Iris; species Iris macrosiphon. Next base: position 173,498,711 of record JAYESA010000011.1, on the reverse strand, counting down.
GAGTAACAGTCAGGAGTGTACCATGCCGGGTCACTATCAGGTAGGCAAGGTAACGTAAGACAAGACAATAAATAGACTCCATCTATCAATTACGGCAAATCAAGAAGTACTGCTTGCAACTTTAGCTAACTAGGGTTATCACAAGCCCTAATTACTAACAAATGCAAGTTAGGATTTCCATATGGTCGTATGCCCTGCAGTCTGTCTAAGCTACCCAAACGACGGATGACAGTAAAGTAAATAATAGTAGATACACCTCCTTAGGAGAGATGTGCGCCTAATCCAAGTCACACAAAGGTGAACCTGAGTAAGTCAGTCAGTATAGTATGCTCCACACAACGGTGAGCTGAAAATATGCACTACTCGACAGCATGCAACAAGTCCATTAGTTAGGTAAATATCGTCGGGGCAAGGGACTACATGAAACAATGAGATCCTCCTCCAATGCTCTAATCATTGAAACTAGTTATTAACCTTAGCATTTTATTTCGGGATTCCGGGTGTGGCATTCCGCATAATCCATCCTATCATGATGCTCCCCGCAGGGATAAACTAGACAATACAATGTTTAGACAATCACAATCAAGACGGTACGTGAATACAACTAAACGATTATATGCATAAAAAAATGTACGCTAAAATAAGCCACAACAGTCAAAATACGGTACGGGTGTATAATGGGTAGGTATCCCCAAACTATACCGGGGCTGGGACGATACAAATGTATAATGGGTATGTGTCTCCAAACTATGCCTGATGTCAAGCCAAGACTGGTACAATCAGTGAACGGGAGTGCACCACGGCGAGTCTCTATTAGTACATATACGGTCAGGTGTATAACGGGTAGGTGTCCCCGAACTATACGTAAAGCCGGGTCAGGATATATTGGATAGGCTTCCCAAACTATACATAAAGTCAAGTCTGGTCGAGACAGATGTATAAGGGGTAGGTTTCCCCAAACTATGCAAAAGCCATGTCTGGTCAGGTCAGGCAAACACAGTAGACAATAGAGCCGGGAAAAGAAAACATAAGCATGCAATATTCGCACTAGCGCCAAGTAAGAAAAGCCAAGAAAATACAATGAAAAATAAAACACATGCAAAAGAGTAAACGATCGGTTTACCGTTGGTATACTACGGTATACCTTCGGTATACCGTCCAAGGCCAATCTAGAAAGACAAATAATAAGTCAGGTCAATCAGTATATCGTCGGTATATCGTCAGTATACTACAATACACCGTCGGTATTTCGGTCAAGAGATAACAAAATCACAGCAAATTTTTGATTCCAACAAATCGAATACCGTCGGTATACTTCAGTATACCGTCGGTATACTTCAGTATACCCTCGGTATGTCAGTCCAGGTCATAGCAAGTTCTGGGATTCTAAGTCGATCCAAATCGGTATACCGTCGGTATACTACAGTACACCGTTGGTATGTCTGTCCCCGTAGGCAATTTTGGGAAAAGTCAAGTCAAGACGGGTATTCCGAAACTGAAATTACGTTCTGAAACTTAACAAAAAATGGTCTGGCAAGTTGTCAAGTCTATCGGTAAACATCATATAGCATATATACTAAGTCACATGGCAAATACTCCGGTTATCGTTTTCGACACCGAGTTACCTAACAAGTAAATATCAGGGTTTCTACCAAAAAATTTGAAACAAGCTCAAACCAAATTCTGAAACTAGCCCATGGCAGGAAATCACTAGAAAAATATATTTAACAAAGGCACTAACATGTAATTCTAAGAATAAACCATCAAAAAAAAATTCAAAAAATGCAATAAAATAAGTCATTCTAGATTTTGGCAAGATGTACATGCCTCAAGCCAAGCTCCCAGCCTTAACCTTCAACTCTAGCACCAAGTGGAGTTCAGAAACCACACTCTTAGGCCTCAAGACCAAGCTCCTAGCTCCCACGAAAAATAGAAAGAAAATGAAGAAGTGAAAAAGAAAAGAAAAGAGAAAATCAATCCATATATCTCAAAAGTAATTGTGACCGTCCGATCTGCCTCGTCAGCGATCCACGTCACGAGTTAAATCAATTTCAACCACACAAAACAAAATCAAGAAAACAATGGATAATAGAACGAATCGAATACTATTCACAAAAATATCTCACGAAAATATCTCAAAAGTAAAATAAATATCTGCCAGGCAGTAAACCATCTTTATACTACAATATACCATCAGTATGCCGGTCAGGCAGTAAAGTTTCTATTTTGAGAAAATTCTGAGATTCCACAAGATCCAATAAAATATAACACATAAACTAGATAAAATACGTATCCATATACCAATACAGATACAGTGAGACGGGTCTCACACACCCTAAGTGTTTGATCTATTGATTTAGTATTATGTATATATGTATGTTTTTGTGTATATGTATATATAATCATGTGTGAGTGTGTGTGTACAAAACTTGTGATGATATCAGGAGTGCTTGTGCACACTTGTGCATGTGTGGAGACTGTGTTCACAGCAAGTTGAGCCATTTAAGCTCGGGCATGGTAATAGCAGGTATTTATGCTACTGGGTTTGATTTTGTGCTTGTGAGGAGAGGGGGGAAATGGACCGGCAAAGCAGTAAGGTGGACTATTAAGAACAAGGGCCATATGTGTATCAGGTATTGGTAGCAAGCAAGGTAGTTAAAGCAGCATCAACAACAGGATTGTTGGTGGATATTAGCAGTTATGTGCACTGCATTTTTGTACTGAACTAATGGAGGGAAATTGGACTATTAATGCCAGTATGTGCACTGATATGCAGGTAAGGGAATGGGTGAGTATCAGTAGCTATAAGGGCTTTGAGACATCAGTTAACAGGGATCATGGATACTCGAGTGCCAGACTCAAGTAGGACCTGATCTGAACCCAGGTGCCGGTATTAGGAGAAATTAGGCAATGGTTTATAGTGGGTGTTAGTTAGTAGTGTGCTAGTATCAGTATCAGTGGTGTGTTAACCCCTAGTGGTACTACTACGTTAGTGTATCAGTCAGCAATGAGAAGTATCAGTCGAGTGTTTAACGGGTTCAAACCAATAAGGGTTGGGCACTTGGTATCAGTCAAGTGACTGAATGCAGTGCTTCCAGGATATATGCCAGGTGATGCACAGTGTGGGTGGAAGCAAAGTCTTGATGAGAGATAATTGCATTGGATTTCCTAGGTACAAGTTAAGTGTCTTGGACAAGAAGGTAGTTGGGAGCATTGGTTAGAACTAGGTTGTAGATATTGATTAGAACCCAGTGTATCAGTTTTCTTTGAGAACATCAGTTGGTTAACTAATGAGGGGACTAAAATCATTAGCAGTAAGTATTAGAGTGTGCCAGGAGTGCAAGAGCAGGTGACCCATGAAGGGGCTTGGGTATCAATCCAGAAATGTGGTTCCATTAGTAATTAGGCAAGGATAACACTGATGCATATACATGGTGAGGTATCATAGTGTATATTGTATATCTGATACTTATTATTGAGTTTAGAAATTATTAGTGTAAGAGGGGAGGGAATTGTGTGTCAATTGTAAGTGAGTTGTGCTGAAGGTATTGTTGGCAGTTAATGATTATAGGTCACTAATATATTAGTGTAGCATGGGATATTGGGGTTTTTGAACACCAAGTATTAACTTAGTATAGCTAAATTAGCTAGTATAGTCTAGTATACCCTATGATTAGTTGGTATAGACCTAGTATGGACCTAGTAATGACTTGGACATCATCCAACCTAGTCATTCATGATTATCATCTCATTTCACTCCTTAATACCATTATTTGATATTTTGGTTACTGTGACTCCATTTTGGACATCAACCCTCACACATTGCTCAGGATCACAGACAAGTACATTATCTGACAATTTTTATTATTTTGATAAATACTATGATTCTAGTTCTGTAGTGTTATACTTGATTCCGGACACAGTGGATTCACGCGCTAGTATTATTGTTACCTGTCATGATGAGTCGTGATTGGATCCATCGTGCTGGTCGGGGACGGAGGAAGTATTAGTAAGTTATGTGATCATATCCCATATCCGTGCATCATAGCTAATCTTACACCTCACGTATGGTTAGCCTGACCTTATTCGTGCATCATAGCTAATCATATATGATTGTGCCTGACCCTATATTATATTCGTGCATCATAGCCAATCATATATGATCTAGCCTGACTCGTGCTTCCAAGCCGATCACATAACAAACTAATATTTCAAGGCACTTAGCTAGTAGTTCTATTTTTCTACTTCCAGTTCATACTTGCTAGTGATTATATTATCTTCTTTTCATTGCTAGTTATACCCTGTGATATGATGATATGCCTCTCTAGTTTTTCTTACATTCCAGTATTTTATTTTCATCATATATATTCTTTACTCACTGTTTTATAGTATTTGTCAATATAATTGGAACTGTTATTAGTTTATGTGCTTCGCTCCATTCCTGACTGGATATATTTTTCATAGGATCTCAAAATTTTTTGTCCCACTTACTATGGACCAGGAGTAGACGATGGTTACATCCCGGAGCTTCAGGAGGATCCCATTCCTGTAGTGGATCCATTAGTAGAGACTTAGAGCCTAGCATTCATTCTGTATTTAGATTATTAGACTCTGAGATACTCTGAGTTGTATTTTATTTGAGACTTATATTGTTGAGATAGCTAGACTCTAGACTCATTGATGTTGTGATGTATATTTTAGACTTCTCTTGTTTCCTTTATATCATTATCGTGTATTTCATCTTCCTTATAGATATTTGTGATTGAGTATTTATATTGTCATTATATATTCATCTTGTCCTCCTTATGGAGTAGATATTATCTTTGACAGGTTTTGATATTGATATTATGAGATATGATAGATATTATTGTTGACCTAGACAATATTCTACCGCCGATGTTGTGGCGTAGGTTGGACGTACCCACGTACTCATACCCTTATTCCGGGTGCGGGTCGTGACATATTTTTATGGTGGCCTATGCAGGTCAATGTCGCAACTAGTGCGATTCGTAGTAGTGCTCAGACTTAGAGTATTATTACGAGCCTACAATAGAATATAGGCTATAGGCTATAGATGAGATTATACTCAATCACAACTAGGAAAAGTTCAAACCTTTTGTTTTTTTATTCTTATCATCCTGAATATTTGATTTCTTTGAATATTACTGTACTTCTTTGCTGATATCGTATCTGGTGCCTTATTGACTTCTTTTGTTTTAATCTGTCTTCAGGATGGCTCCGAAGGTCAGATTCTTCTGTTCGAGTGTAGCTGCAGATTTTGAGAGATCTGCTATATCTTGACCTCCTACCCATGCAGCTGGAGTTTCTCCTCCTACTTCGCTTGTCCATGTAGGAGTTTTTACAGTTTTTGGGGGTCCTCCTCCCTCACCTGTCCAGAGGGCTGCCCCAGCCGTTGAAAATGACCTTCCTCCACCACCATAGTTTTCTTTTTTGGGAGGTGTGCCTGCTGACGAGGCACAGATTTTCGCATTGATTCATGGCCTGGTGGATGCCCAGAGGATGTCGGCGGAGGCTCAGCGTATTTAGGCTGAGGCACAGAGGGTGCAGGAGGAGGCGCACTAGGCGCAGATGGAGCTGATAAGAGAGAGCATGGAGAATGCTCACCAGGTGACTATACAAGCAGTAGAGAGAGTTAGCCATCAGCAACCTGGCCAGCCACAACAACAGAGGTCGGGAACTATAGTTGACTTCAAGAGGATGACAACTCGAGAATTTAGGGGTACCGAGGGAATTATCTACGCGGACGACTGGTTGGAGGACATAGAGAAGAGCCTACGGTTGGCTCAGGTTCCAGAGAGCCTATAGATCGAGGCAGCCGACAACCAGATGTTTGATATTACGTTCACTTGGTACCGCACGGAGCTTAGACTTACTGCGCAAGGACTTACTTGGGAAGCATTCATAGAGTTTTTCATGGATAATTTCTTCCCTGACGTGGCCCTGGGAGTTTTGGAGAGTCAGTTCCATGACTTAGTTCAGGAGAACATGTCGGTTGATGAGTACGCTACAGAGTTTTGCCGATTGAGCCATTTTGTACCAGCCATGGTTAAGGACCCAAGAGATCAAGCCCGAAAGTTCAGGAAGGGGCTGATGAGGAAGATCAAGTTGCACACTTTGGTTCATCGTACCGCTACTTATGAGGATATTTTGGTAGATGCCCAGGTTGCTGAGGCAGATTAGGATCTCAAGCCCAAGAAGTGCCAAGATATTACCGGTGGTGCGAGTAGCAGCACGGGACCTGTCAAGCGTCCCCATTTTTAGCAGCAGCAGCCGAGGATATTTCAGCATCAGTACCAACAACACCAGGCACAGTTCGTGGACCTATTCAGCAGCAGCCACTGTCACGCCCCAGTCCCAAAATATCGAGAGACTAGACACGTGGCAATGACCAGCAGCACACACCGATGGACAAACCCAATTTAATGGATCTATCGGGGTGTACTTAAGCTATAATATAACAATAAGGTCTACTAATCTCATCCACAGAATAAATACAACAATATCAACAAAAGGAAATAAACTTCATCCAGTCACAAGTAAATAAAATTGGGGAACAACCCGATATTAAGTCTGTTACAATTGTTCATTTAAAACCAGAAATAAAATAGTTTTAATAGCAACAAGACTGAGCATAGAAGAAACATATACTCAGAAGAAATCTTCTCCAATCACCTCGTCCTCGGTTCCTGGTTCTGCTCCAACGTATGCACCTGTTCCTGCTTCTGCACCTGCTAATGCTCCGGTCCCGTATACCTCGGGATAGATCTCGTCTGCTAATCCTGGGGACATAATCCGGATCCAGGTCCTCCGGGGACATATCAAGGTACAAAATAACTCATGCCAAAATAAATATAGTACAGCAATAAATGAAACAATAAGGTAAACTATATAACCAACTAAGTGATATGCATGTGAGAGTGTTAGTCATACTCGGGCTGAGACTACTATAGGATCTGTGTCGGGGAAACCCATAGCAGTATTTTCTCGAAGGGCCAGTACATGTGTCAAAGCTCTGTCAGAGTCTAAGACACCTCCAGATAACAATATATATATAATCAGCCTTTCATATGGTAAATCTCTCCCCACCCAATGTAATCACACGTCTCATGTCCATGACACGCAGGATCAAAACTAATGCAACAAGTCATAATAAGATCTAAGAAAATAATGTCTATGTTATGAAACCTGTATCCTATACATAATCACCTTGAATATTTTGAGAAGATTCTGTCTCATGATTAGTGTCAGGTGTCCTGGGTATAACGTACTTGATATGGAAAGTACGAGAATGTAAAGGGTCACAATATCCATCTCTAGGTGACGTTACACAACTCTGCGTACGGTGTTGGCACCCGACTATTAATCGGACACTAAGTAAGTCACACGGTCCTAGGTTAAGCATGTACAACAATATATAAATAAGTCAAGAAAATATGTAATAAGAACTGCAATGTTGGCAAGGTACACTTGCCTGGGGTTCTGGTTCCAACAGTAGCTCTGACCTCAGTGGGAATTGCAGGTACTGCTCCGGTTGCTGAAATAAATATTACCATCAGATTCAGAAAATATCAAATAGCTAAAAATGCCTGTCCTTGAGTCCAATTTGGACACAGGGGCAAAAATGACAGTTTCTGGTCAAAGCGGGGTCCACATATGGGCCGCTTCGCACCAAAAAATGTGTCAGGAACAATGTTCTCCAAATTCGTCTAACTTAGTGTCAACAAGTCCAGAATGATGATACGAACCCAACGGAACTTCCAGAATTGGATTCGGATGAGCCGATCACAAAATCGCCCGTCAAGTGGAGCCGTAGGGCCCACAATACGTGATTTTGCCCACGTTCTCAGAATCGAACCAAACTTGGGTCACAGGACCAGCGTATTGCTACGAGTCCGATGGCACAAGTTTCGTTTCAATCCGACGTGTGTACACAAAGTTATAACAAGATCCAGAACAGGCGGATACGGGGCGTTGTCGGCGGATACGCGTTGATTCCGGTGTGCACGCACATCCAAATCAACTTCTGCGAAATCCCGTACGTCCGTATCGACGGTGCGCACCCAAATAAACTTCTGTAAAATCAACTTCTGAAGACCGCACGCGACCAAGTCGTCCCGTTTGGCGGGGCACACTAAGTTCCGGGGGAAAATGGGGTATTATTTTCCTGTTTTTGGATCGCAGTTCACGATCACCACGTGACGCGACACATCGAGCGGGTTACACAGGCATCGAGAGGGTCACGCAGGGTTCGCGTCACAACAGACGAAACGAAAAACGGGAAAACGAGGAGAGAGAAAAGGGTACCTGAACAGGGCTTCGTGAAAACTGGGATTCTCGTATCCGTGAGTCGACACGACACTACGACACGGCGTCTAGCTACTGTACAGTTCTAGGGTTTCGGTTTCTGCCGGAGATCTTCGTCGGAGCTGGCCGGAGCGGCTGCGAGGTGGCTTCGCCGGAGGCGGCAGGGCGCGCAGGGAGGCAGGGCGTCGCCGGGGAGTTCGTCGGGGGCCGAGGCGCCTGCTGCTGCTGCTGGAGGCGGAGGAGGAAGGCGGAGGCTGGCGAGGGAGAGGGCAGCGTCGGCGGCGAAGCTCGAGGAGCTGTGGGGCGGGGCTGGGAGTGAGGCGACGGAGGGCTCGTCGGGGAAGACGGGTCGAGGGGTTAGGGTTCAGGCGGGAGGAGGAGGAAGGCGAGGGTGGCGCCGGGTTTTATAGAGGGGAAGAGGGAGGTGGCCAGGCGGGGGTTCGAGGGAGGTGAAGGGGAAGCGGCTCGGGGCATTACGGCAGGGGAGGCAGAGCGGCGCCGGGGAGCGGAGCGGCGGCCGTTGCGGGAAGCCGGAGCGGCGACAGTTGCGGGAAGCCGGAGCGACGGCGGGTGCGGGGGAGAGAAAGGGTTGGGGGTGCACTGTAGCACGGGTCGGGTTGGCTGACGGGCCTGGATCCGACCCGCTAGGGTTGGGCCCGGTTCAGCTAGACCGCGTCCGGTTCGGGTTGGTTTGGTTTATCTGAAATAAACCGGGTTTTATTTCAGGGTTTAATTGGTTTAATTTAAAACTTGGTTTTTAGGTCTTTAAAATACTTCCGGGGTCCAATAAATTCCCAAAAAATTACCCTATGTCTAATTTTTCATTTTACACCAGAAAATATTATTTTTATAATATTTTAATATTATATAATGTCATTTAAAAAATCATTTAATTTCAAAATACCTTGATTTTAATTACAAAAAATTCCAGAGAAATGTAAGAAATTAATTTTAAAAATTCCTGAAAAATCAGGGGATTTACAGCCACAGAGGCAGGGTCAACCAGCTGTCCAGTGTGCATATTATGGGAAGATTTGACACACTAGAGACATCTGCAGAAAGAGGTTGGGTACATGTTTGTTCTGTGGATCGACTGCACATCAGCTGAAAGACTATCTTGTGGCTCCGGCTCATCCAGCTCAGGGAGGACCAGCTAGAGCACCAGTTAGGGAGCACCAGTGAGGCCACCCGCAGTTCAACAGAGGGGACCTCCCTTACCGATGCAGCAGCAGAGATTTGCCCAGCCTCAGAAACAGAGAGGTGTTTTCAAGGGGCGAGCATTCTCTATGACGGTCGAGTAGGCCGAGCAAGTGGGAGACTTAATTTCAGCTTCAATTCTTCTTGATTCTATTCCAGCATTAGCTTTATTTGATTCCGGTGCTTTCCATAGTTTTGTATATGTATCTTTTGCTCTTAAGCATCAGTTAGAGGCTAAACCATTGGTTAGGACTTGCAAGATCACGACTTGGGATGGCATTATCCTGGTCAGTGATATTTGCAAGGATCGAAGAGTTACATTGGGAGGCCAGGAGTTGAGCGCGTGCTTACTTGTAATGCGACTTTCGAGCTACGACATTGTACTCGGGATAGATTGGTTGAGTAGGCCCCATGCTAGTAAAGATTATCATGGAGACATGGTGTTGTTTCGTCCGCCAGGAGAGCCAGAGCTTGAGATTGCTAGAGGAGCAGCAAAGTAGAGCAAGGGTTCCATTTGTGGATCCATGGTTGAAGAGAAGAAGTTGCCACATCCTTTGATAGCGGAGTTTATGGATATTTTTTCGGAGGAGTTGTCGGGCTTTCCGCCACACCGAGATGTTGAGTTCTCTATAGACTTGGTGCCAGGCATAGAGACGATATCACATCACGTCTATAGGGTCAACAACAATGATCTGGAAGAGTTGAAGAAGCAGGTTGATGAGTTGCAGGATAAGGGATTCATCAGATCCAGTTCATCACCGTGTGGTGCTCTGGTATTATTTGTACTGAAGAAGGATGGGTTGGTACGCATGTGTATCGATTATAGGTCTCTGAACAACCTCACTATCAAGAATAAATATCCGCTGCCGAGGATAGATGATCTTTTCGATCAGTTAAGCGGAGCGAAGGTATTTTCAATGATAGATTTAAGGTCAGGCTACCACTAGGTGAAAGTGAAGAAGTAGAATATCCCGAAAATAACTTTTCGGACTCGGTATGGCCAGTTTGAGTTCATGGTGATGCCGTTTGGGTTGACCAATGCCCCGACGGTATTCATGAAAATGATGAACAAGGTGTTCCACCAGTACCTTGATAAGTTCGTGGTGGTGTTCATTGATGATATTCTTGTGTATTTGAAGACGCCAGAGGAGCAAGAGGAGTAAGAGGAGCACCTGAGGATAGTTTTGAAGACTCTCAGGAAGGAGAAGCTTTATAGAAAACTTTCGAAGTATGAGTTCTTCCTTGACAAGGTTGAATTCCTTGGACATGTGGTGACAGGTGATGGGATCTCAGTTGGCCCGAAGAAGATCGTGGGCTACTCCGAGTTCAGTGGCAGAGATCAAGAGTTTTCTAGGGCTGGTAGGTTATTGCATGAGGTTTGTACCAGATTTCTCCAGGATTGCAGAGTCGATGACTAGGTTGACCAGGAAGGATATAGACTTTTTCTGGACAGAGGATTGTCATACCGCTTTTGATGAGCTGAAGAAGAGATTGACTACAGCTCCAGTGTTGACGTTGCCATCAGGGACAGTGGATTCACTATCTATAGTTATGCTTCAGGGAAGGGTTTGGGATGTGTTCTTCAACAGCACGGGAAGATGATTGCCTATGCTTCCAGACAATTACGTTCTCATGAAAAGAACTACCCCACCCACGATTTGGAGTTGGCAGCGGTCATCTTTGCTCTAAAGCTGTGAGGTATCATAGTGTATATTGTATATCTGATACTTATAATTGAGTTGAGTTTAGAAATTATGAGTGTAAGAGGGGATGGAATTGTGTATCAGTTATAGGTGAGTTGGTATTGTTGGTAGTTAATGATAATATGTCACTAAGGTATTAGTATAACATGGGATATTGGGGTATTTGAGTATTGGTTAACCTAGAACACCAAGTATTAACTTAGTATAACTAAATTAGCTAGTATAGTCTAGTATACCCTATGATTAGTTGGTATAGACCTAGTATGGACCTAGTAATGACTTAGAGACATCATCCAAGTTAGTCATTTATGATTATCATCTCATTTTACTCCTTAATACCATTATTTGATATTTAGGTCATTGTGAATCTATTTTGGACATCAATCCTCACACATTGTTCAGGACCATAAGCAAGTACATTCTATGACAGTTTTTGTTAGATAAATACTATGATTCTAGTTCTGTTGTGTTATACTTGATTCCGGATACAGTGGATTCATGTGCTAGTATTATTAATACCTGTCATGAGGAGTCGTGCTTGGATTCATCGTGCTAGTCGGGGACGAGGAAAGTATTAGTAAGTTATGTGATCATACCCCATATCCATACATCATAGCTAACTTTGTACCTCACGTATGGTTAGCCTGACCTTATTCGTGCATCATAGCTAATCATATATGATTGTGCATGACCCTATAATATATTCGTGTATCACAGCCAATCATATATAATCTAGCCTAACTCGTGATCCCAAGCCGATTACATAACAAACTAATATTTCAAGGCACTTAGCTAGTAGTTCTATTTTTCTACTTCCAGTTCATACTTGCTAGTGATTACATTATCTGCTTTAAATTGCTAGTTATTCCCTGTGATATGATGATATACCTCTCTAGTTTCCCTTACATTCCAGTATTTTATTGCCATCATATATATTCTTTACTCACTGTTTTATAGTCTTTGTCAATATAATTGGAACTGCTGTTAGTTTATATGCTTCGCTCCATTCCTGACTGGAAATATTTTTCAGAGGATCTCGAGAATTTTTGTCCCACTTACTTTGGACCAGGAGTAGATGAGGGTTACATCTCGAAGCTTCAGGAGGATCCCGTTCCAGTAGTGGATATATTAGTAAAGACTTAGAGCCTAGCATTCATTCTGTATTTGGATTATTAGACTTCAAGATACTCTGAGTTGTATTGTATTTGAGACTTATGTTGTTGAGATAGCTTGACTCCAGACTCATTGATGTTGTGATGTATATTTTAAACTTCTCTTGTTTCCTTTATATCATTATCGTGCCTTTCATCTTCCTTATAGATATTTGTGATTGAGTATTTACATTGCCCTTATATATTCATCTTGTCCTCCTTATGGAGTAGAGATTATCATTGACGAATTTTGATATTGATATTGTGAGATGTGATAGATAGTATTGTTGACCTAGACATCGTTCTACCGTCGATGTTGCGGCGTAGGATGGACGTACCCACGTACTCATACCCTTATTCCGGGTGCGGGTCATGACAAATGAAAAGTGGTTCCCAATGAAAATAAAAATAAGAAAAAAACAATTTTCTCCTATTCCAAGGATTCACTTTTCCACCTTAAGTATTCACTTTTTTTCCTATTTTTTTTAGCATTTCCAAACACCGGAAAGAAAAATCCATAGAAATTATAATTTTTTAGAAAAAAGAAACGAACAAATAATTAATTTTCTTTTTTTTCTTTTCGCGAACCAAACTAGACCTTAGGCCTTGTTTGGTTCGCGGAATCAAAGCATTGGAAAAGGAAAGCCATCATTTCCTATGTTTGGATATCAAAAGAATGTAGGAGGAAAGGAAAGTGATTCCCAATTGGAGGGTAAATAGGGAAGAAAGTGGTTCCCTATACTAATTCAAGGATTCAATTTCGTACCTTTAAGTATCCACTTTTCCTTCCAATTTACTTGACATTTCTAAACATCGAAAAAGAAAATTGATAAAAATTGTATTTTCTCAAAGAAAAGGAAATAACAAATTGATTTTCTTTCATTTCCTTTCCGTGAACCAAATAGGCCCAGTGGATCTGATCCGGAACCACCCGAGTGTGATATAATAAGGCCATTTCTAAAGGCACATCATATTTTACTTAGGCTAGCCAAAAAATTTAGGACTGTCAAAATTTTTGGCAATCCTAAAAACAGGTTGGATTGTCAAATTTTTAAAAGTCCTCATAATAATTAGGACTGTCACAATTTTCTACTGTCCTAAAATTTTTGTTATGTCAAAATTTTTGACAGTCCTACATTTTTATGACTATAGAAAATTTGACAGTCCTTCCTAGTAGAAGGATTGTTGAAAATGGTTACCGTCCTAAAAAAATAAATTTAGACTAGTCCGAGTAAAATATGACGTATCTTTAGAAGATTTTTTATAGGGGCATATCAAAAGTTACTTTGGGGTGTCCAATTTTTTTTTAGGACTGTCAGAATTTTTGGCAGTCCTCCAATAGGTAGGACTGTCAAAATTTTTGACAGTCCTAAAATAGACATGCACTAAAAAAATTTGACAGTCCTACCTATTGGAAGGACTGTCAAAAATTCTGACAGTCCTGCAAAAAAATTTTGGACAGCCCCGAGTTACTTTTGGTGTGCCCTTAAAAAAATTCCTTTAGAAATAGACTATAATAAAGGCTATTTCTATTGGCACATTAAAATTTACTCAGGATAGCCGTTTCTTTTTATTTACAAGTTTGGCACCAAAATTTTTTACTCGGGGAAGTCCAATTTTTTTCAAGACTGTCAAACAATTTGATGGAAGGGCTGTCAAATATTTCGACAGTGCTGTCGAAATATTTGACAGCCCTTCCTAATAGGAAGGACTTTTAAATTTCTTAACAGTCCTCCTCCTCCTCTCTCCCTCCTCTGCCTCCTCCTCACTTCCTTCTGTTCCTCCGCCTCCTCCTCTGCTCTCTTCTCCTCCAGACTCCTCCTCCTCCTCCTACCTTCCGCCTCCTCCTTCAACCTCCTCCTCCGCCTCCTCCCTCCTCCTCCCGCCGTCGTCTCCTATTCCTCCTCCAACCTCCGTCGCCTCCTCCTTCTTCTCCTTCGGCTAGGGTTAAGGTTAGGATTTAGGTTTGAGGTGGGAGAGAGGGAGGGTGTGGGCAGTCCAAAGCAATTTTTGGGTTGTCCTAAGTAAAATTTATAAAATTTTGAACTGTTACTGAGTAATGGACTGTCCTGAGCACATATTGATGTGCCTTTAGAAATAGCCCTAATAAACGGGTGGCAAATTCTATAGGCACTCCAATCTTTGCTTAGGACAGTCCATTTTTTTCAAATTATTTACAAGTTTGCCACTAATAGATTTTGCTTGAGGGCATCCCATTTTTTTCATATAAAAGCTAATGAAAAAATATGTCCCAACCTCTCTCTTTTCCCCATGCTCTCTTCTCCCTATGCTTCCTTCTTCAAAAACCTAATTTCTAAGAATTCTCAAAATCCTAGACACTAAAGTGAAGATTGGACATAAAAATCCTAGTCCCACTACAATATTCAACCGTTATTTGGTATGTCATCGATTAACTATGACTTTAAGATTTTTTAAAACATTAGGTCCACACATAAATTTTGAATTATATGTGTTTAATGTAGGAGAAATGCATCTCGAAGAAATTGTATCATCTAATACACTTAGTCCTCTTTCCGCTACGGCCGAAGAACTCCCCGGTTCTTCCGAAGCATCCTCGATAAATAATTTGACAATTTATTTTCAGGATTTGTGGCAGTTGGACTGTGGAACAAATGACAGTCCTATAAATAAGTAGGACTGTCAAACAACTGACATTCCTCATAATAATTAGGACTGTAAGTAAGGTTACAGTCCTGACATTCAATAGGACTGTCATATTTACTATAGTCCTAGTTATTATGAGGATTGTAAGAATTTTCTTTAGTCCTATTTTCCTGCAGTCACTTTAATTTTAAAGAGTTTTATTAACTTTAATTTCTATTGTAGGGGTTATTGTCTTCCGATATTGTGCTACCTCCTCTAATTGCTGTTGATGTAGGCAATTTATTCTCGATCGATATTTTCTTTGAATCAGACGAATAAGCGTTACATTGGTGGAGAGAAGTTGGTCGGGAAAACAATATAGCCATTTTGATATCAAGATCGGCCCAAAATCGTCCGGGACGCAAAACTATAGAGCTTGGATGTGAAAGAGGTAGTTTATTCCAATATCATGGAAAGAAAGATATAGTTCCCCAAAGAAAAGTTCCAAACATAAGCGTTGGTACGAGAAAATGCGATTTCCCGTTGAAGATCTCTATTGTAAAAATAAAAGATGTGAAGTGGATAGTCCAAGTGAAGAATGGAATCCACAATTCTGTTATTACCGAAACACTTACGGGTCATCCCTATGTCGGACAGTTGAACAATGTTGAGCGGAAGATAGGTGAAGATTTCTCCAGTTCAGGAGTTGCACCCAGACAAATTTATTTCGTCATACGATACGAAGTCGAGAATAACAAGTCAACAATGAAGTCAATGTCACGCCCCGAGGCGTCCCCCGAGCCGTGACCGTCGTGCGGGCCTGGAGTTGCGCCCGCACAAGGCTTTTTAATGATTTGCATAGCAAGCACATATTCAGAGTACGCAGATAAATTGAAACACAGATTGAAACATAGAAAAGTTCACTTTATTGATAATGAACATCTATTACAAACTCTTGAACGAGTCAGCTAATATGCCGAACGGCTTACAAAAGGGTTGACTCAAAATGAGATAGCAGTCCTGTACATTACATCCTTTTATAAACTCAAAACGTTATAGACCTCCGGGCTGGAGGATCGCCTTGCCACGGAGCTGCATTTGTGTATGAAGAGTTGCAGGCTCCTGACTCCAAAATGCTTCGGGGGCGCGGTGAAGATGCGCCAACAGTTGGACTGGATCGGGTAGACGACTTCGGCTCCTCGCTCGGTTCGCCTTAGTGCGGAGAACCTGTTTCAACGAGGGTCAGCATATCGAAACATGCTGGTGAAGGCGAGCTAGCCTGACTATACCAATCAACACGTTGTTTAGTGAAGCATGCATATTTGGTTGGTTTCTATCTTGCCTTAGTTCATTTACAGTTAAGCAGCATATTGAATTTACTGAAATGAACGTGCCACCGTTCGGTGGATTTTACCTGTCCGTCTGAATTACCTGCACAATACTTACCTTGCCTTCCCTGCCACGAAGACACAAGTTAGTATGCAACAGGTTTAAATATACAGGGGATCACTGGCTGGATGCCATATTGGACCAATTTTAGTCGCTGACGAGGATGGTATGCAGCGAGAGCACGGGAGTGCTGCACGCCATTCCGTCCTTGCACAGGATGACTAAATAGGAGAGTTCCCGCCCGGATCGGATCGGTGCCAGTGCCCCAGCGACCGTCCGCAGGAACTAAGGGCCTTGTGCACAAGTTGTCCGTGATCAACATATACACTAAGTTAGCAGTTGAGGCATATCAGGGCAATAACAGGCACGGGGCAGTAACAGGAGGAGAGCTACTTTGGCATAGTCTCCCTATCAGATTATTGCATTCAGGATGAGTATGTTCATAGCATAATTTAAAGAAGAGCATACATTCTAACTTGTATTATGCATATGATAAATATTTCCGAACGAACACGCATGCAAGTAAGTAACCGTTCACAGTTTTGATTGACAAGCAGTATTAACCAAGTCTATTCTCTTTTATCTTGGTTTCTTTTATTATTACTTGGTATCGTTTGATCGGGGCGAAGGAGTGAGGCTGGAAGCAGAGCTAGCTAATCGGGTTGGTAGCCACTCACTTAGATTTTTGGAAAGAAGAAGGAAAGAGGCGCTTCACGACTCCGTTCGCAAGCCGCCTACTGCTCGTTCACCTGCACACGAACAGCTCGATTAATACTTCTTCCTCTCTTTCCAATCTCGGAATAGAAGTGCAAGTCTATGAACGAAAACAATGAAAACCATCGAAACCGTTCAAGTAAAACAAGCAAATCCCAAAACCAACTCAAAGCACGAAAGCAACAAGCGACATCGAAAACCGAGGCAATAAAAGATAGCAGCGGAGAGGTCCCTCCTGACTCTGCCGCTAAGCCGATCCTTGGGGCGCAGTCCACTGAATATGGGAATCGATTCCGAAGAAACAAATCCATAACGAGGACGAGTTCTTAATTCAATCTATCCCGATCGCACGATACCGTCTTGTGTTTCTTAGCCGCGCTCTCCGCACCGGGAGAACGGGGCGCTACATCCTACCCAACCAATTGGAAGTTTCGTCCCGAAACTTAGGAATAGGGCCTACCGTTAGGGAGCATTATGTCGAGGGCGGCGATCCGGGACAGGACAAGCATCCACCCGATGGGTTGGATCACCACAACGGAGGCAATTCCCGAGTCGCTTTCGACAATCCTTGAACAGGTGCCCTGGCTTCCTACAGAAGTTACATGTTTGGTTGGGATTTGTCTTCTGCTTTCCGCCATCATTGTGACGCTTTGCAGCGTTGTTTCCTCCCTCGTTGCCTTGGCATTTGTGATTGTAGGTATGCACAGCGCCGGTGGAAACGTGAGGATACAGCGGCTCGAGCGATAGGGCGTGATTCATGACTTCACGCATGGTTCCATACTGATTATTGACCACGTGCGAATAGATGGCAGGGCGTAGTCCACCTTCAAACCTTCTAGCTCGACTCGCTGCATCAGGTAAATAGGCCCTAGCGAATTTGGAGAGTCGGTTGAATTCGGCGGAGTATTGCTTCACTGTCAAACTGCCCTGCCTCAGTTGCACGAAATCATTTTCCATTTTACGTTGTACTGGAGGCGGTATAAACTCCTCTTCGAACGCGGCACGAAAGGTCGTCCACGAGATCGCCTCCTCTCCGTGATCAAGTTGGAGAGATCGTCGATGCACGTCCCACCAATCGTGTGCGTCGAGGCGGAGCTGCAGTTGCGCGCAGGCGACGCGCCTATCTTCGGGGACCTCTAGCAGAGTGAAGTGGTCTTCAAGTTCTGCTAGCCAATCTAGAGCTACCACTGGGTCCTCAGTCCCGTTGAACGGGGTGTTGCAGACTTTCTTGAAATGGCCCAAGTTGAAGGCAGTCACGTCCCTCGGCCTTGGGATTTGAGGCGTCTCCACTTCAAGCACGGGCTGTTCCACCGGAGTCGTTGCTGTTGTTGCGGCGGAATAGTTGGCAGCCAAAGTCTGAACGATTTGATGCAGGGTATCGACCTGCTTCTGTTGGACTGAGAATCGGGTCTCTAGATTACTCTCGAGCTTAGCTTGGCGAGCATCGTCTCGTTGTCGTTGCGATTCTAACATTTGCATTACCCGCTCAAGCGGGTCGACTTGAGACATGCCTCTTTGGCTTCGAGAGCTTCCCGAATTGCCCGAACTGCTCTCTTGTGTTTCGATCGGTGGTTGCGCTGCAGATTGCGCTGGATCCATTCCTTCAAAAGAAGGTAAATTACATTAGGATCATAATGTATTATGGACTTATTGCATGAACGTATCTCATTTTGGCCTAGCGAGTTCAAGAGTTCGCATAGGAATTTGATCGTTAAAGGAACTTTTCCAACACGAAGTCTAAGGAACTTTGAATCTGTGCTCTGATACCACTATGTCACGCCCCGAGGCGTCCCCCGAGCCGTGACCGCCGTGCGGGCCTGGAGTTGCGCCCGCACAAGGCTTTTTAATGATTTGCATAGCAAGCACATATTCAGAGTACGCAGATAAATTGAAACACAGATTGAAACATAGAAAAGTTCACTTTATTGATAATGAACATCTATTACAAACTCTTGAACGAGTCAGCTAATATGCCGAACGGCTTACAAAAGGGTTGACTCAAAATGAGATAGCAGTCCTGTACATTACATCCTTTTATAAACTCAAAACGTTATAGACCTCCGGGCTGGAGGATCGCCTTGCCACGGAGCTGCATTTGTGTATGAAGAGTTGCAGGCTCCTGACTCCAAAATGCTTCGGGGGCGCGGTGAAGATGCGCCAACAGTTGGACTGGATCGGGTAGACGACTTCGGCTCCTCGCTCGGTTCGCCTTAGTGCGGAGAACCTGTTTCAACGAGGGTCAGCATATCGAAACATGCTGGTGAAGGCGAGCTAGCCTGACTATACCAATCAACACGTTGTTTAGTGAAGCATGCATATTTGGTTGGTTTCTATCTTGCCTTAGTTCATTTACAGTTAAGCAGCATATTGAATTTACTGAAATGAACGTGCCACCGTTCGGTGGATTTTACCTGTCCGTCTGAATTACCTGCACAATACTTACCTTGCCTTCCCTGCCACGAAGACACAAGTTAGTATGCAACAGGTTTAAATATACAGGGGATCACTGGCTGGATGCCATATTGGACCAATTTTAGTCGCTGACGAGGATGGTATGCAGCGAGAGCACGGGAGTGCTGCACGCCATTCCGTCCTTGCACAGGATGACTAAACAGGAGAGTTCTCGCCCGGATCGGATCGGTGCCAGTGCCCCAGCGACCGTCCGCAGGAACTAAGGGCCTTGTGCACAAGTTGTCCGTGATCAACATATACACTAAGTTAGCAGTTGAGGCATATCAGGGCAATAACAGGCACGGGGCAGTAACAGGAGGAGAGCTACTTTGGCATAGTCTCCCTATCAGATTATTGCATTCAGGATGAGTATGTTCATAGCATAATTTAAAGAAGAGCATATATTCTAACTTGTATTATGCATATGATAAATATTTCCGAACGAACACGCATGCAAGTAAGTAACCGTTCACAGTTTTGATTGACAAGCAGTATTAACCAAGTCTATTCTCTTTTATCTTGGTTTCTTTTATTATTACTTGGTATCGTTTGATCGGGGCGAAGGAGTGAGGCTGGAAGCAGAGCTAGCTAATCGGGTTGGTAGCCACTCACTTAGATTTTTGGAAAGAAGAAGGAAAGAGGCGCTTCACGACTCCGTTCGCAAGCCGCCTACTGCTCGTTCACCTGCACACGAACAGCTCGATTAATACTTCTTCCTCTCTTTCCAATCTCGGAATAGAAGTGCAAGTCTATGAACGAAAACAATGAAAACCATCGAAACCGTTCAAGAAAAACAAGCAAATCCCAAAACCAACTCAAAGCACGAAAGCAACAAGCGACATCGAAAACCGAGGCAATAAAAGATAGCAGCGGAAAGGTCCCTCCTGACTCTGCCGCTAAGCCGATCCTTGGGGCGCAGTCCACTGAATATGGAAATCGATTCCGAAGAAACAAATCCATAACGAGGACGAGTTCTTAATTCAATCTATCCCGATCGCACGATACCGTCTTGTGTTTCTTAGCCGCGCTCTCCGCACCGGGAGAACGGGGCGCTACAGTCAATCTACAACGCAATATCGAAATCAAATGCCAATAGTAATAAAACAAGAATGGCGATACAATAAGTATTGAAGTTGCTTGCTGATAATCATTATGTGGAGTACCAAAGAAGACATCAACAGAGTAATGAAGTCCTTTTAATGTTTTGGGCTCATACCTATTGCACACATTTGGCTCGGTCCTTCATTGACGTATTTGTTCTTGATTGTACATATATGACAAATAAGTTCAAGATGCCTCTCTTTCACGTTATCGGCTTTATATCTACTGGAAAATATTTTCAGTTGCTTTTTACTTCATGAAGAGTGAGAAACTTGAGGACTATACATGGTCGTTGGAAAAACTAAAAGCACTTTATACCGGACACAGAGAGCCGTCTGTTTTTGTTACTGACATAGAATATGCCCTAATTAATGTTATAACTATCATCTTTCCTCACGCGGATACACTACTATGCACTTGACATATCAATCACAATATCCAATCATAATGTAAGTTAAAGTTCAGATAGGTGGATGATAAATTGATAAAGACCTTTTCGAGGAATTCTACAGTGATTGGAATAATGTATAGCGAGCCAGTACGAAAGACAGTTACGACGCGGCATGGTACTTATTCAAAGAAAAGTGGGAGACGAGGGAGCCGACATTCATTTCTTATATTAAAGATACATGGCTAGAACCGCATAAAGAATACTTTGTCTTAGCATGGACGAATAATGTGAAGCATTATGGCACAGTGACTACCAACCAGGTTGAAGGATCACACGCAAAATTAAAACAACATCTAAGGTCATCGGTCATCAATTTTGTCTCCGTTTGGCAAGCTATCAATTTCATGCTAGATCAGACGGTGAACGAGATTAAGGCATCATTTAAGATGAGCCTGAATATTGTAAAGCATGAACAAAGAAATGAACCCCTCTTGGATGCTTTAATGCATGTAATATCTCACAAGGCATTGGGATTACTTTTTGAGGAGATAGGTAGGTCAAAGATCGTGGGATTTGATCCCGAGGTTTGCAGCTATTTATAACAACATATGCTGGGTCTTCCTTGTGCACACGAGATTAACGAATATCGTCGTCAATTTAGACCTATTTCGATAGATGTTATTGATCAACGTTGGAGGCAGTTGTCGATAATGCCCGTAGTGAAGAGTGACAATTATTTCCTTTCTTTGCCACAAGTAAAACTTCTTCACGTAAGGTGGTGTGCCTTATTGGGAGCGGAACGAGAGTCCATTAAGCTTAAAATCCAAGAAATTAATAATCCGATAAATACTAGAATGCACGAGCCATCCATTGTTTCTAATCCTAAGGGAAGACCTCAAACAAGATTAAGTAGTTCACAGAAAAAAAGGATGGAGACAACTAAGAGAGATCCATCGTTCTTTGAGCCTGTTGAAGGAAGTTTAAAAAATCTTAGTCTCATTCTACAACAATTATCAATATTATGACGGGTACTAAACGAAAGAGTAAGCTAACTGTTCGACAAAAAAAATAGAAAACAGGCATGCCAAGCCTTGATACCGTGTATATTCAAGGCCTCCTACCTGAGATACGCAGTTACATTTGGTCTATTGATGATTTTCACAAGGATGGCCATTGTGGATTTTATATACTTTCAAGACATCTTGGTTATTCTGACAAAGAAGGATGGAGACAGGTTAGGGTGGATTTGTACGAGGAGTTGGAGTCTCATCTTTCATTCTACACCCGTATGTTGAGCCAAGAATATGTTGGAGAGTTATTGACAAGCATTCCTTGCACCGATACCGTTACCGGAGAAGAGCATTACATGTCCATCCCTACCGCTGCATATTTATTTGCTAATAGGTATAAGATACCAATTGTACTTATTTTGGACAATATTAACAATACTTTCTTTTCAATGTGCCCTCCGCCGGCTGAGCACAGACTATCTAACCTATGTACTATAGGACATATCGGGAACCACTTTTTATACCAAGGTTGATTGGTCATTCTCCTATTCTTCCACCTTCAACAAGTTGGTATAAACATGCACCAGACGTAGGGATCTCCCGGACGACACCCTTTACGGATAAAATAAATCTTTATAAGAAGTTATTGAAGATGGAGGAGCCCAGAGACATGTCCGTTGGCTACTTCGATGTTTAAATCGACTGATAGAGTGGGCTATTTATATTTTGCACTTTTGTATCATTTTGTATAATTTTGTCACCTAGTTGGTTCAAGTATAATTTTGTATATTTTTGAACCACTTTTGTATAATGATGAATTACTTTTGTATACAGTGAAAAAGTAAAATAAAAAATCCATAGTATTCATTGTATCATTGAAAAATCCATAGTATTTAGTGTATTATTGAAAGTCTCTGTCATTAAAAATTTATAGCTTTGTTTTTCTTTAGGACTGTCATCAAGTTGACAGTCCTACAGTTGAAACTGAAAACAGACAGAAAACACACAATTTGAATTAGGACTGTCAAGTGGTTGACAGTCCTAATTCAGACTGTGTATATTTAGGACTGTCAAGTGGTTGACAGTCCAACATGATGTTAGGACTGTCAACTACCTGACATTTCTAATTCAAACTGTGTATTTTCTTTCTGTTTTTAGTTTTGACTATCAAGTTGTCAGTCCTACATGATATAGGACTGTCAACCACTTGACAGTCCTAATTCAGACTGTGTATATTTAGGACTGTCTAGTTGTTGACAGTCCTAACATCATGTAGAACTGTCAACTTGATAGTCAAAACTGAAAACAGAAAAAAAAATACAGTTTGAATTAGGACTGTCAGGTAGTTGGTAGTCCTAACATCATATAGGACTATCAACCATTTGACAGTCCTAATTCAGACTATGTATATTTAGGACTATCAAGTGGTTGACAGTTCTACATGATGTTAGGACTATCAACTACCTGACATTCCTAATTTAAACTGTGTTTTTTCTTTCTGTTTTTAGTTTTGATTGCCAACTTGATAGTCCTACTTGGTGTTAGGACTGTCAAGTAGTTGACAGTCCTAATTCAAACTGGAAAATACAACATAGAATGACAGAGCTGCAAATACTATTAGATTCCAAACAAATTTAGTCACAAAACATTACATTAGTTTAACTTACAAACATCATAAAATAAGTTTCATACCGATAAACATCATAGAATAAGTTTGACAAAACATTACATAAGTTCAACCGACATACATCATAGAATAAGTTTTACAAAACATTACATAAGTCTAATAGTCTAAAAGTTGCATAAGTCCCATAGTACAAAAGTTTCATAACAAAAGTTCCGGAAACCAAACTATTTATCATTTTTTTTTTACGCTGCTCCTTAGAAAGGATGAAGTCAAACTCGGTAACGGAGCTGTCGATTGTTTCCAAATCTTTACTGATTGCCCTTTCGTACGTGGAGACACTTTCCCAAATACTTTACTTTTTTAGCCTGTTATGACACGATAACAAATAGGTTTGTTTGTAAACAATTATAAATCTTTTAAATCTATAATAAAGTTTCTCACCATATTAACCAATGCAGTATACATGACATTTTTGGCAGGAAGAGGTGTTAGTACTCCAACAATATTGGGTCTTGGTATGTCAGGGTCCAACAACTTTGGATGGTCGTGTTCAGCATAGTACGCCATGTAGTCGTCGCTACAGTCCGACATCTCGACCATCGGTTGTATTTTCTCATCTCCAATAACATGTTGTTGCCACTCGGTGAAGAAGTCTGAGACCTAGTTGAAACGGGTCGGGACATAGTTCAAGGGTTTCGTCCCTCCAGTAGCAGTTACTAATTGTAATGTGCGCCTTCGTACCTTTTATACGAAATCGAACCGACGAAGCACTCTATCAGGTATATAAGGCTCCTCGATATCATGGCAATTTATAAGACTGTGAAATAAAGCTATTGGTTGCAATAGGCGACTACTCTGTCGTAGATCCTGATATGGATGCCATACTATGTAATGCCCTAAAATCGTACGGTGCATTATGATGAGTCAGATTAAATGAGACAATGGTTGGTTAAATTTCGATTTGCTGGATTTGGGAGAAAGTATTAATTTGAGTTGGTTTCATGTGGAGATCGTGTACGGAGTTCGATAGAATCAGGTATTCGTTCAGAGCAGTACTGAGATAGAAGGATTGGAGCGATAATGTCGTCTTCCTTAGTCCGATCGGTCAGATGATTTGGAGAGCACGACCTGCTTGCATGGTCATACCAATTGAGTAGATCATGCTTCGCATCGGACCACGGATTCAAGGGATCGACCGTATCGGCAAGGCATAGTGCTTAGCGGATTCAGACTTGGTGAGTGGGATCTGTCCCTTCTCCTATACTCTTTCATGCCTAATAATATGAAAAATACATAATGGCTTAGACACTTGGAACTGGAACATGGGAAATATCGCACTGTGGCATGCATAGTGTGTACGCCATTTGGATGATAGGATTTGTGGTTTGAGTTTGGCTTATGTTGGGAAGTTGGAACTTGGGTGGATATCTTGGTTGGAGCATCAAAATACTTCGGGTGAGAGGGCGAGCGTGTGTTGCGCACGAGTATCAGTTGGATGCTTTTTCAAGCAAAGCGTGATGTTGTGGTTAGAAACCAGGCAACTACATCGGAGAGGGCATTGTGCCACTATTGGGACATTATGCTATGGAGCATTCGAAGTGGGGTATTGCACCAATTGGAGCACTGTATCGAGAAGCGGCATGGTACATAATAGGGATAACTTGAGATGGTATCTTGGGCTATAGTTGGAGAATGGTTATGGTGAACTTGGATGGATCAGGGAAAGTATTTTGGATAGATGGGGATATTAGGTTTGGTGGGGCAAGAAGGCTCGATTCCTCATCATACCTATCGAGTCGGTCATTGCATGGTCATGGACATGATAGCCTATGCACGGGCTTGGTTCCTTGAGCGGGGTAGGCACCGGGGCACCGGGACCGCTCAACCCTAGGAAGGAATAATTGGGTAGCAAGGCATTCACTGAGATATTGCAACCTTCGGAGGGATGATACATCGTATACCAGGTACATAAGCTATTGCGGGACCTTCAGTTGAGGCATTGCAACCAATAGGCTGAAGGGCGCATCATAGATACAGTGTATCGTCCGTTATGGTTGGCATGTATGCAACCAGTGACCACTTTAATATAGATTAGAGTTGGTTTGGTTTGGTTTGTACTTTCGTATAGACGGCATGCGGCCTCCTTGCCTCTGGCAAGAGTGTGCATATCGATGATTGGATTATCGAGGCTTAGTTTGTGGCATGATTCAATAGATTGGAGGCTTGGAGTGTGATATGGTTCGCTAGGTTCATGCTTGGCTTTGATTTTGAGTAGAATGGTTTGCATGCTTAGTTTATTTGAGATTGATAAACTGCTAGTATATTTATTTTAGTTGAATGCTTGAATGCTTAGCCTGCTTTACAGTTTTTCCTTAACATATCATATCTCTGCCAGAAAATGAATCTATGATTCAAGTAGAAAGATCACCATATAACTGTTTGCATTCACTTTCTTTTTAGTGTCGGTTTATACAAGTGTGTTACCCCGCTCACCAGTACGACTATGTACTGGCCCACGTTTGTGGGTATTATTTTCAGGTACGCATGTGTAGTGGCTCAGCTTGGATATACGGGACATGATCTATGGAGCGGTGAGTACCTTTGTGGGCAAGAGTGTTGCATCGCCTTTATAGCATTCTTCTTTGTGGCATTTTTATTTTGACCCTTCGAGAGCTTCGCTGTGTATAATCTGATGTGTACTTGGTACACAATACTTGACTTTCGCTACAACTTGGTCGTTTCGATGATAACCTTGACGTTTGACGTCATCGCCTTGTGCGAGCGTAACTCTAGGCTCACACGACAACACGTCCCGATGAGAACGATTATCTTGCGGGAGCGCTACAACGTGGTGACTCACGTTCAGCGGGGACGATTGAACTTGCGGAAGATTAGGGCATGACAAACTGATATCAGAGCATCTGGTTAAATTCCTCAGACTTTGTCCTTTGCTCCATCACAAACTCTAAATAGCTTTCGCATATCGTTTGGCTCTTGGCTCTACTCGGTGCCGCATTGGATGTTTCATGCAATAAATCTATATATTTATTGATTGTGTGTGCATGTTGTTCTTTGTTGCGTTAGTTTTTGTTGGTTTTTGATAGATCGTATAACTTCGTTTGGCGTTGTTGCATTCGTGCAGCAAGTTGTGTTGCATTGTTGTATTTGTGCAGAAAGTTGAGAGGTGTTGTTGCGTTGGTTTAGCTTGTTGTTCGGAGAGATTCTTGGTTGCATCAGTTGAGCAGTTGATTTGGCAGATAAGATTTGGTTAAGTTGGCATGTTATGAGTAGAGGCATTGGAAGATACAAAGGTGTTAGACAAAATTTAAGTTTGATTGGGAATATCAGAGAGAACATTGCACGAGTTGTTCGTGCAGTGTATGAGTTGATCGGATTTGAGATTTTGACTTGGAGTACTAGAGAGAGCGTTGCACGAGTCGCTCGTGTAACACATGCGTTGAGTAGATTTGATTAGTGGCTTGAAATATCAAGGAGAGCATTGCACGAGTTGCTCGTGCGGCGAATATTTAGAATAGTTGGGTATTGGCTTAGAATATTTGGAGGAGATCGTTACACGGGTTGCTCGTGTAGCGACAGTGTTAGACAATTTAAGGAATAGTTGGAAGTATCAAGAATTGGAACATGGCGTAAGTTGCATCGAGCGAGGTCAACAAAAGAGTTATATGGTTCATGCATTGGATGAGTATCATGTCAGACACGCAGAATGGATGGCTAGAATGGATCTTGGATCGGTTGCAAAGAAGGATAACGTGAGAAGTGACTTGATTCGAAGTGGTATATAGTATACCTTAGTAATCGTGGCATTGGAATGTTTGGTTAAGACAGTAGTAGAATTTGTCGCAACAGACGCGGATAACGAAAATGAAAGTTGGTTGGTGCACATCGGCTGAGTTATGTTTTGGAACTTGGAGCAAGTGAGTGTTGAGTTACGATCGGCAGGATCGCCATGGAATAGTCAGTTCGGAATAGACGTTCGTCGACGCATAGTAAATCTGGCGCAAGAGCGACTATATTTCCAAGTGGTATATGCATGCTACGAAATGGTGCGTATGTTAGAAAATATTGGAAACAAGATAAGCGATGGGTTGTCGTAGTAGATGGAGCAGTACAAGATGGTGTCAAAAATGGTTGCAATAGAGTTTGACTCAGATATTCTTTGATGCGTTGGATGTAAGCGATCATGAATAGACCTGTATAAATAGAAGTTTTGTTGAACGAGAATGGACCAAGTATTGGAAACAAGATGAGATTGATCAGATGGGATATGTGAATAACAGAGTTCGCTTGCGCGATTTGGAAGTTTGGTGGAGCATTCATTGATGCAAAGAGAGAGTTGAGCATAAGGAACAAATAGTTGGGGCACGCATGCACAAGCGATGGACGTATTGAAGAGCAACGAGCACGAACTATGGATTTTGGAAAGGCAAAGGAGCCGTTGGTCAACAAAGGGACATATTTGGGTTTGAAGGGGCAATGCAATTGAGTCATATCGGAGCTTAAAGGATTTCGGATATTGGCGCTCAGGAATTTTGACTCGGAGTTTAGCGGAAGCGGAGTTAGCAAAATAGTGGAACAATAGTGAACAGTACATAATCGTGCATAAGGCAAGTCAAGTTGATATTGAGAAAGATTTGAATTTAACACTTGCAGTACTGAGGCTGATCGAGGCAAAGAGTGAAGACGATATGGAATTAAGATTTGAGTTGGAAATTTGTGCACGAGTTATCGAGAGCGTGTAGACGCATCGAAACACGGAGGATTCAAGACGGTACTAAGGAAGTGGAACGAGAACAAGGATTATAGCAGATGAACCTTTGGAGATAGCGGAACATGAAGGCAACACTGAGGCAAATCACGGTGCCGCTCGAGCGAGTTGGACGTGCTGTGTTGAAGCATGCCGAACGGATGAGAAACAAAATAGGTCAAACAAAATTTAGGAAATTGTGGCAAGTGATAGTACGAGAAGTCGAGCAAGATAGTTCAATATTTTGATGGATTCATGACAGAATGGTGGAGTGATGGAAGATGGTTTCAGTGAACATGGCTAGAATAGATAGTAATACTCTAGGTGGTTAGGCAACATTGGTTGACAGATGCGTTAAAGGTGGTGCATGAAGTGCTCAGATTCGGAAGTTCATTCGGATTGAATAGTTGGGTTATGGATTAGATTTGTGGGGGTGTTATAGCACGGTTCGTAGTAACTGTCCATCGTGATGACTTATATTTAGCGAGCGTAGCTTCGGGATAGCTGACCCTAGCAACTTGACCGCCAAAAAGAAATGAATATTGTAGACCATAGAACGACCATTACGGCGACGTATTTGGGACTGCGTCGATGGTGGATATTGAGTGGTGTATTTTGGAGATAGCCTAAGTGATTGAGTGCTAGATTTAATAGATCCCTGGGATAGCCTTCAGCTGAAGATGCAGCCAGAAGATCAAAGTGATGGTAAAAATGGCCTAAGTCAACTTATGAGATTCGGAGTCACAGATTTTTGAAAATGGCATCGCCTCTGACTCATCATGCCATAAAATGGAATAACATTCATATGAATTGACGACTGTGTAATTTTCTTGAAGAAGTAAAAGCCGTGGCTCGTTTCAACTCATATCCTTGCAATACCGAAAGGGACATATGTGCCTCAGATGTACAAGATACAATCGGACATAGTTTGTGGTGCGTGCTCATTCAGAGGGCGAAGGTGATATCCGTGCTTCGAGGCAGTGGAAGTAGCGCGGAGAGCTATTTCATGTGCGACCTAGGAATTGTGGCGAGTGTGTCCGCGTTAAAATCGTGGTGACACTATCCCAATGGCGTGGCGGCAAAATCTTTATGGATCACATGAACTCCAATATAGATGTTCACCCAGTGAGGTATTGAGAATGAGGCAGAGGTATTAGGCTGAGCAGATCAAAGAGCATAGTACAATATTTGGGAATATTGTACGATTGGAGTCGAGTTATAGATTGGTTGGTTAAGCTTGGATGGTGCTAGTGTGGATTCAGAAATAGTTGGATGATAAGGCTTTGCAGGATAGTCGTTGTGCAAAGGACTTGGAGCGCGTATTGGATCTTGCTAGAGGATGGTTTGAGTCAGAACTCGAACTGATTTGAGTTAGATAAAGAGATTGTCAGTGGGGAATCATCATATTTGAGAATATCTTATGCGAATGTGTTGTGGATGATTGTTAGGATCGGTTCAGTCGAGAGTGAAGCGATGAATGTCTCGGACATGAAGATACCCTTGTAACTTGTCCAAATTTGCTATTGCATGTATTTTGGGAACATCTTAAATATGTGTATGATCCAAACTAAGCGATATGTTGAAATTCAAATTGATTTGCAAGGAGGATGTGGGAATATAAAATTGGTGTGCGAGCGTTCGGCGTAAAGCGGGATGATGAGTCTAGATCAATGGAATATGAGTTGCATGGAGCAGAGTTATGAAATGGTCTAGCGGCTTACGAGAAAGGAATGTGGACTGGTTTGGTTCGAGGACGAACCTTATTCTAAGTGGTATATTATATAACATCCCAAAATCGCATGATGCATTACGCTGAGTCGGATTAAACGAGACAATGGTTGGTTAAATTTTGATTTGTTGGATTTGGGAGCAAGTATTAATTTGAGTTGGTTTCATGTGCAGATCGCGTGCGGAGTTCAATGGAATCAGGTGTTCATTCAGAGCAGTATTGAGATAACAGGATTGGAGCGATAATGCTGTCTTCCTTAGTCCGATCGGTCAGATGATTTGGAGAGCACGGCCTGCTTGCACGGTCATACCAGTTGAGTATATCGTGCTTCGTATCGGACCACGGATTCAAGGGATCGGCCATATCGGCAAGGCATAGTGCTTAGCGGATTCAGACTTGGTAAGTGGGATCTGTCCCTTCTCCTCTAGTCCTTCATGCCTAATAATATGAAAAACACATAATGGCTTGGACACTTGGAACTGGAACATGGAAAGCACCACACTGTGGCGTGCATAGAGTGTGCACCATTTGGATGATAGGATTTGTGGTTTGAGTTCGGCTTATGTTGGGCAGTTGGAGCTTGGGTGGATATCTTAGTTGGAGCATCGGAATACTTTGGGTGAGCGAGCGAGCGTGCGTTGCGCACGAGTATCAGTTGGACGCTTTGTCAAGAAAATTGTATAGTTGTGGTTCGAAACCAGGCAACTGCATTGGAGAGGATATTGTGCCACTGTTGGGACATTATGCCACGAAGCATTCGAAGTTGGGTGTTGCACCAATTGTAGCACTTTGTCGAGAAGCGGCATGGTGCATAATAGGGATAACTTGAGATGGTGCATTGAGCTATAGTTGGAGAATGGTTATGGTGGACTTGGATGGATCGAGGCGAGTATTTTGGATAGATGGGGAGAGTTAGGTTTGGTGGGGCGAGAAGGCTCGATTCCTCGTCATACCTACCGAGTCGGAAGTTGCATGGTCATGGACATAATAGCCTATGTACTGGCTTGGTTCCTTGAGCGGGGTAGGCACCGGGGCACCGAGACCGCTCGACTCCAGGAAGTAATAATTGTGTAGCGAGGCATCCACTCAGGGGTTGCAACCTTCGGAGGGATGAGACATCGTATACCGGGTACATAAGGCATTACGGGACCTTTAGTTGAGGCGTTGCAACCAATAGGCTGAAGGGCGCATCGTAGATGCAGTGTATCGTCCACTATGGTTGGCATGTACGCAACCAGTGACCACTTTCATATAGTTTAGAGTTGGTTTGGTTTGGTTTGGTTTGGTTTTATTTGGTTTGTTCTTTCGTGTAGACGGCGTGCGGCCACCTTGCCTCGGGAAAGAGTGTGCATATCGATGATTGGATTAGCGGGGCTTGATTTGTGACATGATTCGATAGATTGGAGGCTTGGAGTACGATATGATTCGCTAGGTTCATTCTTGGCTTCGGGTTTGAATAGAATTGTTTGCATGCTTAGTTTATTTGAGATTGATAAACTGCTAGTATATTTATTTGAGTTGAATGCTTAACCTGTTTTATAGTTTTTCCTTAACATGTCATACCTCTGCCATGAAATGAATCTAGGATTCAAGTAGAAAGATCGCCATATAACTATTTGCATTCACTTTCTTTTTAGTGTTGGTTTAGACGAGTGCGTTATCCCGCTCACTAGTACGGCTATGTACTGACCCACGTTTGTGGGCATTATTTCCAAGTACGCAGGTGTAGTGGCTCAGCTTGGATATACGGGACATGATGTATGGAACGGTAAGTACCTTTGTGGGCAAGAGAAAGAGCAAGAGTGTTGCATCGCCTTTGTAGCATTCTTCTTTGTTATATTTTTATTTGGATCCTTCGAGAGCTTCGCTGTGTATACTCTGATGTGTACCTGGTAAACAATACTTGACTTTCGCTGTAACTTGGTCGTTTCGATGATAACCTTGACGTTTGATGTTATCGTCTTGTGAGAACACAACTCCAGGCTCATATGACATCATGTCCCGATGAGAACGATTGTCCTGCGGGAGCGCTGCAACGTGGTGATTCATGTTCAGCGGGGACGATCGAACTTAGGAAAGATTTGTGCGTGACATACTATTTGTAACGTAAGACCCAAAAGAATGTAACAAAAAATATGCTATCTTTTTACCTCTTCTACTGCCAAATCTTCAATTGCGTTGCGTATGGTGGCCAATGTTTCAACACGTTTGGGATCTGCCAAAGTTGGCTTCCATCGACACATTCTAGGAAGCTCATCGTCATAGTGTCGATTAACCTCAGCCTGCTACAACATCGGGAAGTGCTCGTATATCCATGTATGTACGTAAATTAGAATAGTCAACAATTTAACAACGAAATATCATATTATGTATAGTACTGGACAAAGATATTTATTTACATGGAGTAGAGTCTAATATCCTGCTATTGTCTTCGTACTGACGCGGGATGCTGCACCAAGCTCGCCGTAAAGGTATGCTAGTATACTGCTTTCCCAAGAAATTTTATCCACAAATATCCATTTTGAGCAAATCCAATAGATATCTGGCATGGATCGAAGTTCCGGACTTGTCTGGAATGCCGATGGCTCCTAAGACGAAAAGCATGTATGCATGGGCCACCATATCGACAGTTTCCCCTTCGGCCTCCTTGTCTTTGAATGTCTCCTCCAAATATTTCAAAGGAAGACCATATGACTTATTGAAATCTTGAAGCGTTCTAAAACTACTATCCTCAACTCCAAGAGAATCTCATACAAAGTCTATGACGTGTTCGTGCCACGATAAGTCTGTCTCAACAAATATATCATTCATCATGACACTACCTTGGATATTCAGGCCCAATATGTGATGAACGTCGTCCAAAGTAATCGTCATCTCCCCCGTTGGGAGATGGTAAGTGTTGGTCTCTGGATGCCAATGCTCTACGAATGCTGATATAAGTGCAGTGTCCACCGTCTGGTACGCGTACATGGCCAAATTGTGCAAATCGGTCGGAATGATTATGTTCCTGACGACTTTTCCTAATCTGGCAAACGGCCAGCTACTGCACTTCTTTTCGTGTTTCACGGTCGTCGTGAATATATGATAGGTCCTCTGAAAAAGTTAACAATCGAAGAAATTTAGCTTCTTGAATATATAGTAATCTAAATAAAAACTTTATTTTTCATAATGTAGTGTACATACCGGCTCTTTCCATATTTTAAATGCAATATGGTTGTTGAATGACAACAACATAGAGCAACCTTCTGGACGAGTAAAAATTGGACTAGTCTGCTGCTGAGAAGATCCTGAACCATCATCTGGCCAGGTTCGGGTAGTAGGCACGTCTTCATCAGAGGAGGAAGCGGACATAGTAGTAGTAGGAGCCTCGTACTCATCGGAAGAGGAAGAAGACGAAGGAGTGGGAGGAGCTGGTTTCTTAGAACGAAACTTGAGCGGCAGTGCAGTGACTCATTCGGGTTCGGCGATAGTGAGTGATTTCTCACCAATACGTTCCTTGCACGCCGATGTTGTGGGTCGTTTTCTTTTCGCTACCGATTTGCTGGAAAAGAAACAAATAATTTCAGACATATAGATAATGCTACAATCCATATAGTACAAGACTGTAGTCTAACCTACAGTCATATATATACAGTAAGACTGTAGACTTTTCTAGAGTCCTATATAGCAATAAGAATGCAGGCTTTACTACAGTCATATATATACAACATGACTATAGAAAAATTCTACAGTCCTACATATATATAATAGGACTGTAGTATTTCCTACAGTCCTATATATACTATAGGACTTTAGGATTTGCCTACAGTCTTGTTGGTTTAAAGTCCGACTGTGGGCGCTGTTGTATATTTTTTGAAACCCTATGTTTCATTTTTAGGGTTCATCAGTTCGTATATCAATCCTAAATTAGTTCTAAACTAATTTATCTAACTATTTTAGGCATTAGCATGGATTCATGAAAATTAAATCAAATTTACTCATAAATAAAATTAAAATCCTAATGGAGGAGTTGAAGAGAAAGGGAGAAGGGATACATACATAGATTTTAAAGAAGGTTTGGATCCCATTGTTTGGAATTGGAGGAGTTGAAGAGAAAGGGGGAATGAATTTTGAATAATGAAAGAGAGAAAGAAGTTTTGGAATTGATCGAGAGTAGAAATTTAGAATGAATGAATTTTGGAGGATTTGGGAGTATTGAACTATCTTAAGTAAATTTTAGACTGTCCTCAATAAAAAATATAAAAAATTGGATTATCACGAAGTAATAGGCTATCATATACAAAGAATGAAATGTCTATAAAATTTGCCAAAACGGGTCTTGAGCAGTCAGTCGTAAGTGACAGTCTTTTATCAATCAGAGTTGAGCTGTCATCTAAAATAAATTAAAATAATAGGTTCAACGACCACAACGAAGAAAAAAAAGAAGCAAAGGAAAAAAAAGGAAATTTATAAGGGCACTACACATTTTACTCGGGGCTAGCCCATTGAAAATTTACAAAAATTTATAAGTTTGCCATCCTAAAAGTTACTTGGGGCTAGCCCAAATTGTTATCATTGATAATTACAAGTTTGCCACTCCCAAACTCGGGACTGTTATAATCAGAAATGTCAAAATTTTGACAGTCCTACCACTTGGAAGGACTGTCAAAATTTTGACAGTCCTACAAATTGTTAGGACTATCATAATTTTGACAGTCCCACAAGCTATGTGGACTGTCAAAATTTTGGCAGTCCTAATTTTAACCCACTGAAAATTTTATATAAAACTAGGACTGTCAGGATTTTGACAGTCCCACAAATCAGGATTTTTTTTTTAGTTTTTTTCTATTTAGTTAGTTTTGGATTTGGATTTTTTTTATTTAGTTTAACATCCAAAATAAAATATGTTATCATTGAACCCCAAAAAAAAAATCTACCGTACGAATATTACGTCTGCCGTCGATCAGACTTCGAACGGCCATAACTATTTGTTTTCAAATCGTTTTTCGTCACACAATAGGTCGATTTGTATGTTTTCGACGAGAGTAACACAATTCGTGTAGAGAGAATTTTCATTCGAAGTAAGACGTACATATTATAGGCAAAAATATAAAACTTTAAAGTATCATAACTTTTGACTGGGAGATCGAAACAAGGTCCAGTTTGTGCCAAAATGACCGTATAAAAAAGTACTTCGGGATAAACTGTTTTACCGTTTGACGAACTTCCCAAATTTTTAGAATCGCAAAAAAACGATGTTTCGACCTCCAAATTTCACTTTTGGTAATTTTTTCTTTTTTTTTACAAAATATTTAATGTACCAATAATAAATTTACTATTTTAAATAACAGAATACTTTAACAAATTTTAAGGATATAAATTTTGGATTTTGATACATATCGACAACTGAGTTAATTTATTTTAATTTTTTGTTAATTTTGAAATTTCGATACAGTAAATTTACTGTTAATTTATTTTAATTTTATTTCATTAAAATATATTTTCTTAAATAAAACATAAAATTAACAAAATAAATTGGCTCCCCCACCAAATAACAAAATAAATTAACAGAAAATAAATTTTAGGACTGTCAAAATTTTGACAGTCCTAAAAATTCAACATACATTTTTAGGACTGTCAAAATTTTGACAGTCCTTCCAATTGGTACGACTGTCAAAAGTTTGACAGTCCTAAAAATATATGTTGAATTTTTAGGACTGTCAAAATTTTAACAGTCCTTCCAATTGGTAGTACTGTCAAAATTTTGACAGTCCTAAAAATCAACATATATGTCAAATTTTGACGGTTCTTCTATTTTTTCTTTTTTGGTTTCCTGTGTAATGTTATTTTTCTTTGCCATTGTGTTATTATTCATGTCTTCCGACGGCGGAGTGGAGGACCTGGTGGTAGCGACGGAGGAAGGAGGGGAGGGAGGAGCGGCGGACGCCGAGGGTGCCGAGGTAGTCGAGCACCGAAATGGGGTACGAGACGGAGGAACGGGAGAGGAAGGAGGCGGCGGGAGGCGGAGGAGGAGGCAGAGGACGTGACGGCGACGAAGACGGGAGGCGGCGGTGGAGGACGGGGGAGGAGGCGGAGGAGGAGGGCTCCGACAAGAAAGGGAGGAGGGAGGAGAACTCCGGTGGAGATTAGGGGGGTTTGGGCTAGTATGAGTAAACTATTGGGCTAGTGTGAGTAAACACTTTGTTCAATCCTGGGCTAGTCCCAATCCTGGGCTAACCCTGAGTATACTGTGTAGTGCCCTTATAATTAGCCAAAAAAATATAGGTTGTTGATAAGGGCAGTACACTTTTTACTCGGGGCTAGCCCATTGAAAAATTTGAAAAAATTACAAGTTTGCCATCATGAAAGTTACTCGGGGCTAGCCTACTGTTAAAATCAGGACTGTCAAAATTTTGACAGTCCTACCACTTGGAAGGACTGTCAAAATTACGACAGTCCTACAACTTGGTAGGACTGTCAAAATTTTGACAGTCCTACGAAATGTTAGGACTGTCAAAATTTTGACAGTCCATTTCCCTAAAATTACAAGTTTGCCACTCTGATAGTTAGTTGGGGCTACCCCACACCAAAGTATAAAAGTGAAATAGGTTTCTATTTTTGGCATTCCACCTAGACTTAAGAAACCCTCCTTCCACCAAGCCCAAACCTAAATTTGGAAATAGCAAGTTGTGGTTGGAGGAGTATTTTACTTTGGTGATACTACAAGGAATATTCTTCCGGTATGTCTTCGACAACCTACGTTGAATAAGTTTTGCAATTGTGCGAAAAAGATTTAGTTTATTTTGATTAATGTAGGAACAATGCATGAAAAAATGTTCGATGACGAAGTCGGATCGTCCAATTCATTAATTATGCACTCCGGACGTTCCGAAGAACAAGTTGGTTGTTCCGAAGCAC
Source organism: Iris macrosiphon (assembly GCA_036927795.1). NCBI lineage: Eukaryota > Viridiplantae > Streptophyta > Magnoliopsida > Asparagales > Iridaceae > Iris > Iris macrosiphon. The sequence goes on along the minus strand of JAYESA010000011.1, from coordinate 173,461,657 downwards.
GTACGGTACGTAAAACGATAACCCTAATTTGACAGTCACAAGTTAGGAATGTAAACATTAGACAGTCCTATAAAAATATAGGACTGTCAAATATTCCACAGTCCTCTATAAATATAGGACTGTCATAAATTCGACAGTCCTACTTAAAAGTAGGACTGCCATAATTTTGACAGTCCTATATAAAAATCGGACTTTCAAAATAGTGACAGTCCTGGATAATTATATGAAGTTATTAATTTTTATATTATTTTATATTGGTTATAGGACCAACCTTGTTCAGATATTGTGGTACATCCTGCTGTTGGTGATGAGGATGATATTTTCTCAACGGATATTGAATTTGCAAGCCATGAAGAAGTATTATAGTGGTGCAGAGAAGTTGGGAGACGACATAACGTAGTTATTGTCATTGCAAGATCCATCCGATCTCGGCCAGGCCGAAAATATCTTGAGCTTGGATGCGAAAGAGGAGGTGTGTTTAGGCATCATAAAAAAAGGGTGTTGTTGAAAAAGAAATCCCTAAGAAAAATATTGGGACGAGAAAATATGGTTGTCCATTGAAGGTGTTGATTGTAAAAGTTGAAGATGTGAAGTGGATAATCGAAGTTAAGAATGGAAGACACAATCATCCTATTCCAGGGACGCTTACGGGTCATGCCTACGTGGCACGTCTGAAGGAGGATGAGAAAAAGTTGGTTGAAGACTTGTTCCTTTCAGGAGTTGCACCGAAACAAATTTTTTCTGCTGTGCGACAAAAACAAGATGGGAACAAGGCTACCATGAGGACGATCTATAATAGTTTGGCCAGAGCAAAATGTAATAGTATGAAAGGAAGAATGGCGATGCAGCAAGTTTTGAAGTTGCTTGGGGAGCATCACTACGTGGAGTACCATAGAAGACATCCACAAACTGATGAACTCCTTTCATTGTTTTGGGCTCAGCCTGATTGCACACATATGGCTCGGTCCTTCGCAGACGTGTTGGTCCTTGATTGTACATATAAGACCAACAAGTTCAAGATGCCTCTTTTGCATGTTGTCGGGTTTACGTCTACGGATAAAACATTTACAGTCGCTTTTTGTTTTATGAAGAGTGAGACAGTAGAGGATTACACATGGGCGTTGAGGAAACTACAATCCCTTTACACAGGTTGCAAAGAGCCGTCTGTTTTTGTTACTGACAGAGAATATGCGTTGATAAATGCTATAGATATTGTATTTCCTCATGCGCATAGACTACTATGCACTTGGCATATAAATAGAAATATCCATGCTCAATGCAAGAAAAAATTTGAAACTGTGGACGGTAAAATTGACATGCTTCGCTTCGAAGAATTCTATAGTGATTGGAGTCTTGTATGGCAAGCAAGTACTACAGACAGTTACGACGCAGCATGGTACATGTTCCAACAAAAATGGGAGCCAAGTAACCCAACATGCATATCTTATATCAAAGAGACTTGGCTAGGACCACATAAAGAGCAATTCGTCTTAGCATGGACCAACATGGTGAAGCATTATGGCACGATCACTACGAACCGGGTCGAAGGGGCACACTCATGTTTAAAAAGATATCTACGCTCATCGGTCGATAATTTTGTCTCTGTTTGGCAATCGATTCATTTGATGACTATTACCACGGTGAACGATATTGTAGCATCATTTGAGATGAGCCTCAATATTGCAAAGCATGCATACAAGCAAGAACACCTCTTGGATGGTTTAACCCATGTGGTATCTCACAAGGCCTTGGGGTTATTGTTTGAGGAGATTCGTAGGTCGAAGTCGGTGGGTTATGATCCCGAGGTTTGCGGTTGTTCATATCGACATTCACTCGGACTACCGTGTGCACATGAAATCAACGAATACCGTCGTGATTCTATACCTATTCCAATAGAAGGTGTTGATCAACGTTGGCGACAGCTGTCGATAATGCCGGCGGTGGAAGTGCAAGATGATTTCTTTGCGTTGCCCCAAGTTAAACTACTTCACGCAAGGTGGTGTGGCGCATCGAAACTGGAGAGAAGATCCATTGAGTTTAAAATCCAAGAGATTGCAGTCCCGGCAACTACTCGATTGCAAGAGCCATCCGTTGTTCAAACTCCTAAGGGAAGACCACACTCAAGAAAGAGTAGAGCCAAAAAGAAGGAGGAGGAGTCAACTAAAAGAGATCCATCCTTATTTGAACATATCGAACGCAGTTTGGAGGCAAAGTCCGTTGTTCGAACTCCTAAGCTAACTATTCGAAGAGGGAAGAAACAGAAAACGATAGATGCAGGCACGGCGGAGGGTGTTCAAAACTTTTCTGTTTCTTATAGTCTATACATAGAAAAATTCCTACCTGAGATACGGAACTTCATTTGGTCTATTGATGATGTTCATGCGGATGGCCACTGTGGATACCATGCACTAGCAAGACAAGTAGGCTATTCAGTGGAAGCAGGATGGCGACAGGTTAGGGCAGAGCTGTACGAGGAGTTGGAGTCGCGACTAGCCTTCTATAGCCGGATACTTGGTGAAGAAATTGTTGAAGATTTGTTGGCAGGCATACCTTATACGGAAACAGTTACCGGACCAGAGCATTACATGGATGTCCCGCCTGCTGCTTACGTCTTCTCTAATAGGTATAAGTTACCTATTGTAATTATCTCACAGGGTATTAACAATACTTTCTTTCCAATGTGTGCCCCCCCCGGCCGAACACCGAGTATCCACTCTATGTTGCATTGGACTTGTCGGACAACACTTCGTCATCCCAAGGTTGATCGCTCATTCTCCTATTCCGCCACCTTCTACGCTTTGGTATAAACACGCACCTGAGGAAGCGATCACATGGACGACACCCTACATGGATGCAATGGCGGCCTATAAGAAGATAATGAAGATGGAGGATCCAAAAATCATGTCGGACGACTACTTTGATATTTTAATCGATTGATACTGCCCCATGTGAAGATGTATATTATGTTGATCCATGTATGTTTAAGTGTATATTGAACTATATGTTGTACCTATTGTAATGAAAAGAGTTATGAAGATTTTGATTGTATATTGCGCATCTTCTCTAATAACTTAGGACTGTCATTATGGAAAACTGCCATGACTTTAGGACTGTCACAATTTTGACAGTCCTGGTGTAAACTAGGACTGTCAAAATTGTGACAGTCCAAAAGTTTACTCACTGTCAATATGTACATTTATATAACTTTAGGACTGTCACAATTTTGACAGTCCTAGTGTAAACTAGGACTGTCAAAATTGTGACAGTCCTAAACTTTACTCACTGTCAATTATGAGGAAATATATAACTTTAGGACTGTCACAATTTTGACAGTCCTAGTTTAAACTAGGACTGTCAAAATTGTGACAGTCCTAAACTTTACTCACTGTCAATTTTGAGAAAATATATAACTTTAGGACTGTCACAATTTTGACAGTCCTAGTGTAAACTAGGACTGTCAAAATTGTGACAGTCCTAAACTTTACTCACTGTCAATTTTGAGGAAATATATAACTTTAGGACTGTCACAATTTTGACAGTCCTAGTGTAAACTAGGACTGTCAAAATTGTGACAGTCCTAAACTTTACTCACTGTCAATTTTGAGGAAATATATTACTTTAGGACTGTCATAATTTTGACAGTCCTAGTGTAAACTAGGACTGTCAAAAATTTGTGACAGTCCAAAAGTTTTTCCACTGTCAAATTTTGACAGTCCTAGTGTAAACTAGGATTGAATATACAGTTAACCCACTGACCAATATGCCCAGTATACAGATCAAAATAGTAACAACAAGGCAAAATTAACTCATAGTGTCGCAACATGGCAAAATTAACTAAATGTGTCACAAGTAGGCAAATTTATAGTTTAAAGTTTTACAACTCAAATCCTCAACATCGTCAAAGTGTCACAAGTAGGCAAAATGTCATATTCAATCAAACTTTTACAACGTTTACAGGTCAAATTTTGACATTTCTCAAAGGTCATATTCAGTCACACTATTACAACTCAAAATGATTGTTCAAACGTCATGGCGCCTCTTCGTGCGTTGCTCTCTAGTATCCAAGAAAGGATATTCTTCAGCGTTGTCGATATTTTGGAGTTCGTCATTGATTGTCATATAATTGGAACCCTGGCAACTGACGAGGCTTTTTCCCAACTTCTTAACTTTCCTTGCCTATTCATGAAAAATGAAAATAATTGTTAGCCACAGTGACAAATATCAAACTTAAACTCTACAAGTAGGCTCACCATCTTGACCAGTGCAGTATATAAGATCGATTTGGGAGGAAGATCTGACAGTACACGCACAATATCCCCTCCGCGTTGGAACAAGGTCGGTAGTCCGACACCGGCGTAGTAGGGGAGGTAGTCGTCGCTGCACTCCGCCATATTGACTGCTGCTAGCCGGCCGGTATCTCTAATGACGTGGCGTTGCCACTCGGTGAAGAAGTGCGATACCCAGTTGAAATGTGCAGGTATATAGTTTAGCGGTTTTGTACCGCGCGGAGGAGTTATCATTTGCAAAGTTCGCCTTGGGACAGTTTGTACGTAGCCAAACTGACGTAGCACTCTATCCGGCATATAAGCCTCCTCGATCTCATGACAAATGATAACACCGTGATATAAGGCGACTGGTTGCAACGGACGGGTAGTCTGTCGCAAATCACGGTATGGATCCCACACAATCTGCACCGCATAAAATGTAGCATAACGTCATTTAGCATAACGTAGTAAATTCATACCAATTAAGTACAATATTAGGTCTAAATTCACCTCTTCTGTCGTCATTTCTTCGAGTGCATGCCGTAGAGCGGCCAATGTGTGAGAACGTTTGGCATCTACCTTACTTGGCTTCCATCGGCACATTCTAGGCATGTTCTCGTCATACCCTCGGTTCAGGCTCGCCCGCTGCAGGGTTGGAAAGTGCTCGTATATCCATGCCTACACGTTACCGAAAATATATTAGTCCAAAAAAAAACAACACAATTTGAATTTATGTAAACAAGTTGACAAAGATATATCTATACATGGAGTAGAGTCTGGCATCCGGAAATAGTCTTCGAACCCACACGGGATGCCGCACCAAGCTCGCGGTAAAGGTATGCCAGTATACCGCTTCCCCAAGAAATTTGCTCCACCGTATCAATGTTGTCCAAATTGATGAGATATTTCGCATTTATGGCCGTTCCAGACTTATCGGTAATGCCGACAGCCCCTAAGATGAACTGCATATATCCGCGGGCCACATTATCGCTATTATCAATTTCGGGGGCCGTCTCAGCGAATATCTCCTCCAAATATTTTAGAGGAAGTCCATAGGACTTCTTGAATTCTCGAAGACTAGTAAAACTAGTGGAATCAACTCCCAGACACCCTGATACATGATCCACAATATTGTCGTAATAGTCGATGCTGGAGTCATCAAAAGTATGATTCTGCATGGGACGACCATCAACCCTAAGTCCCAATATATGATGGACGTCATCGAGGGTAATCGTCAACTCCCCATTTGGTATATGGAAAGTGTTGGTCTCTGGATGCCACCTTTCTACAAATGCTGAAATCAGTGCATTATCCACCGTCGTATATGAGTAGCTAGCCAAATATTGTAGACCGGTGGGACTGATTTTTGCCTTCACATCATCTCCCAATAATGCATACCTCCATGTATTGCATTTTTTGCCATGGTTGATCACCGTCAACAAACGACCACTCTCCTGAAAAGTCAACAATTGGATGAAATTAAACCTCCATGTAAAATGAACTTTGAACTTACAACTATATATAAATTTATCATAACGTAATGTACTTACCGGATTGTTCCATATTTGGTATGCAATATGGTTTTCGATCGACGGTAACATAGAGCAACCGTTTGGACGAGTGTCGACTCGACTATCTGCCTGCTCATAAGGTCCCGAACCATCAGTAGGCCGGTTTCCGAGAGTTTGTGGAAGACTCTCGACAGGACTATCTGCAGGCTGAGAAGGTCCTGAACCATCAGTAGGCCGATTTGGAACATTTGGCATGTCCTCATCGGAGGAGGAAGATGAACCGGAAGAACTAGGAGGAGCACGTCTCTTTGTGGCAATCTTCTTCGTCAATGCACGTTTCCTCACTTCAGGGCGTGTCTCGGCCTCGCGGATAGTCACGCCTTGCGAAACTGTGCGTTCCTTACGCATCGACGCAGTAGGGCGTCTTCTCATTTCTTCATCCACAGTGTCCTTTCCAGGGACATGACTATAAGACAAAAATTAATATATACAGACAAAAATTTATTTATATTTTAACATAATAATTGAATTTTTTTCAGGACTGTAGCCATTTCTACAGTCCTGTAAGTATACAGGACTGCAGAATTTTCAACAGTCCTAATCTTTTAGGACTGTTGAATTTCCTACAGTCCCATATAGATTTAGGACTGTAGGAAATTCGACAGTCCTATATATATATAGGACTGTCGAATTTTCTACAGTCCTAAATCTATATGGGACTGTAGGAAATTCTACAGTCCCGCTCGATACTGCTCGACAATGTCGAGCAGTCTCGACATTGTATGCCCTAAAATCATGTTCCAAACGACTTCTATGTCTAAACTACATCCTAGACTCCGCCAATGACTAGTATCCCCTCATTTGAAAGAAAATAACTCAAAATTTTCAACATGCAAGAGGATTTCTTAAAATTTTTGGACAATTTTTCAAATACAATAGCACAAGGAGAATGATGATTTCTACCTTGCTACTTTCGAGACTTTGGGAGCCATCGAGAAGGAGGAGGAGGACAGCGGAGATCGGCCGGCGGGAGGGGGTCGGCTACGGTCGGGGGAGCTAGGTTTGGAGAATAAGAATCGGATGGGTTGAAATCCTGGACTAGTCCCAAGTATAAACTTGGGCTAGTACGAGTAAAGGTAGCTCTATAGTGGGCTAGCCCCAATCCTGGGCTAGCCCCAAGTAAAATTGGCAGTGCCCTTATCAACACCCAAAATATATTCAAATCGTTCGTTCGTTCGTTCAAATTTGTGTGATGGGCGACGACAGAGCGTCGTCAGCAGCAACAGCGATGGCGAGCAGAGACCGCGAGCTCCTGATCCCCGTGTCCGACACCGACACCGACACCGACACCAAGTCCAAACCCTCTACCGCCGCCGCCGCCGCCGCCGGATCCGCACACCACCACCACCACTCCGGCGGAGAGGTTACTTCTCTCGCTTCCTCCCTCTCCTTCCTAAAACTAGAGTTTCCGTGCTTGTTAGGGTTTCATCTCTTTTGCAACGAAAAAAAAATTTGAACTTTCCTGATGCGAAATTGCTGAGACATGGGACTCTGATTCTATTTGTAGGAATAACCCTAAATTTAGAAGGTTAACCAGTAAATTTTAGGCTCCCCCTAATTGTATTGATGTGAGTCATGAGTGCCATGAACTTGTTGAGCGATTTCATTTTGCTGCCCTACATAATTAGTTGACAAACTGAGGGAGAAACTTAATTGTTACAAACAAAATAAAGAAGCACATAATTGGTTTTAGTAGAAATCACCCCCAAAGAAAGATTTTTTTTTACAGCAGTCACATGAACATCTCACTGTAGCTCTAGCTGTCGTCTATCCTCTACCTATGCTGGCCGCGTTGTTTGCCCCGACTCATGTGCAAGCGCATGTAACCTATTGTTATGCAAGCTAGCCACAGCCCCGCGAAGGACCGTAAGCGCGGTCGTGGATGCCCTGCGTGCATGCCCCTGCAAAGGTGCCTGTCGCTGCACCCCCTGCACGTTGGTGTGACCGCCACAGGGGTGGGGTGGGGGGGGGGGGGGGGGGTTGGGGGGGGGGGAGTTGCGTAAGTGGCCATGACCCCCTGCATGCTGGCCATGGATGCATGGGCGGATGTGGCCGCGGCCCCATGCATGCTTGTGGGGTTGCCGTTGCAAGTTGCAACACATGCCTTTGCATGGGAGACTGTGGCTGCAACACATGTACACGGGTACGGTTGCTACAGCTCCTGACATGCTTGTGCGGCTATCATTGCAACATGTGCCCCTGCATTGAAGGCAAGGTTTGTACTTTGTAATATCTGTCTAGGGATTAGTTTTAGACTATTCTTATGATTACCAGTGTAAGAGGTATCAGAGTTTCAGAGTTCTTCGTTTAGTAAGTCAAAATTAATAATAATTATTCCTAAAAACTAGAATATGTTTTATATAATTAGGTATAATGCTATGTATTATTTGTTTCTTCTGTTAGCTCTAAATGAAATAATTTAAGATTGATGGATACTGTGAATCTATAAATATACAACCTCAACAAAATGGTTACATCGTGTCGTTAAGGAATCTTACCGATACCTTATTGCATCCATTCATATACAGATTCCTAAAATTCGTACCAACCTCGTTAAAAATGTTCATCTTATTTGTATATGAGGTGATTCCACTTTGTGTTCCTTATGCTGCCGTTGAAAATGTTCTCAGAAGTTTCAGAACCCAGATCTATCATGTATGCTTTTTCATAATTCACTTTCAGCAGTCATGTCAGATTGGACATGGACCCAGTTGAGTGTTATAGTTCTTCGTCTGGTGTCTCCCAAGGACAAGTATTTGGCATATAGAAAACCAGTGGAGTCAGTCTCCATGTCATCTTTCTGGGGTAGTTGGCCCATGCCTTATTTTGAACGAGTCCCACCCTCCCATTCTCCTGACCCAGTGCGCCTCGTCGACGCCACCATCCTCATTTGCTCTCCCACAAGCTCAATCTCCTCTTGCCGAGAACAAGAAAAGACTCAGGAAATATGCTTGTTGTAGAACCTTTTTACCCTTTTTGGGGCCATGAACGAAGAACTATATGGTCACTCATATACGCAACATTGAAGAAGTTAAAATCTTACAGTTGAGTTTGGATGACAATGAAGAAAACAGCCATGTCAAAAAGAAACCAATAGCCCAATACACACGTTTAAATCTGAAGAACATCTTCGCAACATTGAAGAAGGATGTGGGTAAACAACCTCAAATATAAAGGAGATGAGCCTTCTTGAGAGTCGGTGCATATATTTTTTAGGACATTGACATAACAGACAAGGATTTATTGGTGGTTGTGGATTTATTGGTGGTAGTGACAACGAAAGGTATCTGTTTTGCTTGCCCTTTCCCATGGAGGCGTGGTGATCACAATGAAGAGGAATGTTGGTTTGATATGATTTTGTAGTGGTCCCGGATCAGGTTTTGATCCAGCTAGTCTTGTTTCCTAATTTAGCTTACTTTAGTGTTTTTTTAATGTGTATCCACTGTTTGTGGAATGTTTTCGTGTTTAAAAGTATGCTTCTGTTGAAAATTATGCTTCCATGATTGGTACTATGTTATGGGTGTATATGTGTATAAACTCCTAAGTTCTCTCTTTGGATGTAATCTATCTTTCCATAGGTAAGTTGATGTTACATGGACTCTAATCCTTGGGTGTTGTAGTGATTCTTCATGTTTGTGTCTTAGTCTAAGAAACATACACACTCCAATGTAGCATGTGTTGTGTTGGACACATATTGGACACAACACATGCTACATTGGAGTGTTCCAAAATACACTAGGACACACAAAATTAGTAGTTGTGTCCATTCAATGAGTCCTTACCATAAAATGCTGTATCTGTGCCCTTTTAAGTTGCAACATAGATCTTAGTTTTTTTTCTTTTTTTTTTCTTTTATGGGATTGTCGTTCCTTTTCGTTGGCTTAATGTTTCATAGAGATGAATGCAATTCCCTATAGAAATTACATCATCTTTTCTCTGTAGACTCTTTATAGTCTAGAGGAAATTGGAGGATGCACATCCAAAAGATAGGTGTACCCAGTGTTCTAAAAATCGGCCTAGGCGGCCGCATCGGAAAGGCCCTAGGCGGCCGGCCTAGGCGCTAGGCGGGCCTAGACGACCCTAGGCGCCCCAGTTCGGTTTCAAAATATGAAAAAAAAAAAATTCAAACTTACTCGTCGGTGGTGGCTCCGACAGTGGTAGTGGCGGCGGTGGCGGCGGTGGTGCCAGCGGCAACGACAGCGACAACGGTGGCGGTAGTGCTGGTGGTGGCGGTGATGTGGTGGTGGTGGTGGTGGTAAGGAGAGAGTAGGAGAGGAGAGGGAAGTGAGGGATTAGGATTAGAGTTGGGGATTTATGTAGGAGGGGTCGGGTCAGGTCGGGTCGGGCCTGTCACCCGTGTGTGAAAAAGAAAATCATTCTCAGGATTCGATCTCAAGACCTTCCCAACGGACCCAACCCAAACACATGTTTTAACACTTCACCCACTAGCCAAGAGGACCAACACAGGTTTGTGTTTTTATGTTACATATAATATACTTATCTTAAATTTTCTATAACATATATATATATATATATATATATATATATATATATATATTTTGGCGTCTATGCGGCCTAGGTGGTAGTCGGCCCTCCGGAGCACTGACTTCTCCTACCGAAATTTAGAACCTTGGGTATACCTACCTGCCAACTGGTCACCTTGGTTTAATGGCATGACCCTCATATGTTCATGGGTACCTTGCTTAGGAATTGGGCTCCAACATAGAGGGTTGTCATTAGGTTGACTGCCGGTCAAAAAAATTTGTCAAATCATTTGGGGAGCTTGTTTATGCTCCATAGCCAACCCATTATGATGGGAGAAGGCTTGGATGATGACGTATTTTAGTTTTATTTTGAATCCATGATCTGCTCACAAGTGCCTTGTCCTTTGTATGAATGTACTGCGACACCTCAATGGATGTATGAATACCCCGCTTGAATTAATTACTGTACAGAAAATCCAAATTTAGAGTAGCTTTCTTGGAAGTTTAGTGTCTACTATTGACCCCTTATTGATTTTTTATCTTTCTTTCTTTCTTTCTTTCTTTCTAACCATCTTAGATAATTATGTGGATTCACATAATTTGTTTGATTCTTATGTGTAAATATAGATTTATAGTTTCATTTGAGATATTAAGATACACAACTTGTTCAAATTTACTGTTCTCTTCTACATATATTACTATGTCTCGACATCCAAGGTATCCACATAGTAGCTACTGCAGCAAATATTAAGGGATTTCATCTTACATTAGAAGGAATTGAGCTATTGGAAGGAAAAATATCCTTTGTTATCAATGCTTTGATTGTATAGGTGAATTATAGGAACAATCATCATTGATGCAAAACGATAAAGCAATGATTACTATTTACTAGGGTAACTTTCAACTATAAGTTTTCATGAGCAGACATATTGCTTTGAGGAAGCCAGTAATGCTAGCTTATAGTGTCTTCTTTAATGAAGTGAAGATGTCATTCTGTAATAAAGATAAAAGTATTCTTATGTGTGACCAAACTCTTTTTTCTCTTACGACTTGCTAGAGATTTTATGACCAAAAACTATGATTGCATCCACCAACCAGTCCAGCATTAATTATATGCTCAAAGCTTGATTATTTTTCCTTCTTTTTAACAGAAGCAATATTTTGCTGCACTCTCGATTGTAAATTTTGTCTTTGAGCATTTTCTGTCAGATTCTCATGCTAGTTACAATGAAAACTTGTTAGCTAATTACAATCTTACTTTTGTAGGCATTTTCTAAAGTTGTCCGCAGTTGGGCATCCAAGAAATTCATGACAGGATGGTTAGTTTCTCTTGCTAATAATTTTACATATTTTTGTTATAATCAAACCTTAGAAGCCAGAAATTTTTAGGATGTCAACGAATCTTAGTAAGAATCTTGATTCGGCGATTCTCACTTTGGAGCTCGTTTCCCCGATGACGGGAGCTCGTTTCTCCGGCGAAGGGAGCGCGATTCCCCGACGACATGAGCGTTTCCCATAATATGACCATAATTTTAAAAGATGACATAAATTTTGGGAAGAAAGTTAGAAAAAACTTAATACACGTTTATCAAAGTACTAAGAAACTAAAGATTACTTACCTTGACATATAAAAAATTAACATGTGAATAATCTCTCTGTAACTTTGTACTAAACTTTACAAATTCTAATAAATATTAAGATATTGATAAGTTTTGATATCAATAATTAATAAACATAACAAATTTATTAGCGCACGCTCCCATCACACTCCCAACTTTAGACTCTTCTAAGTAGTCGCGTTCCCTCGCCCCTGTTTCCGTCTCTGCTCCTGCTTCTGGCTTCTAAGAATCAAACTATGCATATTATATTTTATGGTTATCATGTTCTTTTCTACACTTAAGCTATGTTGTGCCCTATGTTGCACGTGCACAAATTTGACACGACATGCTTCAGATACGTCAACACGGATTTGGCCCCTATTTTGGTGTGTCATAGTGTATTTCAGAGTGTTCCTGGCATTCGACACGACATGACAGGGAGACAGACATGAAATTTGGAGACCGTGCTGCTTAGGTTGTGCCTAACTTTTCATTTGTTCTCAAGGCTGAATGAAGTATGCTTGTGTCAGGTAGTTGATAATCAGCATCTCTCTTTAAAATGAACAGAGGAATAGGAAAGCGGGATTCAAGCTGCCTACCCTAAAAAAAGTAGTAGTGATAAATGCTTTGTTGTTGTCATAATTGCTTTTGATTTGTGCGCATCTTTTAGCATCCTTCTTCTTCCGTGTACTCTATTTATATAAAGTTGGAAGAGTACCTCTCTGGATCCTACACACTCCAATTATTGCTTTACATCCTTTCACTTTTCTTCTGTCAATCTTCTTGCCACAATTTCGAAGCTCTTCTTAATTTGCAATCATCCTTCATGCTGTTTTAAAAGCATTTTATTGTCAATAGCTTCAGAAATTATGTCTCAGTAATTTACAGTTAAGGGGAAATGCCGGTCAGTCCTTGGTTTGAAACTCCTATTCTTTTCTGACAGGTATTATTTGTTTGGAACAAGAACAGTATCAATGGAACAAAACCACTACTATCTATATATAGATTTGGCGTAGCCACATGGTGCCGAGGGGGCGCGGCTGTGCTCCCTCAGATTTTGAGTTTTTATTTATATATAGATTTGGCATTGTTCTAAACTGTTAGGATGGTTTGGCATTGGAAAAAACTAGCATGAAAAGAAAACATAAAAAACTCAAAATCAGACTGTTTTCTGAAGTCGGATTAGTATTCAACACAGAACGCTGCTACTGACGCCATCTGAAACATCCACAAAGTAAAAAATCAGACTGTTTTCTAAAGGGCGTAGTAAAACTACTGCAAACTTAACCCCCTAAAACAAAACCAGTGTGTTAAGAGCTTCTAGTTTTCATATCATATCTAGTAGCAAACAGAAAACATATGATGCGTCCATTGTTGTTTGTTCTTATTATTGCATATTTCAGGACGATATTTATTCTCATGCTAAGTTTCATTTATTTAAATGCATACATTTTATGATGATAGGACCATCCTAATAGTTTAGAACAATGCCAAAGATCACGACGAGCAGTGGCGTAGTCACATGGCGCCAAGGGAAAAAAAACTCGGCGCCAAGGGAAAAAAAAACTCGGCACTAGCAATTGTATTTCTCAAAAAGTATATACAATTTTTTGTTTTGGGTTTCTCTTGTTCTATATCTTCCAACTTTTGTACCTTAATAGAAATCTAATGTCACATTGGTCAAGATTTTCTAGTTATCTTATATCAAGTAATTGCATCTTTTCAATTGGATCAGCTCAATTAGGTATATTGTGCTCTTATGGGATCTATTCTCATAACTTAGCAATCACTCAACTTCATACTGAACCTAAATGTGAAAAAAATCCATCCTCACCTTTTGTATTTTTTTTAATAGTAAGCGTCGCGCCCCCTAAACAAAATTCTGGCTACACCACTGTCTATACTGACAATACAGACAACTGTTCTTGTTCCTTACTAAAGACAATTAAAATAGTGCTTTTGACGAACGAGGTTTAGAAGAGTTGAAGAGTTGAGAGTGGCTTTTCCAAAAATTATAAAAATGTCAAGGTATCTTAATCAAACTTCTCCAAGTGTTAAATTGGTATTTTATTTAATCATGCATGCTGATAATAAGAATAGAAGAGGCATCTGGTTTGTTTACTTCAGTTATTTGATTACAAATAACTAGTAAGGATCCATTTCATAGAGATATGACAAAGTTTTATGCTCGTTGTTGGCTACCTAACACAAGTCTCTTCCTTTATCCGGGCTTGGGATTGGCAGCGAATAATATATTAAAAACAACACAGCGGTGTTTTGGTTTTGATATGCGGCGTACATGTTCTTAGTATGTTGTATCTGGTTGCTAAAAGTATTTTTGTTTTTGTTTGTTTTTGTTCTTTTCATAACTCGTGTGTTATTGCTTATTGTTGCTATGTTTTGCAGTGTTATCCTGTTTCCAATAGCTATCACCTTCTATATAACCTGGTGGTTCATTCATTTTGTGGATGGGTTCTTTTCTCCGATCTTTGCTCATCTTGGAATCAACATCTTTGGTATGCAAATTGGTCCCCTCTGATTGCCTGTACTTGGGGGTATGGAGAGTTATTTCTTTTGGAATGCAAATTGGTTTGAATGTCTTTTCTTTTTTTGTGTGTATTATGCTCCCACGAATGGTTTGTTTGAGATTCCAGAAATGGTTTAAGTCCGTTAAAATTATTGGAGCCCTTATTTTCATATTTTATGATGGTGTGGTATCATGCCCTCAGAATTTTCCTTTACATTCTGTCACAAGCTATTAGCACTATCATCGCTTCTGAATTATAATTTTATGTTAGACATCTTGTATTTTAAATTTGATTGTATTTTCTGGAATTTATGTATGGCCTTTTCTCAGCATAATATACTGAAAGATGAATTTAAGTGTCAGCTTTATAAGATAGTTTTGAATCGAACTGTTGGGCAATAAAGAAACATGTCCAAAAAATTAGCGTAGCTGAAATGAGAACCCTAAGATGAATGAGTGGCAATACAAAATAGGATTAGAAATAATTATCCGTGGGAAGTTGGAGGTGGCACCAATTCAGGACATGATGAGAGAAATTCATCTTGTAGGTGTGCAGCACAGACCTATAATAGGAGGGATAAGATATAGTTTAACGAACCACTATGATTAGGGTTATGTCTAAGCGAACATGTTTTGAAAATGGAAAGAACAATTTGTTTTTAGTTAGTGTTCCAGAGGACATGGCGTTTAATAGAGCTGAATGGAAGAAAAGGATACAATCAGCCTACCCCAAAACTTTTGGGGATAAGGTTTTGTTGTTGTTAGCTTTATAAGTAGTTTTGCCAGGGTACCTATTTGGTTAGCAAAAATCACAAATGCGCTGATAAATCATTGCAATGGATGTAGAATTGCCATGAATTTTAAAACAAGTAACTTATGTTAGAAGCCACTTATTGTATAAACCTTGAACATTTTTGTTCTGCCACAAATGATAGTAGGTAAGTTCAATATCTGTGTTTATATATATATATATATATATATATATATTGTTGAAGTCCCTACCACTTGCACCAAAACTCTGGAGTATTGGTGATAGATGAGGGTTATGCATGCATTTTACATTATTAAGCATGCCCCACATGTTGAAGACCGATTTTATGGGTCGATAATTGGATTCATGCGGTGGTAGTTTTTCTTTTGTAAAATCCGCTAAAATTGTGTGCTAAAGATATTGAAAATGGATGTTCAAATACCCATGTTAAAGTCCCTACCACTAAATATGCGTGCCAAAGAGTTTTGATGCACTGGTAAGGGTTATATTATATATTTATTTCATTGAACATTATTTTGTTCTGTCTTTTATGTTTTTTTTTCCTCTCAAGTCTTTTTTTTTAACAATTTGTTTAATTTTAATTGAAAAAGTGCTAGAAGAACGCTTGTGAGGTGTTTTCTAAAGTCCTCACAAGTCCTTGGTCTGCCCCATTTTTTCTATTTTTTTCTCGTTTATGCAGTACAGAAGCTTATTGTTTGGCCTTCAGGACTTGGCTTCATAACCTCCATCACATTCATCTTCTTGGTTGGGGTCTTCATGTCATCTTGGCTCGGGGCATCTGTCCTCAGTCTAGGCGAATGGTTTATCAAGCGGATGCCGTTTGTTCGCCATATTTACAGTGCATCCAAGCAAATTGGTGCAGCCATATCACCTGGTAACTCTTTTCCCCTCAATTTCAGAATATGTTTTCACCTGGAAATCTGTACCTCTTAATTTTAGTAAAATATGTATTTGGCTTTTATACTAACATTCTCTAGTCGCAGATCAAAACACTCAAGCCTTCAAGGAAGTGGCCATTATAAGGCACCCTAGAATTGGTGAATATGCATTTGGGTTCATCACTTCTTCTGTTGTTCTTCAGGTCTGTTATTAAAGATACATGAGATTGTTTTCTTATGGATTTTAATAATTCTCCACTTACACCATAAACATATTGCATCCACAAATTTTCATCAAGCTGATTTCTTTGTTATTTGAAATGCATATTTATTCCAAATACATTTATCTCAACTATTTTGTGTGTGTTAGATATGGTCATCTTTGTTTTCTTGAATTGGCTCAACTTTCTTTTCTATTGGCAGTGTCACTCGGCGGAAGAGGAACTCTTCTGTGTCTATGTTCCAACAAACCATCTCTACATTGGTGATGTATTTCTGATCAACTCCAATGATGTTATCCGACCAAATTTATCTGTCCGTGAGGGAATTGGTACGTCACCACAACCTTTAGGGATTAATATCTTCGTTGAAGACAATATATACTTGAGATGCTCTCATAAACGAGTTATATGCCCTTACTTCTTTTTTTCTTTCTTCCTTAGAATAGGTAAACATAATTGCTGTCTTTCATCAAGTTATCATGACATCTTTCTAATTCATGTTTCGATCACAGAGATCGTAGTCTCTGGAGGCATGTCGATGCCACAGATCCTGTCAACAATGGATTCACATAGAATCCAAGTGGATAGGACCAGATCCAGCCGGACTTGAGACAGAACCACTGTTCCTCTCGTGTTTGTCAGCAAATTCTCAGTTTTGGGCCCTCACAAGTCTGGATTCTCGCCGGATTCTTGACCAGCCCAGCCCTACCCTGCCCTGATGGCCTTGTAAAAAAAGCATACTTCATTTTCAGATTGTTGTAAAGTGTAGATGAGCTGGACAGCATGTACGATTGTTTTGTTTGAAACCAATATTGTTTGAAACCAATGTTCGCAGTATCGGTAGTATTCGACAATATCGGTGGTTTTAGACCGGAGTATCGGACTTTTTTGGTATATACATTTAGGCATAGTTTTAAGTATTTGTTATGTTCTTTTTTATTAGTTTTGAAATTGAATGAAATAGTAGTTACCCTTGCTGGTTGTTCTAACTGCGATAAGTATTTTTTATTGGCTTAATTACAACTTGATACCCTCAATTATCCAAAATGTTTAATGTGATATCCTCAATTTTGATAAGTGTTAACTTAATATCCTAAAAAAGAAGGAGACCAAATTGTCCTTCTCCACTCTCTTCCCCCTCCCTCTCTGGTGAACCCTCGGTTGCCGGTGTTGGAGAGGGGGTCGCCGGAGAAAATGGAGGGGGATGCCGGAGAAGCAGTCGGCGGTGAGGGTTGGGGAGAGTACTTTAGGAATAAATAAAATTTTGGGTATTAAGTTGAAAATATTAATTGAGATAGAATATTAAGTTAGCACATATCAAAGTTGAGGGTGTTAAGTTGAATATTTTGGATAGTTAAAAAATATCAAGTTATAATTTAGTCTTTTCTTATTATATGTTTTTACAGTCTTATTATGTTTTTACATTCTAACTAATTGATTTTTTTGTTCAATTTTTTTTTTTTTTTTTGCCGAATTAAGTGTTAAGAGATTCTAATATCGGTATCGATATCGATCGGTCTTGGATCGAGAAATGCCAAATCGTATCGGTATCGGACATCGGCCGATACTGCAACTATAGTTGAAAGTTGAAACGAAGGGGAAATGCATATTAGAGAGGCTTACAGTTTATGGATTGTGTACCAATTATTGTTGTACCTGACAATTATATAGAACTCCATTATTTGAGAGTGCTTCTCCCTCCTAATACTAAAGAAAACTCGGTTGAAGTTATGCTCTGAAGCTATGTGGGCATGGGATTTGATCTGGAGGTTGTGATGTCCCTCACAATCAGCCAGCTCAGTGGAGTGGTCCCAATCTCCAACACGTCTGCTCTCACTAGGTATGGTTTGTACTTTTTAATGGAAGTTAGCAGTAGTTAAGTGGTCATTTTCATGTCATTTTCTTTCCCTAAAGAATATATATATATATATATATATATATATATATATATGTCCGTCGATATTTACGGGACTTTACGTACGCTGCGTTCATGCCATTTAGGTCCACTGTTCCACGATTTGATTTTGAAATCTTCGTCCAGCCAGAAAAATTATACCGTTTCTCACTGACCATAAGAACTAGTTGAATTCGGAACTTTACGCTAAAGAATATATTACTTTCACTATTTGACACTGGTTGTTGTAACACTAAGGATGTAAGTAACAGGACTTTACTATGTTTTTTTTTTAATTTCCTGAGGAACTGGCTCATCAATAAGTACTGCGCAAAATGTTGACACCTGACTGACTCCAAGTAGCGAATCTTTTTGGAAGTTTTTTATTTGGAAAATTCTTAATGAACTGACGGAATAAAAATAAAAATAAAAATAAAAATAAATCGAGAGCGCTACTCCATTGACCCGGAATGAACCAACAAAAAATTGAGCCCTGGCACTCATGGTTAAACGTTTTCAACCAATGGGTAGTCGACATGTGGCATTGGTTCATACGTGGGGTCCATCCAGCGTAAGGAACTGTTTTTTCTATTCGAATGATTAGCTAGATAAATAATGGTATTCTTTTGGAATTGGTTAGCCTTTATAAGAGTCCATTTTTGTTCACACATCAATACCATGGT